>CM053038.1:172669008-172846302 GCA_028564925.1 Lithobates sylvaticus
GTGCTGTTGAACGTGTTTTATGCCACTGTGTTACTGACTGTCGGAATTTGGTGTGACCGTGTGTAGGCAACACAGCTTGAGCGAAATTCTGTCGGAATTCCGACGGGAAAACCATCAGAGCTTTTTCTGACGAGAATTCTGACCGTGTGTACGCGGCATTACAGTAGCTGTGCATTTCTCACCCTGGGCTTATACTTGAGTCAATACGTTTTCCCAGTTCTTTGTGGTAAAATTAGGTGCCTCGGCTTATATTCGGGTCAGCTTATACTCGAGTATATACCGTAATAAAATATTTACAAAAATGTGAGGGGTGTACTCATTTTTGTGAGATACTGTGTATGTGTATACATATATATATATATTGCCTAAACTGTAAGTTTACTCCATGCCAGAAATAGTTTTCAGGGCTTTTCGGCACACTTTTACCTAATTGAATGTCAAAACTTTATACAGGTATGTCTTCTCACACACGGGGTTCTCACCATCAATACAAACAAAACATAACATTCAGCCTCCTGGCTCTCTTGACAGCTTTATTGCTCTGATTAGTACCTCTGGTTTTGGCTTTGCTTTAAATGGTAAGGAAACGTTCCCACAAGGCGTCCTTACTCTTTTGCCCCCACCCCATTAAGCAAGCATAGCCCACCCTCCTCCCCCTCACCCAGCCACACTCCTCTCCCTCACCCAGCCACACTCCTCTCCCTCACCCAGCCACCCTCCTCTCCCTCACCCAGCCACACTCCTGTCCCTCACCCAGCCACACTCCTCTCCCTCACCCAGCCACACTCCTCTCCCTCACCCAGCCACCCTCCTCTCCCTCACCCAGCCACCCTCCTCTCCCTCACCCAGCCACACTCCTCTCCCTCACCCAGCCACACTCCTCTCCCTCACCCAGCCACCCTCCTCTCCCTCACCCAGCCACACTCCTCTCCCTCACCCAGCCACCCTCCTCTCCCTCACCCAGCCACACTCCTCTCCCTCACCCAGCCACCCTCCTCTCCCTCACCCAGCCACACTCCTCTCCCTCACCCAGCCACACTCCTCTCCCTCACCCAGCCACACTCCTCTCCCTCACCCAGCCACACTCCTCTCCCTCACCCAGCCACCCTCCTCTCCCTCACCCAGCCACACTCCTCTCCCTCACCCAGCCACACTCCTCTCCCTCACCCAGCCACACTCCTCTCCCTCACCCAGCCACACTCCTCTCCCTCACCCAGCCACACTCTATACTTAACTACATTTTGATCTCAATCATCTACTAGTCCTATATAAATATATGGGGCCAAACTGTACAAGAGAAGGCATCAGATCAAGAAGCCGAGTGATGTAATATAATGATTGGTAAGCTGTAATTTATAACATTTCTGGTTTTGGGTTTAATAATGCTTTAAAGCAGGGGTCTCAAACTGGTGGCCCTCCAGCTGTTGCAAAACTACAAGTCCCATCATGCTTCTGCCTGAGAGAGACATGCTTGTACCCGTCAGCCTTGCAATGCCTCATGGGATTTGTAGTTTCACAACAGCTGGAGGGCCGCTAGTTTGAGACCCCTGATTTAAAGTGACACTGATGGCTACATTCCTGCATACAGTGGGATCATGGAAAATGAACACCAAACAAGAAGGTCGTTTAAAAAAATGAACTGGAGATGGCTAAGAGCAATAGAAGGGACTTTTTTTTCAATAAGATTTTTTGATAAGGGTTTTATAGCAAATTACAAAAGAAGAGAGTATATTTGCAGGCCAGACAGAAGACCTACATCTCAAGTCATAGAAAAGGTACAAACAACACCTCATATATTTGTACTGAGAAAAGGTGTCACAGATGTAAGGTTGCAAAAGGAACAAAGTTGGCAATAACAATGCAGCATACACATAGTTGCCAACAGTCCCAATTTACCCAGAATATTCCGAGAAATCAGACCAATGTCCTGGTCTAAGTATGTCCTGGGCAAAATCCCATAAATCTGCCTCTGTCACGGACATCGAGACATGACAGAGTGGCGGCTTGCTGAGCCCACGGATGGTGAGCTCGGCTGGCTTTCCTAGGACCAGGTAGGTCCTTCTCAATACTAGGTCTGCATTGACATCTGACGAGACGGCTCTGATGCAATTGCACTGACGAGACTGCTCTGATGACATTGCTCTGATGAGATTGCACTGATGAGACTGCTCTTATGACAATGTAATAATTTAACTGAATTGATGGAATTGCACTGACTAGACTGCTCTGATGAGATTGCACTGAGGCAACTGCTCTCATGAGATTGCACTGATGAGACTGCTCTCATGAGATTGCACTGATGAGACTGCTCTGAAGAGATTGCAATGATGAGACTGCTCTGAAAAGATTGCACGGATGAGACTGCTCTGAAGAGATTGCACTGATGAGACTGCTCTGAAGAGATTGCACTGATGAGACTGCTCTGAAAAGATTGCACGGATGAGACTGCTCTGAAGAGATTGCATGGATGAGGCTGCTCTGAAGAGATTGCACTGATGAGACTGCACAGATGAGATTGCACTGATGAGACTGCTCTTAAGAGATTGCACTGATGAGACTGCTCTGAAGTGATTGCACGGGTGAGACTGCTAGGACCAGGTAGGTCCTTCTCACTACTTGGTCTGCAATTGCACTGATGAGATTGCACTGAAGAGATTGCACTGATGAGATTGGAAGGATGAGACTGCTCTGAAGAGATTGCACTGATGAGACTGCTCTGAAGAGATTGCAATGATGAGACTGCTCTGAAGAGATTGCACTGATGAGACTGCTCTGAAGAGATTACAATGATGAGACTGCTCTGAAGTGATTGCACGGATGAGACTGCTCTGAAGAGATTGCACTGATGAGACTGCTCTGACGAGATTGGAAGGATGAGACTGCTCTGATGAGATTGCACTGATAAGACTGCTGATGAGATTGCACGGATGAGATTGCACTGATGAGACTGCTCTGAAGAGATTGCACTGAGGAGACTGCTCTGATGAGATTGCACTGATGAGACTGCACGGATGAGATTGCACTGATGAGACTGCTCTTAAGAGATTGCACTGATGAGACTGCTCTGAAGTGATTGCACGGGTGATACTGCTAGGACCAGGTAGGTCCTTCTCACTACTTGGTCTGCAATTGCACTGATGAGATTGCACTGACGCGAGTGCTCTGATGACATTGCACTGATGAGATTGCACTGACCAGAGTGCTCTGATGACATTGCAATAATGAGACTGAATTGATGAGATTGCACTGACCAGACTGCTCTGATGAGATTGCACTAAGGCAACTGCTCTCATGAGATTGTACTGATGAGACTGCTCTGATGAGATTGCACTGATGAGACTGCTCTGAAGAGATTGCAATGATGAGACTGCTCTGAAAAGATTGCACTAGTGAGACTGCTAATCAGATTGCACGGATGAGACTGCACTGATGAGATTGTACTGATGAGACTGCTCTGATGAGATTGCATGGATGAGACTGCTCTGAAGAGATTGCACTGATGAGACTGCACTGATGAGACTGCACTGATGAGATTGTACTGATGAGACTGCTCTGATGAGATTGCATGGATGAGATTGCATGGATGAGATTGCATGGATGAGACTGCTCTGATGAGATCGCATGGATGAGACTGCTCTGATCAGATTGCACGGATGAGACTGCTCTGATTAGGTTGCACTGACGAGGCTACACACTCTCACTCAAAAAAAAAAAACAATGTCCAAAAGTATTGGGGGGAAGAGCTGAACTCCCTTTTTAGGATGAAGTTCTGCTTTAAACTCTTTTCCCCATTCTTGCCTTAACTATTTTTATTTTTAATCCTTTTTTATGTTTTATAACCAGCAATACAGTAGAAGCTTTATTATAGGGAGATTTTAAAAAAACATACAAAGAATACAAAAAAAAAAAAATCCCACATTTGTTAGTTCACCATGTGTTGTAGCAGTAGGATACTTTTAGTGTTGTGAATAATGGAGACAAAGAACACTAACTGTAAAATCATCAGAAATGTAAAAGAGAATCATTTTTGAAAGACACTACCACTAAAAGAGAAAGCTCTCCTAAAAAAACAGTTAAATGTCAAATCAGGTCCAGGTCCATAAGGGTTAAACAATCACTGTCCTGGGAGATTAAACGGATACTACAGCTTAAAGTAGATCTAAATCCTAACCAGATGACATTTAGTTTGCTCCTTTCTGTTCCTCAGTGCTGCTGATCTCTACCAGTTTTTTTTCAGCCAAGCAACGGTTTCAGCATTGGCTGTACGTCAACATTTAAGGTCGTCTTCCTGATAATTCCAGGACAGTGTAGCCAGGTTTGCTATTAGTAACAAATGTTTCCTTGTTTGGAGGCTTTTCTCATGGCCTATGACCCCAGGAGGGTTAAATTAATTGCCTGAAAACTTGAGCTGCAGTGACCATTTTGGGGAAGATGATGGACGATGCTCAACCATGCTTTTACCCTGGAGGTGGCCATTTTGGGTGAGCTGTTATGTAGGCTTGGATGGATCGTGATTGGCCAAAGTACAGAGGAAAGGGATATGGGCTGCTGTGCATCCTGGACCAACAAGAGCCTGCTGGGAGGAACTGAGACTTGTGGGGGGTGTAGTCCCCAGATAGAATGTGCCTGTGTATAAGACTGGCAATGGAACTTCACATCCAACATGACCAGGGCACTGTGGTAAGGAAAAGGAAGGACTTCTCCCAGCTCAGGGCAGATGTGGCGGAGTAGCGAGTATATGAGAATGCTACTGAGTGGTGCTGCCACCTGATAATGGGGGGGGGGGGGGGGGATCTACTGTTATAGACTTCACTGAGCCACCACAGGAGAACCGAGGGAGACCAGCTGTCACCTCAGGAGCTGACGGGAGAGGGTCCCGGCCAAACCCTACTGCACCCCATTACAAAGAAATAAGATGGTTTGTTTGACACACATTGCTGGCATTTATGCCGAGGAATTTTTTCTGAGCACTCCAACACAAGCTTTGGGCCCAAGTGTACTGGCCATTATTAAGCGTTTTTGATAAAAACTGCCAAACTATTATCTTCCTATTGCCAACTGTATACTTTATTTTATACTAATTTGCTTAAATGGTTGTTGCCATTTCCATTTATTTGGTTATTGTAGTATTATATACAATATATGTGTGACGGAACTCCCCTACACTCCTCTTGAGTGCGTTTGTCATATATCACTTCCTCCCAGTCTGGATACGGATCTCAGATATTCCAACCGCTCCCAAGCACCAAACGAGACGAGACTTGCTTAGTGCTAACATGGACTCTTTTTATTACAACCAAACTGACATTTATATACAGTAGAAGAGGAGATCCCCCTCCTGCTCATATTACTCTAACAATACACCTGTAACAACTTAACATAAACTAATTAACTAATCCCTTTAAGCGTCCGATGTGACTCATCAGGATTTCACTACAGGTCAGACTTGTTGTCACCGAGCTAAACACAGTTGATTATAAATTATCATAATTACCACCACAAGACATTTTATCACAATAGCAGGAGACCACCAGTAACAGACGGACCGGCTACTACATTGTACAGAGGACAATGTGATCAGCTCTCTCAATTAACATCTTGAGTTCATGACACTAGCATCTGACAGTGTGTCTACCAACAGCATGAGACAACACACATTATATATACACATATATACAGCATTGAATCTGACTGGGGTTGGGGTTCTCCTTCACCCTGTGCCCCTTAAAATCCAGGGCCCATAATCGGTTGGCAGGAGGCTCGCATTTAGTCCTCTCAAAAAGCCTGTGTCCTGGCTAGGTCTGTCACAATATGGTTGCAATAAGTATCCCTTCTTCAGCCAGGTGTATCAAAGAGCACGGTGCTACATACAGAGATGTGGGCTCTTGGAATAGGGGACTTGAGAAAACAGCACCTCCTTTGGGGGTAAGCACTACACCAATGTGTGCCAGTACAGCCACCTGAAGCCTCAACCAGCTTATCTGACAGGGTGACAGCTTGGGAGTACACTTTGGAGGCGGCTATCACTCTTTAAGGACGTGCTTAAACAAGGACCTTCAATGCAGGTTCACAAGATATTTTTGGTTTGGGCCCATTTTATTAATAACACCACCCCTCCCAATCCTGCCATCCTGACCACTGTCTCTCTCCTAAATTATTACATGCCAATTGATCCTGTGATTGTCTGCCAAAGGAACAGTGGATTCCAATGAAGAAAAAGCATCCAAGAGGTTCTGGGACTTTATTCTTAGTTCAATATTTACCTGTACTCCTGCATGATGTCCTGTATCTCCTTTCCTCCACAAGATGTCCTCAGTCTTTTAGGTAAAATTACCCCTAGTATTGTTTAACCTAGAAGTCCGTGGCCATAGTGAGTATAGGACTTCATGAACTCCAGCACCATAAACTCATATGGTAATAACATTATCACATCAGCACCACTTTCTGCAAATTGAAGACTGACCACTGTCAGAAAATATAGGCTGGGAGAGGGGAGGCCACTGAGGGAATGAGTCTAGAACTCAGTAATGCCCTGTACACACAGTCGGACATTCCGACGACAAAATCTTTTCGATTTTTTTCCAACAGATTTTGGCCGAAACTTGTCTTGAATACACACATTCGCACAAATTTGTTGGAAAATCCGATCGTTTGGAGCGAGGTGACGTACAACACTTATGCCGGGACAACGTAGAGGTCAGTAGCCAATAGCTTTCGTCTCTAAATCTTTTCTGAGCATGCGTGGCACTTTGTGCGTTGGAATTCTCTACACACGATCGGAAAAAGTCTGATTTTGTTGTCGGAAAATTTTAGATCCAGCTCTCAAACTTTTTCTGTCGGAAATTCCGACGGAAAAAGTCTGTGCCCACACACGATCGGATTTTCCGACAACATAATCCGATCTGAGTTTTTCCGTCTGAATTTCTGACCGTGTGTACAGGGAATTAGACTTTAGAACAGATTGTGCTTCAGAAAAGCTGGATAGGCAACTTATGTCTACGTACGCATGATAAATATTTATTAATATATATATATATATATATATATATATATATATATATATATATATATACACACAGTAAGTACAGATTTTGTTTTTAACCACTTCAGCCCCGGACCATTTGGCAGCCAAAGGACCAGAGGTCTTTTTTCAATTTCGCACTGCACTACTTTAACTGGTAATTGCGCGGTCATGCAATTTTGTAACCAAACGAAATTTGCGTCCTTTTCTTCCCACAAATAGAGCTTTCTTTTGATGGTATTTGATTGCCTCTGTGATTTTTATTTTTTGAGATATAAACGGAAAAAGAGCGAAAATTTTGAAAAAAAAAGAGATTTTCTACTTTTTGTTATAAAAAAAATCTAATAAACTCAATTTTAGTCAAACATTTGGGCCAAAATGTATTCAGCCACATGTCTTTAGTAAAAAAAATGCCAATAAGCGTATATTTATTGGTTTGCGCAAAAGTTATAGCGTCTACAAACTAGAGTACATTTTCTGGAATTTACACCGCTTTTAATTTATGACTGCCTATTTCATTTCTTGAGGTGCTAAAATGGCAGAGAAGTACAAAACCCCCCCAAATGACCCCATTTTGGAAAGTAGACACCCCAAGCTATTTGCTGAGAGGCATGTTGAGCCCATTGAATATTTTTTTTTTTTTAGTCCCAAGTGATTGAATAAAGACAAAAATAAAAAAGATTTTTTTTTTTTTTTCAAAAAGTTGTCACTAAATGATATATTGCTCACACATGCCATAGTTATATGTGGAATTGCACCCCAAAATACATTTTGCTGCTTCTCCTGAGTATGGGGATACCACATGTGTGGGACTTTTTGGGAGCCTAGCCGCGTACGGGGCCCCGAAACCCAAGCACCGCCTTCAGGATTTCTAAGGGTGCAAATTTTTGATTTCACTCCTCACTACCTATCACCGTTTCGAAGGCCATAAAATGCCAAAATAGCACAAAACCCCCCCAAATGACCCCATTTTGGAAAGTAGACACCCCGAGCTATTTGTTGAGAGGCATGGTGAGTATTTTACAGCTCTCATTTGTTTTTGAAAATGAAGAAAGTAAAGAAAAAAAAAAATTTTTTTTCTTTTTTCAATTTTCAAAACTTTGTGACAAAAAGCGACATCTGCAAAATACTCACAATACCTCTCAGCAAATAGCTTGGGGTGTCTACTTTCCAAAATGGGGTCATTTTGGGGGGTTTTATGCCATCTGGGCATTCCATGGCCTCCGAAACTGTGATTGGCAGTGAGAAGTGAAATAAAAAAATTACACCCTTAGAAAGCCTGAAGGCGGTGATTGGTTTTTGGGGTTCCGTACGCAGCTAGGCTCCCAAAAAGTCCCACACATGTGGTATCCCCGTACTCAGGAGAAGCAACAGAATGTATTTTGGGGTGTATTTCCACATATGCCCATGACATGTTTGAGCAATATATCATTTAGTGACAACTTTTTGTAAAAAAAATATATATATATTTTTTTTTTCATTATTCAATCTCTTGGGACAAAAAAAAAAAATATTTAATGGGCTCAACATTGCTCTCATCAAATAGCTTGGGGTGTCTACTTTCCAAAATGGGGTCATTTGGGGGGGGTTTGAACTGTCCTGGCATTTTATGCACAACATTTAGAAGCCTATGTCACACGTCACCCACTCTTCTAACCACTTGTAGACAAAGCCCTTTCTGACACTTTTTGTTTACATGAAAACATATTTTTTTTTTGCAAGAAAATTACGTTGAACCCCCAAACACTATATATATTGTTAAAGCAAAGGCCCTACAGATTAAAATGGTGGGTGTTGCATTTTTTTTTTCCACACAGTATTTGCGCAGCGATTTTTCAAACGCATTTTTTGTGGAAAAAATACACTTTTTTTTATTTTAATGCACTAAAACACACTATATTGCTCAAATTTTTGATGAAATAAAAAATATGATCTTAGGCCGAGTACATGGATACCAAACACGACATGCTTTAAAATTGCGCACAAACACGCAGTGGCGACAAACTACATACATTTTTAAAAGCCTTTAAAAGCCTTTACATGATACCACATTAGATTCACGGAGGAGGTCTACTGCTAAAATTACTGCCCTCGATCTGACCTTCGCGGTGATACCTCACATGCATGGTGCAATTGCTGTTTACATATGACGCCAGACCAACGCTTGTGTACGCCTTTGCGCAAGAGAAGGGGGGGCAGGGGTGCTTTTTTTTTTTTTTTTTGTTTTTTTTTTTATTTATTTAGCTTTTTTATTTTATTTTTAAACTGTTCCTTCCATTTTTTTTCTTTGTTATGATTTTTATTGTTATCTCAGGGAATGTAAATATCCCCTATGATAGCAATAGGCAGTGACAGGTACTCTTTTTTTGAAAAAATTGGGGTCTATTAGACCCTAGATCTTTCCTCTGCCCTCAAAGCATCTGACCACACCAAGATTGGTGTGATAAAATGCTTTCCCAATTTCCCAATGGCGCGGTTTATATCCGGGAGGGGGGACATTCCCTCCCACTGCTTGTAAAAGCAGTCTAGAGGCTAATTACCCGCTAGAATTGCTTTTACATGAAAGCCGATCACTGGCTGAAAAGAATGATACCAAGATGATACCTAAACCTGCAGGCATCATTCTGGTATAACCATTCAAAGTCCAGCAACATACTGGACATATATTGTAATCTTTTTTTTTTCATGCAGCCTCTTGGCTGAACGAAAAAAAGAGATTGATTGGTGGGTATGCCCACCATTAGAATACCTCCCTTCATCCACCCACTTCTAATGATGGGCATACATGCACCATTTATATATGCCGATGCATGGGGGCATCCTCCCGCAAAAGTTATGCCGTGTACACACGGTCGGAATTTCGACCGTATGTACGTGGCATTAGGAGCCAATCGCTCCTCCCCCCCCTGCTGCCCCCATGCTTCGGCATATATGCTCTTTTTTTTTAACTGTGGTGGTGAAATCACCTCCTACAGCGTTGGAGTCGCGGCTTTATGTATCGTGGGAGCAAACGCTGTTGCTGTCAAGATAAATAAATCCGCGTTGCAACTGAATGGCGCACCTGAAAACAAAAAAATGCTCAACACTAAAACACAGTAAACAAAATTACATACCTGAAAAGCAAGCATGATAAAACATGATAAAACATAATAAAACATTGCAGAATAGAATGGAGTAAAAAAAAGAGCAACAATAGAGAGAGAATAGAGTGAGAGAGAGAACAATAAAACGACAACTATTTTATTTTTTTTTATTTTTTTGAGATTCACAGGTAAAAAAGCTCCTGACTGAAGCGACTGAATCAAAACGCTACCACAAAAAAACTGTTAGCGATCGCAGGGATCAGGCCTGACTCTGCGAACGCTGCAGTTATGTGTGCTTAGTGTTTTGTAAGTGACAGTGATCGATCGATACTGCACTTGGGTGGGCTGGGCTGGGCGGAGGGGGAAAACGCAGGTGCTAGCAGGTATCTGGGCTGATCCCGCTAACAATGCGTTTTTTTTTTTTGGAACCCTAAACTGCTGGGACGCTAGTATAGATCTGATCAGATCAGATATCGATCTGTTCAGATACTGTGCCACTAAGGGAGGTGTATGCTTTGCGCGTGGGTGTTTGCGGTACTGGCACTAACCTGGGGCGACGCAGACCTTATTTGACCCTAAAACCTAATTGATATCACCCGCCGGGCGATCAGGGGTTAAACCGTTATTGGGTAATAAATGGCGGGTGCCCTGACAGTATAAAAAACAAGCTAACTAACCAGCGTCACCCGTAACAGTAATACAAAAAAAAACTGGTTACCTAGCGACACTAATGCAGCGATCAGAAAAACGATCGCTTAGTGACACTGGCAAAAGGGGGTGAAAGGGTTAACTAGGGGCAATCAGGGGGTTAAACCTTTATTAGGTAATATATGGGGGTACCTGACGCTATATAAAAACCTGACGGGGAACCTAAATAACGAAATAACTAACTGGCTAACCAGCGTCACCAGTGACAGTTATACAGTGATCACTGGTGAAAGGGTTAACTCTAGGGCAATCAGGGGGTTAAAACCTTTATTTAGGTTGTAATATGGGGGTACCTGACCTATAAACCTATTTATGAACCTATATAAACATGGCGGTTACCTAAAAAAAAAAAATGGTTACCTAGCGACACTAATGCAGCGATCAGAAAAACGATCGCTTAGTGACACTGGCAAAAGGGGGTGAAAGGGTTAACTAGGGGCAATCAGGGGGTTAAAACCTTTATTAGGTAATATATGGGGGTACCTGACGCTATATAAAAACCTGACGGGGAACCTAAATAACAAAATAACTAACTGGCTAACCAGCGTCACCAGTGACAGTTATACAGTGATCACTGGTGAAAGGGTTAACTCTAGGGGCAATCAGGGGGTTAAAACCTTTATTTAGGTTGTAATATGGGGGTACCTGACCTATAAACCTATTTATGAACCTATATAAACATGGCGGTTACCTAAAAAAAAAAAATGGTTACCTAGCGACAGCAGTGACACTAATACAGCGATCAGAAAAAACGATCGCTTAGTGACACTGGCAAAAGGGGGTGAAAGGGTTACCTGGGGGGCAATCAAGGGTTAAACCTTTATTAGGGGGGGGTAGGGGGCTACCTTGGACCTAAAACTAACTGCCCTGACAGTTATTACAGTCACACTGACACTAAAT
Organism: Lithobates sylvaticus; assembly: GCA_028564925.1. Classification (NCBI taxonomy): domain Eukaryota; kingdom Metazoa; phylum Chordata; class Amphibia; order Anura; family Ranidae; genus Lithobates; species Lithobates sylvaticus. The sequence goes on from CM053038.1 coordinate 172,680,721, forward strand.
GCAGTGATCAGTAAATAAATGATCACTGCAATTAGTGACACTGTGACTGGGGGGGGGAGGGGGTGATCTGGGGGGTGATCAGGGGGTGACAGGGGGGTGGAATATGTGCCTAACTGTACTGGTGTCAGTGTAGTGTTGTGCACTAACCTGTACATGTTCGCCGCTCGGCGTCTCCGGTCACATAGACCGGCGCACCGAGCGTGACATCACTTCCGCCTTCCTGTCTATACAATAGACAGGAAGGGGAAGTTTCTCATTGGCCAGGAGCGATCGCGAGGGGGTGGCCAGAAACCACTGGCCGTCCCCTCGTCCCGGATCGCTCCTGAAGCGATCCCGACCGTCCCCCGCCGGCGGAGGGGGGTCCGATCGGACCCCCCAACCGCCGGAAGAATGTCACGTACAGGTACGTGATTCTGCCTGTACGTGCCATTCTGCCGACGTAAATATACAGGGGGCGGTCGGGAAGTGGTTAAAGGAGATGATATGAAAATATCCTTCTACTTGGTAAATGTATCTTTTAATATATTTCCAGGTTTCAGAAATAAAGTTTCTTAATTACATAAATATATTTAGGAAAACATAAAAAATACACACTAACATGAAGTCTAGGGCCCTCTCTATGTTTCTATTAGATTTTGTGCATGGTATTTTTATGTTGTCATCATTGTATTTTGTCAAAATGTAAATTGTGCTACATCTGTATTTCTATGCACGGGCTAAAAGGGCAAAGGATCCATGTTGGTAATTAAGATATACAAGAGTATACGGAAATCTATTAAACACAAAGCATTTCCTATGTACACAGCTCACAAATCGAAGGTCTACAAGTCAGAGATCACCGGCTTCAATAAGAAAAATCACATTTATTATTCATATGAAAAAATAAACAGGTCACAACAGCAACAGAAACAAAATATGTGAGATACATCAAAGTCAATTTGTAACTCCCCGGGGGACAAGAAGGTGACAGAATGGTCTGATGCCAATAGCTATACGACGTCATGCTGTGTCAGTAATGTTTCCTGTCTGTGACAACTGCCGCAGGCTAAGGAAAGCGCGGCTACCACCCCTGAACATTGTTAACCACCTCTATCACCTGTCAATGTAGGTAAGCCCTCTATTATCCTTAAACACTTTTGGCAGATATTGTCTAAACCAGTGGTTCTCAATCTTTATAGTGCCGTGACCCCTTGATAAAATTTCCCAAGTTGTGGGGACCCCCTAACAGTAAAATTATTTTCGTAGCATGGGTTGTCAGCACCCAAGGCAAGACAAGTCATTTGCACCCCTAGCCCATGGACATTTAGCGCTCCCTGAGTCCCTTCCACTCATACAGTATTAAAACCCATTATGGTACTCTTTGTTCTCCTTTCTTTCCCTTTTATCTCTCTCTGTCCTATTTCTTGTTTTTTTTACCCCCCCATCCCTCTCTCTAGCCATCCTTCTTGTTCTCTTATTCTTTCTCTCTTTTTTCTTTGTTCCTCCCCATCTTTTCCGCTCCCTTTCATGTATTCTCTATTTGTATTTCTTGGTGGGGGGAATGGGATGAGTGGCAGTGCTGGTGGGAGTTCTGATCAGCCAACTTAGGTGCTCTTGATCAAGGTCATCTGTTGATCTGAGAACTGTAGTGGGGACTTTAAATGGCAACTATAATCACAGGTAGTGTTACTCACTGTGTCTCTGACTTTGTGGTGTCTCGTAGCAGTGACACCAATGCCAAAATCAGGAGATAGGGTCTTCTCCAGCCCCTCCCACTTCACATTCCCCACCAGTCAGCTGACCTCTAGTCTCTGCCCCCCAGCCATGCCGTGAACTGAATGTGCGGCTGCGAAGAGGCTGAGTGGGTGACTGCGGGCTCCAGGGACAGCCCTGCTGGGCGGCCACAAAAAGACTGGGAGAGCGGTGGGGGCTTCAAGAACAGCCCAGGATTTGGTGACCCCTAGCAAATCATCATTTGACCCCCGAGAGGGTCCCGACCCCCAGGTTGAGAACCACTGTTCTAAACCAACGTTTCTCAGCTGAGGTACTGTTTAGGTTCCTCTGTGGTGCCACAAGCATGGGACCCAGTTTGTCTTGGCTGAGCCTCATGAGTTGCCATGGTGTAGGCGTTTCTTGATAAAGTCCCCTGGGCATCATTTGTATGTACTTTGTTACTTATGTTGATGTGTGTGAGATGAAGGTACTTTTAAGGGTATTTGATATAATTTTTTTGATTATTTGCTTTGTATTTCAATTTTGTACCTTAAAGTCTTTGTTTCCTGATTCATTGATGTGCTAAAAGGAATCCTGCAATGTCAAGGGAAGCTTACAATCTGTGGCCAGCCACAGCTACTGCCCAAAGCTTCTTGGGGAAATAAGTGTTTAGACAGATTAAACATTTCTGGTCCCTGTTTTTCCCTGAAAAGCCAACGCTAAAAGAGTCAGCAGCAAGCCTCCCCTGCCTTGCACAGTTTGTGCTTAGTGACATTAGTACCTCTTCCTGCATCCATAGAGGCTGATTGACAGCATAATACTTCCCTGTGGCATGCCTATTGAGTGTTTGCAGAGCATATCTCTTTTACGTGTTATCGACTAAAGCCTCTACAGCAATGCCTCCTCCCAGGCTGCATTTTTAAAACAAGGAACAGGACAGCAGGGATTATTGTTATAAGTGAAGGTTTTCAATGTATGTAATATGGGTTTCTTTACTAAATTACGTCTTTAAGGATGGGCCCGGTGCTCGATGCGAACCCATGTTCGCATCGAGCACCGGGTGTTCGCTCGCTCGGCGAGCCCAGAACTATTTTGGCCGCTCGCATCACATTCGTGTGATGCGAGCGGCCCCGCAATGCATTGCGGCCGGCGCGGCCGGCGCAGTGCATTGCTGGCTGATGATTGGCCAAGCATGCACTGTGACCCCGCATGCTTGGCCAATCACAGCGCCGGAAACTCGGAGAGCCATAATTGGCTACAGGCAGGACGCCTGTAGCCAATTACAGCTCAGGGGCTTTAGTACACGCCCCCTCTTATAAAAGGCCGCCACGCCGTCGGCGCCGGTCACATGCGTTCCGGCGTTAGGAGAGTGCAGGCTCATTCTGTGTCACTCTGCTAGATTCATTTAGAAAGATTCATTTAGAAAGATTCATTTAGAAAGATTCATTTAGAAAGATTCATTTAGAAAGATGGGCTTGTAGTATGTTCGTGGCAGGCACTGGCAGCAAACAGAGCTCCTATATTTTGTTCCCAGAAGCACCTATAGGACTTGTAGTGTGTTCGTGGCAGGCACTGGCAGCAAACAGAGCTCCTATATTTTGTTCCCAGAAGCACCTATAGGACTTGTAGTGTGTTAGTCCCATCACACAGAGCCCTATATTTTGTTCCCAGAAGCACCCATAGGACTTGTAGTGTGTTAGTCCCATCACACAGAGATCCTATATTTTGTTCCCAGAAGCACCTATAGGACTTGAAGTGTGTTAGTCCCATCACACAGACCTATATTTTCTTCCCAGAAGCACCCATAGGACTTGTAGTGTGTTAGTCCCATCACACAGAGATCCTATATTTTGTTCCCAGAAGCACCTATAGGACTTGAAGTGTGTTAGTCCCATCACACAGACCTATATTTTCTTCCCAGAAGCACCTATAGGACTTGAAGTGTGTTAGTCCCATCACACAGAGATCCTATATTTTGTTCCCAGAAGCACCTATAGGACTTGAAGTGTGTTAGTCCCATCACACAGACCTATATTTTCTTCCCAGAAGCACCTATAGGACTTGAAGTGTGTTAGTCCCATCACACAGAGATCCTATATTTTGTTCCCAGAAGCACCTATAGGACCTGAAGTGTGTTAGTCCCATCACACAGAGCTATATTTTCTTCCCAGAAGCACCCATAGGACTTGTAGTGTGTTAGTCCCATCACACAGAGATCCTATATTTTGTTCACAGAAGCACCTATAGGACTTGAAGTGTGTTAGTCCCATCACACAGAGATCCTATATTTTGTTCCCAGAAGCACCTATAGGACTTGAAGTGTGTTAGTCCCATCACACAGACCTATATTTTCTTCCCAGAAGCACCTATAGGACTTGAAGTGTGTTAGTCCCATCACACAGAGATCCTATATTTTGTTCCCAGAAGCACCTATAGGACTTGAAGTGTGTTAGTCCCATCACACAGACCTATATTTTCTTCCCAGAAGCACCCATAGGACTTGAAGTGTGTTAGTCCCATCACACAGAGATCCTATATTTTGTTCACAGAAGCACCTATAGGACTTGAAGTGTGTTAGTCCCATCACACAGAGATCCTATATTTTGTTCCCAGAAGCACCTATAGGACTTGAAGTGTGTTAGTCCCATCACACAGAGATCCTATATTTTCTTCCCAGAAGCACCTATAGGACTTGAAGTGTGTTAGTCCCATCACACATATATCCTATATTTTGTTCCCAGAAGCACCTATAGGACTTGAAGTGTGTTAGTCCCATCACACAGAGATCCTATATTTTGTTCCCAGAAGCACCTATAGGACTTGAAGTGTGTTAGTCCCATCACACAGACCTATATTTTCTTCCCAGAAGCACCTATAGGACTTGAAGTGTGTTAGTCCCATCACACAGAGATCCTATATTTTGTTCCCAGAAGCACCTATAGGACTTGAAGTGTGTTAGTCCCATCACACAGAGATCCTATATTTTGTTCCCAGAAGCACCTATAGGACTTTAAGTGTGTTAGTCCCATCACACAGACCTATATTTTCTTCCCAGAAGCACCTATAGGACTTGAAGTGTGTTAGTCCCATCTCACAGAGATCCTATATTTTGTTCCCAGAAGCACCTATAGGACTTGAAGTGTGTTAGTCCCATCACACAGAGATCCTATATTTTCTTCTCAGAAGCACCCACAGGACTTCTAGTGTGTTAGTGGCATCACACAGAGCTCCTATATTTTCTTCCCAGCAGCACCCATAGGACTTCTAGTGTGTTAGTGGCATCACACAGAGCTCCTATATTTTCTTCTCAGCAGCACCCACAGGACTACCGACTACAATGGCTGGAAGACCGCCATGGGGAGGCAGAGCGTGCATAGCCAAGAACACAGGGCAGGCAGGCTCTGTTTCTAGTGGACGTGGCCGTGGACGTGGTCGTGCATCGTCATCAGCACGTGGCCATGTGACACGCGCGTCTTTGTTTTCGGCAGCTGGACATGTGGAGCCGCATCATGCTGAAGGCTTGGTAGAATGGATGACCAAGCCCTCCTCATCCTCCTCATCCTCTCTCACCCAGGCTCAGGGTACTGGCAGAGCAGCTGCCAACGCGTACTCAATGGCATCATCAGCCACCCCTTCCCTAGACCCACCATGTCCTCCTGAGGAGTCCCCCGAACTCTTTGAGCACAGTGTTGGGTACATGCTCCAGGAGGATGCCCAACGATTCGAAGGCTCGGATGATGATACCCAGCTTGAGGAAGTCAGTAGTGTGCGCGCAGAGAGAGGGGATGCTGAAGGACAGCAATCTGGCAGTACTGTTCCACCAGCTGCAGCTTACTGCCAGGTTTGCTCTAGTGGTGAAGAGGGAGGGGATGATGAGGTCACTGACTCCACGTGGGTGCCTGAAGGGAGAGAGGATGAGGAGGAGGACGAGGAGGAGGAGGATGCGGCGTCACATGTCCAACGAGGCAGGATGCCCCCTGGAGGCCAGCTAGAGGCCAGCACAGCAACTGTACAACACCGCAGAGCTCCGCCTGTGCAGGGCGCTGCCTCTGCACGTTATCAGAAAAGTTCTTTGGTGTGGGCCTTTTTTGAGACGAGTGCATCAGATCGCACCACTGCTATTTGCAATATTTGTCTCAAGCGTATCTCGCGTGGCCAAAACATCAGCCGCTTGGGCACCACAAGCATGAGCAGACATATGTCGACCTGCCATGCAGCTCGTTGGCAGGCACACATAAAAGACCCACACCAAAGAACTAAGCGGACCTCTCCTTGCTCCTCATCAGCTGGGATCTCCATCCCCACTACACCTTCAGTCCTCTCTGAAAGCTGCTCTGAGAGGACTGAAGGTGTAGAATTAGGTGTGTCACAACCAAGTACTTGCAGTACACCGACGTCCGATTGTAGCAGGCAAATTTCCCTGCCCCAGCTGCTGGACCGTCGAAAGAAGTACACTCCCAGCCATCCACATGCCCAGCGGTTGAATGCTAGCTTGGCTAAATTGCTAGCACTTCAACTGCTGCCTTTTCAGTTGGTAGACTCGGCCCCCTTCCGTGAGTTTGTTCAATGTGCGGTTCCTCAGTGGCAGGTTCCCAAACGCCACTTTTTCTCACGGAAGGCGATTCCGTCTCTCTACCGGCATGTGGAAGGCAATGTCCATGCCTCGCTGGACAGGGCGGTCAGCGGTAAGGTGCATATTACCGCTGACTCATGGTCCAGCAGGCATGGACAGGGACGTTACCTTTCTTTCACGGCCCATTGGGTCACTCTATTGGCAGCTGGGAGGGATGCAGGACAAGGTGCAGTAGTGTTGGAGGTTGTTCCGCCACCACGCCTCCAAAACGCTACTACTGCTATTGGTTGTGACACACCTCTCTCCTCCACCCCCTCCTCTTCTTCTTCCTCCAGTGCTCTGTCCTCGGAACCAGCGGTGCTCCGTAGGCGTACAAGGGGCTACGCAAGTACGCAGGCAAAAAGATGCCATGCCGTGCTTGCGCTGGTGTGTTTGGGGGACAGGAGCCACACTGGGCCAGAGGTTCTGGCAGCTCTGCAGGGGCAGGCCGAGAGGTGGTTGACGCCACGTCAGCTTAAGCCAGGAATGGTCGTTTCTGACAATGGCACCAACCTCCTCTCCGCCCTGCGACAGGGCCAGCTCACCCATGTGCCCTGTATGGCTCACGTCCTCAACCTGGTGGTGCAGCGGTTCTTGGGCAGGTTCCCAGGCTTACAGGATGTCCTGAGGCAGGCCAGGAAAGTCTGTGTGCATTTCCGCCGATCTTATAATGCCAGTGCTCGGCTGACTGAGCTGCAAAAGGAGCTGAACCTGCCCAAGAACCGCCTAATATGTGACATGCCCACCAGGTGGAACTCAACGTTGGCCATGCTGCAGCGACTGCACACGCAGCAGAGGGCCATCAATGAGTACCTTTGCGACTACGGCACCAGGACAGGGTCAGGGGAGCTTGTTTTTTTTTCCCCACGTCAGTGGAGCATGATCAGGGATGCATGCACTGTCCTCTCACCATTTGAGGAGGCCACGAGGATGGTGAGCAGTGACAGTGCATGCATCAGTGACACTGTACCTCTTGTCCACCTGTTGGAGCATACGCTGCGTGGGATAATGGACAGGGCACTTGAGGCAGAACAGAGACAGGAAGAGGAGGACTTCCTTGCCTCTCAAGGCCCCCTTTGTTCCTTCTGTCCCACCCATCACACAGGAAGAGGATGAGGAGGAGGAGGAGGAGGAGGAGGATTGTGTGAGCATGGAGGTGGAGCCTGGCACTCAGCATCAGCAGTCTTTTAGGGATGATGTACAGTCCCAACAAACCAGTGGACTTGTACGTGGCTGGGAGGAGGTGGCTGGCGATCATGTCATCCTCAGTGACCCAGAAGACTCCGGACCGAATGCCTCAGCTAACCTACGCTGCATGGCCTCCCTGATCCTGCAAAGCCTGCGGAAGGATCCTCGTGTTCTTCGGATCAAGGAGAGGGACCATTACTGGCTGGCCACTCTCCTTGATCCACGGTACAAGGGTAAGGTTGCGGACCTTATCTTGCCGTCGCAGAGGGAGCAGAGGATGAGACATCTCAGGGAGGCCTTGCAGAAAGGTCTGTGCAACGCGTTCCCAGAAACTGGGAGGTTACAAACTCCTGGTCCTGGGCGACGAGTTGCTGAGGCTTCGGTCAGTAGCAGAAGGAGCGGTGGGGAAGGTGGACGTCTGACCGATGCGTTCAGACAATTTTTTAGTCCGCAGCCCCAAGGTATGATCGGTTCCAGCAACCATCGCCAGCGTCTGATATACATGGTGCAGGAATACCTTGGGGCAAGGTCAGACTTGGACACCTTTCCCACCGAAAATCCTCTGGCTTACTGGGTCCTGAGGATGGATCACTGGCCAGAGCTTGCACAGTATGCAATTGAGCTACTGGCCTGTCCTGCCTCCAGCGTTCTTTCCGAACGCACATTCAGTGCTGCTGGAGGATTTGTCACCGATCATAGGGTGCGCCTGTCCACCGACTCGGTTGATCGACTGACCTTCATCAAAATGAATCAGTCTTGGATCACCACCAGCTACCAGGCACCTGAAGCGGATATAACGGAATAATTTATAATGTCACATCCCTTCAAGACTGCCTATGCTGATGCTGAGTGACTGTCCTCTTATGTTCACTGACTATCCTCTTCCTCCTCCTCAATGATCCATGCCACCACACCAGTGCCTAAGGCACAATTTTTCAGCCCCTGTATAACAGGGGCGTGTACTTACAATTTTTTAAAAAAATGCTTCGCAACACGTGTGACTGCTGTGCTCCAAGTACAGTATCTGTGAGGGGTTGCAGTGTTGTGGCACCAGCACCAGTGCCTAAGGCACAATTTTTCAGCCCCTGTTTAACAGGGGCGTGTACTTACAATTTTTTTAAAAAAATGCTTCGCAACACGTGTGACTGCTGTGCTCCAAGTACAGTATCTGTGAGGGGTTGCAGTGTTGTGGCACCAGCACCAGTGCCTAAGGCACAATTTTTCAGCCCCTGTTTAACAGGGGCGTGTACTTACAATTTTTTTTAAAAATGCTTCGCAACACGTGTGACTGCTGTGCTCCAAGTACAGTATCTGTGAGGGGTTGCAGTGTTGTGGCACCAGCACCAGTGCCTAAGGCACAATTTTTCAGCCCCTGTTTAACAGGGGCGTGTACTTACAATTTTTTAAAAAAATGCTTCGCAACACGTGTGACTGCTGTGCTCCAAGTACAGTATCTGTGAGGGGTTGCAGTGTTGTGGCACCAGCACCAGTGCCTAAGGCACAATTTTTCAGCCCCTGTTTAACAGGGGCGTGTACTTACAATTTTTTAAAAAAATGCTTCGCAACACGTGTGACTGCTGTGCTCCAAGTACAGTATCTGTGAGGGGTTGCAGTGTTGTGGCACCAGCACCAGTGCCTAAGGCACAATTTTTCAGCCCCTGTTTAACAGGGGCGTGTAATTACAAATCTTGATCTAATAGTTCACAGCAGGGCCCATTCCTGCGCCCACCAAGAGTAACTATGAGGGCCTACAGTCTTGTGGCAACACCGTCCACCACCACCGCCAAAGGCCCAATTTTTCTGCCCTGTTCATCAGGTGCTTGCAATTACAAATCTTGATCTAATAACTCACAGCAGGGCCCATTCCTGCGCCCACCAAGAGTAACTGTGAGAGCTTACAGTCTTGTGGCAACACCGTCCACCACCACCACCACCACCGCCACCACCGCCAAAGGCCCAATTTTTCTGCCCTGTTCAACAGGTTCATGCAATTACAAATCTTGATCTAATAACTCACAGCAGGGCCCATTCCTGCGCCCACCAAGAGTAACTGTGAGAGCTTACAGTCTTGTGGCAACACCGTCCACCACCACCACCACCACCACCGCCAAAGGCCCAATTTTTCTGCCCGGTTCAACAGGTGCATGCAAGTACAAATCTTGATCTATTAACTCACAGCAGGGCCCATTCCTGTGCCCACCAGTCTTGTGGCTACACCAACATCTAATAGGGCAAATTTCTGCAGAGTATATACGCCAGGCCCCTACTTTCAAACATCCAACTTACAAACGACTCCTACTTGCAAATGGAAAGAGAAAACAGGAAGTGAGAGGAAATCTACCCCTAGGGAAAGGAAATTCTATCCTGTTAGATTTAATTTGGGAAAAAGGCATCTCCTCTCTACTGATACTTTATCACCAATCCTTGTTTCAATTAAAACCCCACTTTTCCAAAAACATTTGTCATTGGGACAGAAAGTGAGGTGACATGTTCTGAACAGATGTGCAAAGACAGCAAATGTTACAGGGGTGATAACCCCTCCCTATGTTCTCCAAAAAGCTTAAAAATAGATTTTTTTGGGATGGAGCTACACTTCATAATGTACCTGTTCAGATTCTACTTAAGAACAAACCTACAGTCCGTCTCTTGTTTGCACCGCCTATATACTGCTGTTCAGAGTATATAGGGTTGTAGGTATAGGGTTTTATTTTGGGTGCGGGGTCCCCCTTAATATCCATACAAGACCCAAAGGGGCTGGGGTGGGGGGGGGGGGGGTGATGGGGTAGCCATGCCATTTTTCTCAAGGATTTTCAGCCATATGGCGGCCAGGACAAGACATGACATTAAAGCCGCAAGTGGTTTTAAATGGCTTCTTTTTTTCCTTTACAAATGTCATTTTGTGCAAGGACAGTTCTAAACACGGGAAACACATGCCACTTCACAGGCATACTTTAGACACCCCCCAGGTACCATATTTAAAGGAAAATTTCACTTTTTTTTTTTCACTTTATGCATCATTAAAATGACTGCTCCCGAAAAAACGTTAGTTTTTAAAAGTTCTTTTTGCATTGATATATGTCCCCTGGGGCAGGACCCGGGTCCCCAAACCTGTTTTATGACATTAACATGCATATTGGCCGTTGTAATTAGCACTTTTGATTTCGAACGTTCGCGTCCATTATAACGTATAGGGTTCGAAAATTCGCGGTCCGTTCGAAGGTTCTGGTTCGAACTTTCGGTCCGTTCGAAGGTTCTGGTTCGAACCGAACCCGGGGGTGTTCGGCTCATCCCTAAGTGGTAGGAAAAACTGTAGTTGGGCCAAAATGTGGGCATGATTAAAAAGCAGGTGTGGTCCTACTGGAGTCTGATTTGCCGTGAGCACTTTTTTTGCCTTTATACACCATATAGGCTCCCAAAAAAAAAAACAGTTTCAAAGACTCTAATAGACAAAATGAAGTACACAACATTCTTAACAATATACTAATCCAAAATTAAAACTTCATTACAGGAACCATCTTCCCATAACATACTCTTTAATGAAAAACCTCTAAAACCCCATTAAATGCTCACTTTTTTCATTAAAGTGTATTTTATGGGAAGATGGTTCCTGTAATGCAGTTTTAATTTTGGAACAGTATTTTGTTGTGTATTTCATTTTGCCGTAGTCTTCAAAACAGTTTTGGTTGATTTGTTGTGACTATTAATCTACTGTAGACTCTGGATATATCCAGTAGAGGGTTTGTAGGTCCTAATTTTGTTTTGTTAGTTTGTATATGCTATAAAGTGAATTGGAAAGGATGAGGTTCTTTAGATGAACAAAATGTCTCTTGTTCTGTTAATAAATATGTTAGATACAATAATAATGAAACACTCTACACTGCCCGAAAAAATAAAAACACAAAACTTCTTTGCATTTTGTCTTGCGCATTGTGCATTCATGGGTGTAGTCTGTGACGGAAGCTTCCATCAGTATACCGCTTCCTAAGTCCTGGAACATGAGTCCAATGGATCTGGCTATAGGAACCCCCAAGAACTAGACAACACCAGTCTTGGAGTACATCAGGAATAGCTTTTTGAGATGTCACACACATATATACAGCCGGATGACTAAAAACCTAACCTAATTAGCATGAGCTAATTTTCTAAATCAACACTGGACTCCTTCATTCAATTGCAGGGTTAATTAGCACATACAACAATAGGTGAAATACTCTTTAGAATCTGTGTCAAGCCAGACTACTCATTTGCATTATACAAGACAACAGACAGGTGGTTGGAGTTGATGATATTAGCATCTGACATGTCCAGAGTCTATGTGTCTTGGGGGGCCAGCATGGACCTGAATCCAAGTAAAACCAGCTCAGCGGTCCCCAGGCATACAGCTCACAAACAGCACCGTTCCCCCAAATGCCAGGGCCCATAATCGCAAGGCAAGAGGCACGCATTATGTCCCCTCCAATAGCCTCTGTCCCGGCTAGGTCTGTCACATAGTCTATATAGGCATATTTAACCACTTCAATACAAGCTACTCTCCTCCCTTCCTACCCAAGCCAATTTTCAGCTTTCAGCGCTGTCGCTTTTTAAATGACAATTACGTGTTCATGCTACACTGTACCTAAACTAAATTTTTAGCATTTTGTTCCCACAAATAGAGCTTTCTTTTGGTGGTATTTCATCCCCTCTGGGGTTTTTTTTATTTTTTGCTAAACAAATAAAAAAACACTGAAAATTGTGAAAAAAAATTGTTTTTTCTTAGTTTCTGTTATAAAAATTTTGTAAATAAGTAAGTTTTTTCTCCTTCACTGATGGGCACTGATGAGGCTGCACTGACAGGCACTGATAAGGTGGCACTAATGGGCACAGATGAGGTGGCACTGATGAGATAGCACTGATGGGCACTGATGATGGTCACTAATGTGCAGCACTGGTGGGAACTGGGCACTCATAGGTGGCACTGAAAGTTGAAACTGATGGGTGGCACTGATGGTCATCACTGTAAAGGCATCACTGGCAGGCATTAATGATGGGCACTGTTCGGCATCATAAATGGATACTGATTGGCATACTCATAGGGCAAAGATTGGCATCCCTGGTGGCCATGGGTTGCATACCTGGTGGTCATCAGTGGTGGCCATCCCTGGTGGTCCTGGTGGCATCCCTGGTGGTCCTGGGTTGGCATCCTCCAGGGGGACCCCCCCTGTCAGGAGAGCAGCTGTTCGGCTCTCCTCTGCTTGCGTCTGTCAGATGCGAGTGAGGAAAAGCCGATCAATGGCATGACAGCAAGAGCAGTCAAGCGCCTTGAGGCGATTCAGTTCACATTAGTAGCGCTATACAAATCATTCATTCATTCATTCAATGGCTATTCCTGTTTACATCGTGATCAGCTGTGATTGGACACAACTGATCACGTTTTAAAGAGTCTCCGTCAGAGACTCTTTACTGAGATCGGTGTTGCGGTGTGTCAGACTGGCTGTTATCCTGAAAGACATCATATGTCCAGTCAGGATAACAGAACCACCGCCCAGCCGTCATTTTGCTATAGGCCGGGCAGGAAGTGGTTAAAGCATATGTCAAGGCAAAATGATAAAAACACAATATGCATGCATATTTATCCCTTTAAAGATCCTGCAAATACAAAAAAATACTTGTTGATCTGCCAGAAATGCATTGAGCTCCTAAGCCACTAATACAGGCTGACAACACACAGCATTGTTTGGACTGAGTGGTGTCAGCCCACCCCATTGTTTTTTTGCTAAAGTTCTCAACCACTCCCACTGTCCTCTTATCCACAGCATTTAGACTAATCCGATGGAATCCAAGATAAGAAGAACAGGTAGGGCTAAAAAGTCTCTTTGACATAACAAAGGCAGAGAGCACAGGACAGCTGTGAATTTCTGACAGGATCAACAGGAACATTTTGCACTTGATGAGCATTGCATGCCTAAGTGCTAGTTCACACCAGACGCAGTTCCATTCAGTTTCGTGCACTTTTTTTCTGCACAAAATGCTTACACAGTGTTTTCAATGTATTCCAGGGGTGTAGCTATAAGGCAATCTAGCATGTGTGACGAGACGCGGGGCAGTGGAGAACGAAGGATCGGGTTGAGGAGTGGGTGAGAACATCATCAGCATTCACACTTCCTGGGTCTGCCGCGACTGCTGTACTGCTATACTGCTGCATGGATTGCCTTGATGTGGTTCACTGGATGTGATTATCTTTTCATGCTTGATGTGAATTGTTTACATGCGAGTACAATGGTGATGGAAGTTCGAAATTTTAATAAATTTATTGAACGTTATCACACTATTGGAGCCCTCTTTTTCAATTTACATGTGAATGAATGAATGATTTGTATAGCGCTGCAAATGCGAACTGAAACGCCTCAAGGCGCTTGGTCTGTCCTTGTTGTCCTGCTTTATTAGAAGAGGTGGAGCAATCACTTGATTCACAGCGCTTTTATTCATCATTGGATATTGGAGATCTGATTTTAAACCCCATTTGAGTGGGTTAAGTCGATTCTGGCCAAGCACGAGAGTGTGAGGCTAAAGCAGCTGGTGAGTGCGTTTCTGTGAGGGGAGTGCAATCACTGACACACAGGTGTGGTGGAAGTTTACCTGAAACACATCATTTTCACTGTAATGTTTGTCATTCATTGGACTTTTTGTATTTATTTTGTCAAGAATGTCATTTTAAGTTAATTTCTAAATTCACTTTTGTCACATGGTGTTAGCCACTTGCTGCCCGCCATATAGCAGAATGACGGCAGCAAAGTGGATTCAATATCCTGACTGGACGTCATATGACATCCTCAAGATATTGAGCTGCTGCTGCGCCCCCGGGGGCGCGCATTGCGGCGATCATTGTTGCGGTGGGTCAGTCTGACACCCCACAACTACCATCTCGGTAAAGAGTCTCCAACGGAGACTCTTTACCACGTGATCAGCCGTGTGCAAGTAGAGGAGAGCCGATCGGCTGCTCCTCTGACAGGGGGGTCTGTGCTGATCGATTATCAGCGCAGACCCCTCGAGGATGCCCACACTGGACCACCAGGGACGCCACCAGACCACCAGGGATGCCCAGCACCAGGTATGCCACCCTAGACCACCAGGGATGCCAGTCAGTGCCCACAATGGATGCCAATCAGTGCCCACAATTGATGTCCCTCGGACACAGCCAGTCACAGATCGCTGTAAACGGCCAATCACAGGAGCCGTTTACAGCGTGATCGGCGTGTTCAATGGGAGATGATCTCATATGTAAACATATGAGATCATCTCTCAGCGCCGCTCTCCCTCTTTACACAGATAGCGTGTGAGGAGGGAGAGATGAACGGCTGCAGCGGCCGTAAGTAAAAAAAAAAAAAAAACGAAAAAAAAGTGCCACCTGTCCCCACTGCCACCACTGCCATCTGTCCCCACTGCCATCTGTCCCCACTGTCACCACTGCCATCTGTCCCCAGTGCCATCTGTCAGTGCCACCTGTCCCCAGTGCCACCTGTCCCCAGTGCCATGTATAAGTGCCATCTGTCGTCAGTGCCACATAGTGCCATCTGTCATCAGTGCCATATCAGTGTCACGTGTCATCAGTGCCACATATTAGTGCCATCTGTAATCAGTGCCACGTATCAGTGCCATCTGTCATCAGTGTCATGTATCAGTGTCACGTGTCATCAATGCCACGTATCAGTGCCATCTGTCATCAGTGTCACGTGTCATCAGTGGCACGTATTAGTGCCATCTGTCATCAGTGCCACGTATTACTGCCATCTCTCGTCAGTGCCACATATTAGTGCCACATGATATCAGTGCCACGTATAAGTGCCATCTGTCATCAGTGCCACATATTAGTGCCATCTGTCATCAGTGCCCCGTATTAGTGCCATCTGTCATCAGTGCCACATCAGTGTCACGTGTCATCAGTGCCATCTGTCATCAGTGCCACGTCAGTGTCACGTGTCATTGTCCTGGTGCTCCAGGGCCTTTAAAAAAGTGTAATAGGTAGTCAACAAGTTAGATGTGTAATTTATGCTCCTAGAACACGTGATGGAGCTCCCTGCATGTTGGGCCTCTCTAAGTGGCCAGGCTGTGATCAAGTCCCACATATGTGGTATCGTAATACTCAGGAGGAGTAGCAGAATTTATGTTGGGGTGTCATTTGTGGTATACACATGCCATGTGAGAGAAATAACCTATTACAATGACAATTTGTGTGGGGGGGGGGGGAGAATAATAATTAATTTTGCAAAGAATTGTGGGAAAAAATGACAACATCAAAAATCTCACCATGCCTCTTACTAAATACCCTGGAATGGGTTCTTTCAAAAAAGGGGTCATTTGGCGCGGTATTTGTTCTTTCCTGGCTTGTTCGGGTCACAAAAAATGAGATAGGCCACCAGTACATCAGATGTGATACATTTTGTATAAGTTGCACCACAGTTTGTAGACTCTCTAACTTTCACAAAGACCAAATAATATCCACTAATTTGGGTTATTTTTACCAAAGATATGTAGCAGTATAAATTGTGGCCAAAATTTATGAAGAAAAATTAATAATTACCTAAATTTTATCACAGAAACAAAGAAAAATGCGTTTTTTTTTTCAAAATGTAATTTCTTTTTTTTTCTTTTTTCATTTATAGTGCAAAAAATAAAAAACCCAGAGGTGATCAAATACCACCAAAAGAAAGCTCTATTTGTGGGAAAAGCCTATTTTGTTTAGCCTATTCATTGGATGTGACCTCTCGTAGATCCCGTTGTTGGATCGCCGTGCCTGCCCTAGCCTATTCACTGGATGTGACCTCTCGTAGATCCCGTTGTTGGATCGCCGTGCCTGCCGCACGCCCGCTGGGGGCGCCATAGCGGGACGCCACCTGGGACCTGGAGTGCACCGACCTAGAGGGAACCCCATCACACATAAAGGAGCAATTCATAAAGAAAAAATTTACACACCAGGTAAATATTCCACAGCACAATGTGACATTATGCTATGTGATATGAAAGGTTAATTGGAGACCAATATATGCAAATGAAATACTGTTACAATGCATTGTTCTTACCCTTTCCTTTCTCAAACAGACGAAATTACCTTTGAGGAAGACCCTCACTAAAACGGGTTGAAACGCGTCAGGTTCACTTTTACCTCCAACATTTGGTTATGTAAAATTACATTGATGTAAAAGCTTTTTGTCTGTTAGTGTAAATCTGTTTTAAAATTTCTGTATTGTTTTATCCATTTGGGACCCATGTCTCCTATTTTTATCTTCACCCATATGTCACATGCGACATCTTTAATCCAATAAAGATTCATATTTTGAATACAACAATACCTTTCAGAGAACTTATTTTCTAAACGCTGCCCAAAAACCCCACCAATTCCTCTTTGGGGGGACTTTTTTCTTTTTTGTTTTCACATCCCAGGGGTGAGCAGCAAAATATCATCCCCAGTGAGTGTCTTTTTCCTTTTTTGTGGAAAAAAAAAGGACAAAAAATTAATTTGGCTACAGTGTTGCATGACTGAGTAATTGTCATTCAAAGTGTGAGAGCACCGAAAGCTGAAAATTGGTCTGGGCAGGAAGGGTGTTTAAGTGCCCAGTAAGCAAGTGGTTAAGCTTGTAGGTCCCGGTGCAAAAGTTGACCTGGGGCCCCCCACTACCACCCGCTGCCCACCAAGACACTCCCATTATGAGAGATAATGTATACAAGTGAGAAATCAGAAGATTAGAAGAACCTATATATTATGGTCTAATACAAGGTATGCCTCCCTCGCAACCCCCCTGTTCTGACAAGAAATTACCCTTCTATTTATGTTTTTTAGCTTTTTCATATCCATAAAACTCTTAACAGGCTTTGTGTTCACATTCACAAAGTGGCACGCTACCTGCTGTCTTAACGGAAACTTTTCCCCCAACCACTCATGAACTACATAAACGTGTTAAGGAAGTGAGAACAATGGAGAAGCTTACAGCCAATTTACGCAACATCTTTGATAAATTTCAAATCATATGGAACCCTTGGGAGATGTTACAACCCAAATCTATTGATGGTGATCCTGCCACATGCTGGTCCAGTATCGGAAGGACTCTACCCACATCCTCACCCGCCAATGATCTAATCTCCCCGGATTCCATCTCTATTTCTCTGTCTTCTTCTGCTTACGTTTTTGTTTGAAGGATGGTTGGAACAAGATCCAAAAGCTTTGCTTTGATGATAGACGGACTGTCTCTCCTGTATTATGCTGAAGGTTCCTAAGTCATTTGTATGTAAGAATTATGCAAAGCTTGTTTGATGTCTCTGCCTTTTTTCGACAACCTTGTATGATCCAAGTTTTTGTTAACCTGTGAAACCCTTTTTAGAAAATTCTATTTAATCTGAAAAAGTAGAAAACCACAGAGTTTGTTTTAGGTAGTACGCTGTGAGCTATACACTCTACTAAAGCAAAATAATCTATAAATCAAGCATGGCTTGGCAACAGTATATTTACAATTTGTTACTACCATATACTACACTTTGCCAATAACAGCTCATATAATACAAAATGGTACAACACAACTCACCACAGTATTATGTACCAAAATATAGGATAAAAACAAATGACAAACAAAACCCACATGCATGTTCAGCAAAAAACACTTGGCTATTCAACAGGAGTCTTCGCTTTGTCCCCTGATGTAATTTACTGCAGCTGAAATGTGTTGGATTTGTGTTTTCTCTCTTGGGGCTGCTAACATTATGATGTGGTTTATATGTTCCTGTTAGCTCTCAGCTGGCAAGAGAACCTTCCAATATCACTGGCCTGTAGATGACATGTTGGTGTCCTCTCTAGTGTCTCACTCACTCTGGTACTAGTGCTTTTTATGTCTGCATCCCACCCGTATTTAGTATTTTTTGTGCCTATATATGCCTGATGTTTATTATTTTTATGCCTGTTTGCTTTTCACCGCCATTACTAGTAAAAACTAGACATGTGCATTCGTTTTTGCCCGAATGCATTTTCGTCCGAATTTCGAGTATTTTGTGCAGAATCCGAAAACCGAAAGATCCGACAAACAAATGCTTTATTTTCGTTGCAACATTTCGATATAGATAGGAGATTCGACATGACGTTGACAATAGCGATCTGTGTCCATCGAACCTGTGGTCGAATGTGCCTAACCTTAGCTCTATTAGTTCAAGATTATTCTACATAGAGAGAAAAGATTTGACGTAGAGAAAAAAGATTCGACATAGAGAGAAAAGATTCGACGTAGAGAGAAAAGATTCGACATAGAAAGAAAAGATTCGACATAGAGAAAAGATTCGACATAGAGAGAAAAGATTCGACATGGAGAGAAAAGATTTGACATACAGAGAAAAGATTTGATGTAGAGAAAAAAGGTTCGACATAGAGAGAAAAGATTTGACGTAGAGAGAAAAGATTCAACATAGAAAGAAAAGATTCGACATAGAGAGAAAAGATTCGACATGGAGAGAACAGATTTTACATAGAGAGAAAAGATTTTATGTAGAGAAAAAAGATTCGACATAGAGAGAAAAGATTCCACATACAGAAAAAAGATTCGACATAGAGAGAAAAGATTCAACATAGAGAGAAAAGATTCGACATAGAGAGAAAAGATTCGACATAGAGAGAAAAGATTCGACATACAGAAAAAAGATTCGACATAGAGAGAAAAGATTCGACATAATAGAGACAATAGCAAAAAAGGTTGAATGTGCCTAACCTAACTCTATTAGTCCAAGATTATTCGACATAGAGAGAAAAGATTTGACATGAAGATTCCGCGAAGCAGTCGGCGCGAGCGGACATTTATGATCAAATGCTCTGCCCATAGGCTATAAAAGAATTCTAATGTTGGTTGACTAGAAATAATATTTAATAAATATAACTATTTCTAGTGTCATACAACATTAGAATTCTACTATAGCTTGTAGGTGGAACATTCGACCGTAAATGTACGATTGGGGCGTTGTACAGTTTAGCTGCTCTGTTGAATCTTCTGAACATTCGACAGACAACATAAGCCTTCAATGACAGATTCAAACTTAATTATTTCAGATTTTCGTACGAATGCATTTTTTAACATAACAAAATAAATAAAAACGAATTTCGGGAGAAACATGCCTGTGCACATGCACAATAAAAAAAAGTCCATAAATCTATCCCATAGTTTGGTTTGCGCAAAAGTTATAGCGGCTACAATAAACATAAAAAAATGTAGAATACAAATTTACCTAAACTGATGAAAAAAATAGATTTTTTACATTTTTTTCATTGAATGTGTTTTATAGCAGAAAGTAAAAAATATTATTTCTTTTTCAAAATTGTCAGTCTTTTTTTTTTATAGCCCAAAAAAATTAAATTCGCAAATGTGATCAAATACCACCAAAAGAAAGCTCTATTTGTGGGGGAAAAAAAGGACATAAGGATTTTATTTGGGTACAGTGTTGCACGACCGCGTAATTGTCACTTAAAGAAATGCAGTGCCGTATCGCAAAAAAATGGCCTGGTCAGGAAGGGGGTAAAACCTTCCAGAGATGAAGTGATTAACCGCTTCACCCCCGGAAGATTCTACCCCCTTCCTGACCAGAGCACTTTTTGAGATTCGGCACTGTGTCGCTTTAACTGACAGTTGCGCGGTCGTGCGACGTTGCACCCAAACAAAATTGATGTCCTTTTTTTCCCATAAATAGAGCTTTCTTTTGGTGCTATTTGATCACCTCTGCGGTTTTTATTTTTTACGCTATAAACAAAAATAGAGCGTTAATAGTGAAAAAAACACATTATTTTTTACTTTTTGCTATATTACCATAAATATCCCCCTAAAATATATAAAAAAATATTCCTCAGTTTAGGCCTATATGTATTCTTCTACATATTTTTGGTTAAAAAAAAATCATAATAAGCGTATATTG
The DNA here is from genome assembly GCA_028564925.1 of Lithobates sylvaticus. NCBI lineage: Eukaryota > Metazoa > Chordata > Amphibia > Anura > Ranidae > Lithobates > Lithobates sylvaticus. The sequence goes on from CM053038.1 coordinate 172,701,125, forward strand.
ATTGGTTTGCGCAAAAGTTATAGCGTCTACAAAATTGGGGACAGATTTATAGCATTTTTATTATAAAAAAAATGTTTTACTAGTTGGATTTTTATCGGGACTGCGATATTATTGACGGACACGTCGGACCATTTTGACACAATTTTGGGACCATTGTCATTAATGCAGCGATCAGTGCGATTAAAAATGCATTGATTACTGTAAAATAGTTTGGGAGCCCGGCGGTGATCGAAACCGCTGGGCACTCGCATTGACTCGGGGGGCGAGCGGGGGGCGTGCGTGTGCGCCCCCTAGTGGCCACAGGGCAAAGCAACATTACATAACGTCATTTCGCCCAGCCGCTTCATTCTGCCGCAGTACAACTGCGGCGGCTGGTCAGCATGTGGTTAATGTAACGCAGCGCCACATCAAAAAAAGCGGCCTGATCATGAAGGGGGGTAAACTTTCCAGGGGTCAAGTGGTAAAAGCGGTATTAAACCCAAAAAAACAACATTTTATATAATGTAGCTGACCAATCCCTAAACGTGATGGCTGTGGTAAATTTTTTATTTAGCCTTTTTTCCTTTATTTTCTTTACCTGTGATCCAGCCAATAACACACTTTCTGTCTTAGGATGTCACCTTAAGATGAAGTAACAATAGAGACATCTTTGGACATAAGCATTGACAATCTGGTTGTAGGGTAGTGTTAGATATACTACCGTGTTTCCGCCGAAAATAAGACCTACCCTGATTTTCGGAGAGGGCTGCAATATAAGCCCTAACCCGAAAATAAGACCTAGCTTAAAGTGGTTGTAAATGCTAGAATCCACTCTCCTACAATATTATACAATGTACAAGGTGTGTCTTTCTACAACACAACTGTATCAAATACCTCTGGTACAGCGCCAATCTCCTCCTGGCTGTCAGCAGGGGGAACTTGGCCCTACTCCCTGCAGTGTTCAGAGTGGAGAAGACAGCTTGGAGTGGGCCATTGAAGCAACGGGTGTCAGCTGGGGATATCGCCCCCCCCCTGCAGGCGCTCAACTGATCTTCGCTGCTCTTCAACATCTCGGGGCAGGCCATGGAAGTGCCGATATAAGAAGGTATTTGCACAACTATGCCACAGCAACACACACCATTTACACCACACAATCCTGTAATAGAGAGGTTTCCAGGATTTCACAACCACTTTTACTATGTTCAAGCCCTACCCCGAAAATAAGCCCTAGTGTGTTTTTGGTTGCCAAAATTAATATATAGCAAGGGGAAATCCAAATGCGCAAACCAAAATAGGGATAAAAACCAATAAACAACTAATAGATAAAATTCACAACCGCCGCAGCCACCATCAAGGTGCTCACACACCGTAGTAAGTAAAGAGAGTATATAAAGGATTATAAAACAATGGGGCGCAGACACTTAAAATATCTTAATAAAATTAATTAAATAGTACTATAAATAAATAAGTAAATATTAAAATGTTAAAAAATGTGGCGCTTGCTGCTGAGGAGGATAACAATCCTAAGGGAGGGCTCCAAAGGACGGCTTCCAACAAAGCGTCTCAAAATTGATAACTGCAAAGGCAATGTATAGCATCAAGTGATAAACTGTGCTATAACAATAAATAACTGATCAAGAAACTGATAAAAACATCCAATGGTGAGAAAGTGTCCTGTGCAAAATAAAGTGCGTTTATATCCCAAAAAATATATTTGTGCAATGATCACTTGTAGATCAAAATAGTGAACAAACAAATTCCTAAGGTAAACAATATAATGATCATGCAAAAAAGTGAAAAAAATATATGAATAAAAGTGCAAAAATATACAAGATAGAAATAAAAAATAAAAAAATCCAAACAATAAATAAAATCGCAATCAATGCTGTGTGTGCAAAGGACTGTGCAAACAACGCATGTGAAAAAATGGCCCTACCCCGAAAATAAGCCCTAGTGTGTTTTTGGTTGCCAAAATTAATATAAGACCCGGGCTTATTTTTGGTGAAACATGGAAGATTTAGATGGACTTGAATACAAATTGTAAACCAGGCAGATACAGCAGCTGTGTATTTTTGTTCCTTTTGGAATAATGGTTTTACGTAAACGCATGCAAGCTAATCGTTGTAAGCATCCCTGTCAGTGGGAAATGGTTTGTCTCAACCTTCTAACTGCCACTTTTGCTTGTCAGCTTGGATTACCAGGTGAAAATAAAGGAAAAAAGCTTAAAAAAGAATTGGTAAGCTGAAATAAAATACATTTTTGTTTAAAGGGCCCGGTGAGTGCCTGACTGTGGCAGGAGGGTGGCAAGCCTGGGGAATTGCTGGCCAAGAAGCCCCAGCCTTATGTTTTCTGCTATGTTTCATTCACCTTGTATGGGAAGATGTTTTGTTTGCTACTACTTTTGGATAAAGAAACGTGCATAGAGACCAGATAATTATTTTTTTGGACTATGTTTCCTAAATCTTGGCTTTTCCCTGCTAATCTAATGAAATAGTCTTTGTAAAACTACAACATGCATAATGGGGGTTATAGTTCTGGAGATGCTGCATGTTATATTGTAACTATTATAGCCTTGCTATAACGTGCAGTGAGGTCAGGAGCTGGTGAGGCACTGGGTAGTATCAGAGCCAGATACACGCAGGTTACATACGCCACGATCGTTAGAGTGAAAGCAATAATTATAGCACTAGACCTACTCTGTAACTCTAAACATGTAACCTGTAAAAAAAATTAAAGCACAGCCTATGGATATTTTTAAGTACTAAAGTTTGGCGCCATTCCACGAGTGTGCGCAGTTTTAAAGCGTGACATGTTAGGTATTTAAAAGACTAAGAATTTGAAAATATTGACTTTGTAGGCACACACATAGGCACCTTTCATGGGGGAGGGGCAGAGGCGGCTCTAGGCTTTGTGAGGCCTTAAGCAAAACCTAGACATGAGGCCCCACTTACGCCCATAATGGGAAAAATAATTCAAGCGATAAAAAAATTAATTGTATAAATTGCATATATTAAGAGCTTTAAAGTGCTGGTGTCAGTGCTCTCTATCTCGGTACTGGTGTCAGTGCTCTCTATCTCTCTATCCCGGTGCTGGTGTCAGTGCTGGTGTCAGTGCTCTCTATCTCGGTGCTGGTGTCAGTGCTCTCTAGCGCGGTGCTGGTGTCAGTGTTCTATCTCGGTGCTGGTGTCAGTGTTCTAACTCGGTGCTGGTGTCAGTGTTCTAACTCGGTGCTGGTGTCAGTGTTCTAACTCGGTGCTGGTGTCAGTGAGGGAGATAGCAGCGGAGAAGCCAATCAGCAGGCAGTGCCAGCACCATGGCTGAGGATCAGCACTGGACTGGCACCTCCGGTCCCCCGCAGTGGAGCCCTGCATAGGTGGGGGTAATGGCCGGGCAGAGGGAGGGGTCAGGGTCTCAAGCACAGGTTGGCACACTGGGACACTGGCACAGGACTGCGCTGCCCTGACTGTGGCACTGATAACCAGGAGGAAGGTAGTGGAGGTGATGGGGCAGTGGGTGGATTTAAAGGCCAATGGCTGAGGGATGCTGAAGGAGCAGGGATGGGGGGCTGGCTCTCTAGCTGATGCTGGTGGTAGCTGGCTGCAGAAAGGGTTGTGGCATGGTTGCTGTGCCTCTCCCTGCAGCTGGAGTCCAGATCCCCTCACCCTGATTGACAGCCCCAGAGAGGGGCGGCCAGACACCATTTCTCTCCTCCCTCCCCCTTCCATTGGCTCCATATACTGCACTGATGAGGCTTCCTTCCTGGTGGGACCCTCCCCTTCCCCTCTGCAGCTCTGCTTACCAGTCAGATGCCTCCTCCAGGTGTGCGAGGATCGCTTAGCAGAGCACTCCAGTTGTGGGTAGGGATGAGCTTCGAGTTCGAGTCAAACTCATGTTCGACTCGAACATTGCCTGTTCAGCGAACAGCGAACAATTTGAGGTGTTCGCGGCAAATTCGAAAAGCCGCGAGCACCCTGTAAAAGTCTATGGGAGAAATCTCAAGTGCTAATTTTAAAAGCCTATATGCAAGTTATTGTCATAAAAAGTGTTTGGGGACCTGGGTCCTGCCCCAGGGGACATGTATCAATGCAAATGTTTTTTTTTAAAAACGGCCGTTTTTTCAGGAGCAGTGATTGTAATAATGCTTAAAGAGAAACAATAAAAGTGTAATATTCCTTTAAATTTCGTACCTGGGGGGTATGTATAGTATTTATGTAAAGGGGCGCATGTTTCTCGTGCTTAGAACTGTCCCTGCACAAAGTGTAATTTTTGCAGGAAAAAAAGCTATTTAAAATTACTCGCGGCTATAATGAATTGCCGGCTCCCGTAATACAGAGAACAGTCATTGATTAAAAAAAAAAAGCGTGGAGGTCCCCCCAAATTCAATTACCAGGCCCTTCAGGTCTGGTATGGATATTAAGGTGAACCCCGGGTCAAATTTAAAAAAAAATGACGTGGTGTTCCCCCTAAATATCCATACCAGACCCTTCAGGTCTGGCATGGATTTTAAGGGGAACTCCACGCCAAATTTAAAAAAAAAAATGGCGTGGGGGTCCCCCTCAAAATCCATACCAGACCCTTATCCGAGCACGCAACCTGGCAGGCCGCAGGAAAAGAGGGGGGGACGAGAGAGCGCCCCCCTCCTGAACCCTACCAGGCTACATGCCCTCAACATTGGGAGGAAGCATTGGGGGTCTGTGACCCCTCAAAGCACCATGTCCCCATGTTGATGGTTGTGGTTGTGGGGGTCTGCGGGCGGGGGGCTTATCAGAATCTGGAAGCCCCCTTTAACAAGGGGACCCCCCCGCGTTTGAAATGGTAAGGGGGTACAAAAGTGACATACGTTAGAGGGGGCGGGGTCAGGTGACGTAGTGGCCCGGTCCTCCGCTGCAGACGGAATTCCCTCAGTGTCTCCAAGGAGACAGGACGTGCAGCGTTGGACGTCGGAAGAGATCAGCCATCGCTGGACCCCGGAGAACAGACCACCCATCACTGGATAGCAAGAGTGGATTACCACCGCTGGAATCTTTTATTTTTTTATTTTTATTTTTAATAACGGACTTTTCCTGTGTGTTTTTTAAAATTTTTTTACACTTTCTTTGTGAAACGGTAGGGGTACTTTTGTACCCCCTTACCATTTCAAACGCGGGGGGGTCCCCTTGTTAAAGGGGGCTTCCAGATTCTGATAAGCCCCCCGCCCGCAGACCCCCACAACCACAACCATCAACATGGGGACATGGTGCTTTGAGGGGTCACAGACCCCCAATGCTTCCTCCCAATGTTGAGGGCATGTAGCCTGGTAGGGTTCAGGAGGGGGGCGCTCTCTCGTCCCCCCCTCTTTTCCTGCGGCCTGCCAGGTTGCGTGCTCGGATAAGGGTCTGGTAAAGATTTTGAGGGGGACCCCCACGCCATTTTTTTTTTCAATTTGGCGTGGAGTTCCCCTTAAAATCCATGCCAGACCTGAAGGGTCTGGTATCGATATTTAGGGGGAACCTAAACCCGGGGTTCCCCTTAATATCCATACCAGACCTGAAGGGCCTGGTAATTGAATTTGGGAGGACCCCCACGCTTTTTTTTTTCTTATCAATGACTTTCAATGACTGTTCTCTATATTACGGGAGCCGGCAATTCATTATAGCCGCGAGTAATTTTAAATACCTTTTTTTCCTACAAAAATTACACTTTATGCAGGGACAGTTCTAAGCACGGGAAACATGCGCCCCTTTACAGGAATACTATACACACCCCCCAGGTACGACATTTAAAGGAATATTACACTTTTATTGTTTCACTTTAAGCATTATTAAAATCACTGCTCCTGAAAAAACGTCCGTTTTAAAAACTTTTTTTGCATTGATACATGTCCCCTGGGACAGGACCCGGGTCCCCAAACACTTTTTATGACAATAACTTGCATATTAGCCTTTAAAATTAGCACTTTTGATTTTGAACGTTCGAGTCCCATAGACTTTAATAGGGTTCTAAAGTTCACACAAGCTTTAGGTCTGTTCGCAGGTTCTGGTGCGAACCGAACAGGGGGGTGTTTGGCTCATCCCTAGTTGTGGGTGACGGGGGGCAATCTGCTTCTCCGGAGCAGCGGGAATAATTTAATTCTGCTCCGGCTGCTGGAAGGAGTCTTCTCCCCCAGACAACACAGTGCTGGCCAGCCCCGCCTCCTCCCCAAGACACAGCCATGGCCCCATCCTCTCTCCACTGCCTGGCCATGGAGCTCACAGGCAGCATTAACCCTCTGCTGGCCGGAGCACAGCGCCGATGCAGCAGCATTGTTGTGAGCAGAGGTGGCTCTTAAATTAGGCTGTCGTGAGGCCCCTGTGAGTGCGAGGCCTTAGGCGATCGCCTAATTTGCCTAATTAGAGAGCCGCCTCTGGGGAGGGGGGAGCATATACCTGTATAATCCAGGTATTTGCTATCACTGCCAGGCATAGATCACTGCATTCTCTGCAGTGATCTACGCCATGTCCGGCTCCTCCTCCGTCCCCCCCGCTGTCTTCTGGGAGACACACAGGTCCCAGAAGACAGCAGGGACCAGTGAGGACGCGTAGCACGACTCGCACATGCGCAGTAGGGAACCAGTCTGTGGCCACGAGGGTTCACTTCCTGATTCCCTTACTAAAGATGGCGGCACCTCCACCCAAGAGCCAAGGGACAGATCGGCTTTGGGTGAGGACATCGTGGGCACCCTGGACTGCAGTATTTGTAGCTGCTGACTTTTAAAAAAAAAAAAATATTGGCGGAACTCTGCTTTAACCGCTTCCCGACCGCCTCACGCAATATACGTCGGCAGAATGGCACCCGGTCGGCAGCACCGTGACCACGGCCACGGGACCAGCGGACCCGATCGCCGCTGGTGTCCCGCGATCGGGTCTCAGAGCTGAAGAACGGGGAGAGGTCTGTGTAAACAAACCTCTCCCCGCGCTTCCTACACTGCCTGTCACTGATCGGATGTTCCCTGTCATCGGGAAAGCCAATCAATGACGTCAGACATCAGCCCCGCCCCTAATGTAAAAAAAAAAACACACGTCACACACCATAACCCCTCCCCGCCCCCTAGTGGTTAACTCTTTCACTGCCAGTGTCATTTATACAGGAATCAATGAATTTAAATAGCATTGATTGCTGTATAAATTACAATGGTCCCAAAAATGTGTCAAAAAATGTCCGATGTGTCCGCCATAATGTCGCAGTCACAATAAAAATCGCTGATCGCCGCCATTACTAGTAAAAAAAAAAAAAATATTAATAAAAATGCTATAAAACTATCCCCTATTTTGTAAATGCTATAACTTTTGCGCAAACCAATCAATAATCGCTAATTGCGATTTTTTTTTACCAAAAATATGTAGAAGAATACGTATTGGCCTAAACTGAGGAAAAAAAATGTTATATATTTTTTGGGGATATTTATTATAGCAAAAAGTAAAAAATATTGAATTTTTTAAAAAATTGTCGCTCTATTTTTGTTTATAGCGCAAAAAATAAAAACCGCAGGGGCGATCAAATACCACCAAAAGAAAGCTCTATTTGTGGGAAAAAAAGGACGCCAATTTTGTTTGGGAGCACGACCGCGCAATTGTCAGTTAAAGCGACGCAGTGCCGGATCGCAAAAAGGGGCCTGGTCCTTTGGCTGCCAATTGGTCTGGGGCTGAAGTGGTTAAGAGGGCTTAATATGTAGAAGAATACGTATCGGCCTAAACTGAGGGAAAAAAAAATGTTATATATTTTTTGGGGATATTTATTATAGCAAAAAGTAAAAAATATTGAATTTTTTTAAAAATTGTCGCTCTATTTTTGTTTATAGCGCAAAAAATAAAAACCGCAGGGGCGATCAAATACCACCAAAAGAAAGCTCTATTTGTGGGAAAAAAAGGACGCCAATTTTGTTTGGGAGCACGACCGCGCAATTGTCAGTTAAAGCGACGCAGTGCCGGATCGCAAAAAGGGGCCTGGTCCTTTGGCTGCCAATTGGTCCGGGGCTGAAGTGGTTAAGAGGGCTGGGTTGGAAGGGAGCATATGTCTTTTAGACACACGGGCCCTTCTATGACACTGCAGTGAGAGGCGAGCCTCCACTGCAGCATTTTTTTTGGACAGCTTGTTCCAATGGTGCTTTACCATTGGTCCAAGGCTCCAGGCTGTGCATTAAGCTCAGTGCTTCTGACAAGAAGTGAGATGCACTGTGAGCTCATCCTCTCCGTCTGCTGCAGAGTCTGCCAGCTTGTATTTAAACTGGCTGCTCTGTATGTAGCTTCTGACAGGCTGCACAAGAAGCCCTGTATCTCCAGAACTATAGATGGCAGGAGCCCCAAATTTTGACCAGTGGTTGGGTAGGACTTTGGCTACCTACCTAATTTGGGGTCTCTGTGACCCCAGGTCGTCAAGCTTTTTTTTTTATGTTCATGGATCTGCCTCACCTGCCTCTGCTGACTGCATGTCCCTGTCTAAATGGGTTTAACAGTGGCCATGTAACCAGCTTTATTACATATGGAGCATCAGACAAGCCTAGGCAGAATTTTCACAAAAAGTCACAAACAAATCCTAGCCTCTCCAGTACTTCATAATTAAACTCCCTCTCTGACCAGGAAGAGGACCTTTTGTCCAGGTCCATAAAACAAAATCTTTCTACTCGCAGAACGGCCATCACAGTCTCTCTGCAGGTCAGACGGTTTCTTTCCCAGTTACAATACACAATTTTCTGTAAATAGAATAACCACACCAGTAATGTTTTTAGGACTACATGGGCCATGAAAAATACAAGACTTGCATACACCTTAACCACTTCAATACCGGGCACTTAAACACCTTCCTGCCCAGACCAATTTTCAGCTTTCAGCGCTGTCGCACTTTGAATGACAATTGCGCGGTCATGCTACACTGTACCCAAATAAAAATGTTATCATTTTTTCCCCAGGTATTTGATCACCTCTACGGTTTTTATTTTTTTATTTTTTGCTAAACAAGCATGTGAGTGTGAGATAAACAGAATTACAGTGAGTTTCTACAGAAAAACAGAAAAACATCTTTGTACAATACTATTAAATCTTAAAGGGTAACTCTACACTTCCCACGTTTCCTTACAATCCCTATTTTGGGGTCACCAGTACGGTATTTGTACATTGAAATCATATCCCCTCTCAAGCGTTTCCTCTCCAGAGAGAACAAGTTCAGTGCTCGTAACCTTTCTCCTCAAGTCATTTAATTCATTTTGTTGCCCTTCTTTGTACTCTCTCCAGTTTCAGTACATTCTTCCTGAGGACTGGTGCCCAGAACTGGACAGCATACTCTAGGTGCGGCCTGAGTCTTGTAGAGCGGGAAAATTATCGTTTTATCTCTGGAGTTAACCCCCTTTTTAATGCATGCCAATATTCTGTTTGCTTTGCTTGCAGCAGCTTGGCATCTACTAGGACCCCCAGGTCCTTTTCCATGCTACATTCCCAAAAAGGTTCTCCCCCTAGTGTATAGATTGCATTCATATTTTTGCCACCCAAATGCATTATTTTACATTTTTCTACATTTAACCTCATTTGCCATGTAGTTGCCCACCCCAGTAATTTGTTCAAATCTTCTTACAAGGTTTCCACATCCTGCAGAGAAGTTATTGCCCAGCTTAGCTTAGAATCGTCCACAGATACAGAGATTGAGCTGTTTACCCCATCCTCCAGGTTGTTTATTAATAAATTAAATAGGATTGGTCCCAGCACAGAACCCTGGGGGACCCCACTTTCCACCCGGACCATTCCGAGTACTCCCCATTTATCAGCACCCTCTGAACTCGCCCTTGTAGTCAGTTTTCAATCCATGTACTCACCCTATGGTCCATGCCAATGGACCTTACTTTGTACAGTAAACTTTTATGGGGAACTTTAACAAATGCTTTTGAAAAATCCAGATACACCAGGTCTACGGGCCTTCCTTTATCTAGATACACCACGTCTACGGGCCTTCCTTTATCTAGATACACCACGTCTACGGGCCTTCCTTTATCTAGATGGGAGATCATTTCCTCATAGAAGGTAAATAGATTGGTTTGGAAAGAACGATTCTTCATGAATCCATGCTGATTACTGCTAATGATACCGTTCTCATTACTAAAATCTTGTATATAGTCCCTTATCATCCCCTCCAAGAGCTTGCATACTATTGATGTTAGGCTAACTGGTCTGTAATTCCCAGGGATGTATTTTGGCCTTTTTTTAACCACTTCAATACGGGGCACTTAAACACCTTCTTGCCCAGACCAATTTTCAGCTTTCAGCACTGTCGCACTTTGAATGACAATTACGCGGTCATGCTACACTGTACCCAAACTAAATTTTTATCATTTTGTTCCCACAAATAGAGCTTTCTGTTGGTGGTATTTGATCACCTCTACGGTTTTTATTTTTTGTTAAACAAATAAAAAAGACCAATTTTTTTTTTTTAAATATGTTTTTTTTTGTTTCAGTTTTAAAACTTTGTAAATAAGTAAGTTTTCTCCTTCACTGATGGGCACTGATGGAGCTTCACTGATGGGCACTGATAAGGCGGCACTGATGGGCACCGATGAGGTGGCACCAATGAAGTGGCACTGATGAGGTGGCATTGATGGGCACTGATAGGTGGCACTGATGGGCGACATGGATGGGCACTTATAGGTGGCACAAATTGGCACTGATAGGTGGCATGGATTGGCATGGATAGGCGGCATGGATGAGCATGGATAGGCGGCACGGATGGGCATGGATATGCGGCACTGATAGGCGGCATGGATGGGCACTGATAGGCGACATGGGTGGGCACTGATAGGTGGCACGGATGGGCAGTGATAGGTGGCACGGATGGGCACTGATAGGCGGCATTGTAGTGTATGGTATTGTACTGATGGATGCCAATCAGTGCCAAACAATAATGCATGCCAATCAGTGATGCCCATTGTGGGCACTGATTGGCATCCATTGTGCTCTCCTCTACTCGTGTCTGACAGACGTGATTGAGGAAAAGCCAATCAACGGCTCTTCCTATTTACATTGTGATCAGCCGTGATTGGACACGGCTGATCATGTGGTAAAGAGTCTCTGTCGGAGACTCTTTACCGAGATCGTAGTTGTGGGGTGTCAGACTGACACCCCGCAACAATCGCCGCAATGCGGGCCCCCGAGGACACCCGGTCAGGATTTTGAAACCACTTTGCCTAAATATTGGTGCTACATTGGCTTTTCTCCAATCAGCTGGTACCATTCCAGTCAGTAGACTGTTCGTAAAAATTAGGAACAATGGTCTGGCAATTTCTTGACTGAGTTCCTCAAGGACCCTCGGATGCAAGTCATCTGGTCCCGGTGACTTATTAATGTTACGTTTTTCAAGTCTATTTCCAATTCTGTCCTCTGTTAGCCACGAGGGTGCTTCCTGTGATGTGTCATGAGGATAAACATTGCAGTTTTGGTTACTGAAGCCCCCCGTTTCCCTTGTGAAGACTGAGGAGAAGAAAAAATTTAATATCTTTGCCATCTCTCCATCCTTAGTAACCAGATTCCCTTCATCATTCTTTATGGGACCAATATGATCTGACCTCCCTTTCTTACTATTTATGTTCTTAAAGAATTTCTTGGGATTTTTTTTACTCTCCTCTGCTATGTGCCTTCCGTGTTCTATCTTAGCTGTCCTGATTGCACCTTTACATTTCTTATTGCATTCTTTGTAAAGTTGGAATGCTGATGATGAACCATCAGTCTTGTATTTTTTGAATGCCTTCTCCTTTGCTTTTATATGCATTTTTACGTTGGAGTTAAGCCACCCAGGACATCTATTAGCTCTTTTAAATGTATTTCCCATTGGGATGCACTGGCTAATGCCCTTATTTAATATGCTCTTAAAGCATACCCATTTTTCCTCCGTGTTCTTTGTTCCTAAGATTTTATCCCATTTAGTATCTTCGAGCAAGGATCGTAGTTTAGGGAAGTTGACACACGATCGGACTTTGACCGCCGGACCCAGTCTGGCGGACAAACCGCCGGACTTTCCGAGCGGGGCTTCGCCGGACTTTCCGAGCGTGTGACTTGCCCACACACACGCCCGGACTTCTCCGGCGGACAATCCGCGGGAAAAAGTCTGCGGGACTTTTGAAAATGAACGGACTTGCCCACACACGGAGCAGTCCGTTCATTTAGAACGTAACTGCAGGTAGACGGGGCTAGCGAAGGCAGTGAATGCCGCCGCGCTAGCCCCGTCACCTGGTATGGATTTAAAGGGAATCCCCACGCCGAAAAAACGGCGTGGGGGTCCCCCCCAAATCCATCTCAGACCCTTATCCGAGCACGCAGCCCGGCCGGCCAGGAAAGGGGTGGGGACGAGCGAGCGCCCCCCCCCCCCCCTCCTGAGCCGTACCAGGCCGCGTGCCCTCAACATGGGGGGTGCCCTGGGGAAAGGGGGGCCGTGCGGCCCCCCCACCCCAAAGCACCATGTCCCCATGTTGATGAGGACAAGGGCCTCTTCCCGACAACCCTGGCCGTTGGTTGTCGGGGTCTGCGGGCGGGGGGCTTATCGGAATCCGGGAGCCCCCTTTAATAAGGGGGCCCCCAGATCCCGGCCCCCCACCCTATGTGAATGAGTATGGGGTACGATGTACCCCTACCCATTCACCTAAGGTGTAAAGTGTAAATAAAAAAAAACACACAATTTTTTTAAAAAATATTTTATTGCACTGCTCCGGGGGTCTTCTTCCGTCTTGGGGGGTCTTCTCGCCGGACTCCTCCGCTATTTTACCTAGCTCTTTTACCGAGCAGAGGAGCCCAGCTACCTTCTTCGTCGTCGCCGCCGTCGTCTGGGGGTCTAGATCTGCCTTCGGGGGTCTTCCGGGGTCTCTCTTCTGTTCTTGCCGCTGTCGTCGCTTTCTGCGCCGCCGCCGCCTTCTTCTTCTTCTTCTTCTTCTTCTTCTTCTTCTTCTTCCGATGTTGACTCGTCGCTCTCTCTGGCCGGAATGGCAGAGCCGCGCTGTGCTGGGACTTATATAGGGACAAGGGGGCAGGGTCACATGCTCATGTCACATGGTGACCCCGCCCCCCTATGATGTCACAGTCCCAGGATGCTCCGGGACTGTGACATCATAGGGGGGCGGGGTCACCATGTGACATGAGCATGTGACCCTGCCCCCTTGTCCCTATATAAGTCCCAGCACAGCGCGGCTCTGCCATTCCGGCCAGAGAGAGCGACGAGTCAACATCGGAAAGAAGAAGAAGAAGAAGAAGAAGAAGGCGGCGGCGGCGCAGAAAGCGACGACAGCGGCAAGAACAGAAGAGACCCCGGAAGACCCCGGAAGACCCCCCGAAGGCGGATCGAGACCCCCAGACGACGGCGGCGACGACGAAGAAGGTAGCTGGGCTCCTCTGCTCGGTAAAAGAGCTAGGTAAAATAGCGGAGGAGTCCGGCGACAAGACCCCCCAAGACGGAAGAAGACCCCCGGAGCAGTGCAATAAAATATTTTTTAAAAAAATTGTGTGTTTTTTTTTATTTACACTTTACACCTTAGGTGAATGGGTAGGGGTACATCGTACCCCATACTCATTCACATAGGGTGGGGGGCCGGGATCTGGGGGCCCCCTTATTAAAGGGGGCTCCCGGATTCCGATAAGCCCCCCGCCCGCAGACCCCGACAACCAACGGCCAGGGTTGTCGGGAAGAGGCCCTTGTCCTCATCAACATGGGGACAAGGTGCTTTGGGGTGGGGGGGCACGGCCCCCCTTTCCCCAGGGCACCCCCCATGTTGAGGGCACGCGGCCTGGTACGGCTCAGGCGGGGGGGGGGGGGCGCTCGCTCGTCCCCACCCCTTTCCTGGCCTGCCGGGCTGCGTGCTCGGATAAGGGTCTGAGATGGATTTGGGGGGAACCCCCACGCCGTTTTTTCGGCGTGGGGATTCCCTTTAAATCCATGCCAGGTGACGGGGCTAGCGCGGCGGCATTCACTGCCTTCGCTAGCCCCGTCTACCTGAAGTCACGTGCTAAATGAACGGACTTTCCGATGATCGGCAAGTCCGTTCATTTCCAAAAGTCCGGCGGACTAGCATACTAACGGCGGGATTGTCCGCCGGACTGCCAAGTTCAGCGGACAATTTTAAAACAAAACTTATAAACCTAGTCCGCCGGACTTTTGGCGCCAAAAAGTCCGCCGGCGCCCACACACGGGGGATTGTCCGGCGGACATTCCCGCAGGAAAGTCCGTGTGTATGCTCCCCCATTATGAAGGGTTCCCATTCTTGTGTTATTACAACCCGCTGCTGATTGGCTAGGCAGCAATCTGAGAATGAGGCTTGGTCCCCGGAGGCTTTTTGATGACATCATCCCGGCCTTAGACGAGTTTGAGCGTGGAACGCACGCTGCCGACACCGGAAGTGAGGATCCGTGCTCCAAGACTCAGCTGTTGTCATTTTTGAAATCCTGCTTAAAGGTATATATATTGTAGACAGGTGGCTGGTAGACATATACCCCAGTTGAAGCCTTCAGTAGGCGAAACATGTAGGGTCGAATGTCTACCGAAGCCACATTTTATCTTTTTGCGCAATTGTTTTTAATATCGTTTTATCCAATAAATACCAATTGGGAAATTGGTTTCACACTATGAGGAGTTGCCTCTCTGTCTCTGTTTCCTCCTCCATTTGAGCTGCTGCTGACAAGGACCCCCCAGAGAAGCTATTACCACTGCTTACCGTTTAAAATCTGGCTAAAGCTACAGGTAAGCGACTGTATTGACCTCTGGAGGAACGGTCCATCGAGATCCAGCAGATCGCCACAGATCCATCATCCACCTGGTTTATCCAGTACAAGCCGTGCCGACTCACTTCGAGAGGGGTGAGTCCATCAACTCTGGTAAGAGTACCCACCTTTACCGTCTTTTTTAGAGCTTGTTAAACCGACTATACAGCTTGAGCACCTCCAGTGATACATCTACACCCAGTGAAGACACTGCAGATTGAACTGTCCTCTGTCATTTTCTCTCTGTTATTCTACCCACTAACAGGACTTTCTGCATATTGTTATGGTTAGATTGTGTCCTGAATAGAGGGCGGATAGAGGTATGTGCCGAAGGGGCCTACTCCCACGCCAGTACTGTGGACAATTTTTTTTCCCTTTTATCTTGTTCACTATTGTGATTGTATGGTCAGACATGCGATACATCATTTGTTTGGTTTAGCCGGGCTGTTCATCGTCCAGCGGTTTATGCCCCCATCTATGGGAGTGTATCTTACATTTGCCTAAGGGTCAGCGCCAGTCTGTTCCCTTTTCCCATCTGTTATAACACTTTTTATATACTTTAGAGAACTGTGGTTGCATTTCCTAAATAGCCTGTGTTATACATAGCTGCGACTCCTGAAGGAGACCAAATAGGAATTTGCTGCAATTTGGGGTGGATTTTTCCTCTGACGGGGAATAGGTGTGTAAATACCCAGCATTATTTCCCCCCCCCCCCCCCCCCCCCCCCCCATCTCTTCTCTCACATGATACAATTTACACTTTTATTATTGTGGTCCAATTGGATTTGTATTTTTTAATGCAATTTTCAAACACTCTTATCTGATCACACACCAGCAGAGCAATCTAGCTGGCACCCTCACTTACAGGGTTAATTATTATACTCCTGGCTCACAATAGTTCCCACAGGCTGTTTTTACCCCAGTGGGACCTTATGTGATAATCAGGGACACCTGTTTATCTACTTTAGCGCTGCACTTATATATACATATTTTCCTTGCAATTTACGTCTGATTGTTGTGCTAGCAGCTATTATTTTATGTTCGTTTGGCGCAATATTACCCCACCATTTTTTTTCATTCTTAAAAAGACCCTGTCAAAAAATTAAAGAGTTAAAAACTCAGAATAACAAGTATTTACATGCATACTTGCAGTGTTTTTCTTTCCATAAACTATTTTTTATTCACTTGCAATGTGCCTTTGAACTTGCTAGAAGCTCAAACACCCTGGGAGTGTTTAATTACTGTCTGTGCTGACCCAGCTACTCCACCCTTCCCTTAACCTCCCTAAATAACCTTTTATGTAGCTGCTGGAGAAGGAATGAAGGGGAATGTTATAGAGCAGTCTTTTTTGGAGGAACCCTTGACATGTCTTTCCAGTCTCAGGGAACCCCTTCTAATAATTACTATAGCTACAACTCAGAGTACATTAGGGTGATGGTCACTGAGAAAAATGTTTCTTACATTTGTAGTCATTGGGAGTAATCGCCTTCTTACTGTTTGCTCAAGTAACCCCTAGGAACTTCTAGAGCAGGGGTCTCCAAACTTTCGGAACAAAGGGCCAGTTTACTGTCCTTCAAATATTAGAGGGGCCAGACTGTGGCCAGTGGGAGTAAAATGGGCAGGCATCTGTGTGAGTAAACAATTTCATAGGCTTGGCGGTCGGTGGGAGTAAAAAAAACATGAATTATTGGTGTCAGTGGGAGAATTTGTTTCCTATCTCTGGTGTCATTGGTTGGAAAAGTACCCCATTGTTGATGTCAGTGAGAGGAATAGTGACCAGTGGCGGCCGCTCATAAGGCGGCGCAAGGGCGCCGCCCCCCTAATTCAATGCGCCAGGCCCCTAATCTCCATGCAGGGTGCCGGACGCATGGATTTCAATTTTTTTCTTTTTGAAGCACATGATTAGAGCCTGAGGCTCTAATTGGCTTAAAAAAGGGTGGGCTCTGTGCCCTGAGCACACCCACTTGTGTGACATTAGAGAATTAATATTCGCTAATGTCTTCCTGCTTATCCTCCCAGACAATCAGGAAGCAGGTCCTGAGACCCAATTGGCTGGAAGTCCTAAAACCCGATTGGCTGGGAGGGGAAGCAACCACTGGGACTCAGGAGGAGATGCAGGGGGGAAGCCGCAGAAGATGCGACATGGATGGGGTAAGTGCGGGGCTGGCATGCGGATGGGCGAGCGAGCGAGCAAGCGATTGAGCAATCGACGGGGGGGGGGGCTAAGCTTGTTTGCTGACCCCCCTCCCAAAAAAATTGAGCACCAGCTGCCACTGATAGTGACCTATCATTGGTATCAGTGTTAGGAATAGTGCCCCATTGTTGGTGTTCGTGATAGGAATAATGACCCATCATTGGTATCTGTGGGAGGAATAGTGCCCAGTCTTTGATGTCAGCAGTTGGAATAGTGTCTCGAATCAGTGGAAGAAATAGCACCCCAAGGTCTGGATAAAGTCAACCACAGAGCCACATCTGGCTACAGTTTGGAATTCCCGGCTTTAGAGGAACCCTGGTTGCAAAAGCCCATATAGAGTGTCATTTGAAGAATCTACTGGGGCTGCTGACATCACTTTCAAGATGGTAGAGCCCAACAGCAGTCTTAGCACATTTAGATGTCTGCACAAAAGAGCTTTTCACAGGAAAATAAAATGTAGAGAAGTACAGTACATGCACATAACTTTTGTTAAAATAATTAGTTTGGCAAAAGGGTCTTGTCATTTAAAACCCAAATTGGACTTGCGTTAGGCAATTGACAAGCAATTACTGGAATCATTCCTTTTCCTGTACCTCATTCTTCTGCTAAATCTTTGCAGGTATGTAGTTAATAGCTACCAACGGGATTAAAGCTTTCCTCTTTCTGGTACAGGTTAGAAAATGAAAGCTGCAGTTTCCGGATTTTACAAACCTGATATCCAACCCACTACATCGCTCTAATCCGTCCACAAAACCTCAACAATTATCAAGAATCCTGCAGGAAGATGTTAATTAATGAGGAAGGAGGTTTCATATTAAATTTGGAGAAATCAAAATTAATTTAATGAGTCCCGGAGCCCACAGCCAAAGGGGGGTATTTTTTATTTATTTTCTGTAACTACGAGTTCTTCTTGGAGGTTATAATTATTTTGTACAGATTATTAATGATATGGACGGCATGACATGTGCTTGACTGCACAGTTGCCGTCGTAAGAAAATAAGCGCCGCTTTAAGGCGAGGGTGTGGGCCGTCGTAAGAAGAAGCACCGCTTTAAGGTGAGGGGTGGGCGGAGCCACGGCGCTCTGACGCGAGAGCGCCACACAACGTGGTCATTCGAGGAGCAGGGAAGGAAGGAAGTAGTCGCACCCTCCCGCTCCATGTACATCCGCAACAATGGCGGCGAACGAAGCCTTCTTGGCGCAATTGCGCGCGGCGATCGCCACTCAGGGCGCCGCATGGCTACAGGGGCAGATCGCGGCCATGGCGGCAGATGAAGACGCAGCGGCCGGCAGGGGGGCAGAGGCTACACCTCGGGCTCGACGATCTAAGCCGCCCGAGCGGTACAGCCCGGAGGCAGGCCCGGGGGGCCCTCAGAGAGCGGCTCCAGGGACATCCGGAGGCCACAGCGGGGAGGAGACCGGAGCTCGGCGTCAGGAATCCCCAGCCTCCACCCCCGCCGGGGTAGGGAGAGGAAGGTACGGCACCAGGAGTGGGGTGAGGAGGAGAGGCCAGGAGGCAGCACTAGGAGGGTCAAACAACACACAGGGATCGCCCCCCCCCCCGGCTCAGCGCCAACGCATGGGGCGGCCCACAGGCCCAGGAGAGGAAGATGTACAAAGCCAAGGCAGTCAGCGGGGTCAGGAGGTCCAGCGGGTGGGGGTCCAGACATCAGGCACGGCCCCCAGTCCCCGGGTAACCAGACGTAGGCAGAGCAGTGTCCAGGAGGAGCCAGGCACCACACATGGATCGGCGCCCCCATTTCATCGCCGAGGTATGGGGCGGCCATTGGGCGCAAGAGAGACAGGAGGCAGTGGACGACGGGGTCAGGTCGCACAGCGGGTGGGGGTACAGTCAGCTGGCACGGCCCCCTGTCCCAGGCAGACCGGTAGCGGGCAGATGGGCAGCCAGGGAGACGGAGTGCTCACCATGGAGACACGGGTGGGGAGGAGTCGGATAGACCGGAGACGCAGGAGCCCCTCACCACGGCAGGAGAGCAGGGATGGAAGGCAAGGCAGCAGGGACTCTCGTTCACAGCACCGCAGACCATTGGCCGCGGAAGCGGGCCCATCAGGGAGTCGCAGCCCACACATCCAGCAGGTGGTCGACGAAGGAAGGTCCGAAGGTGAATTGTCAGAGTCCGAGGGCGGAGAAGAACTCGATCAGCCATCAGCGTTGGGTCCGAGGGAGGCGGCTGTGAGGCCCGGTCCTGGGCAGCCCGGTGAGTGTGATTCTTCTGTTTCGATTTCATCTTTTTTACATGACTTGTTGAAACGGGGTAGTCCGCAGGGTTTAGGCACCAGAAGGGGGAGAGAGAGGGCCGGGGGCGTAGTGGAGGACATCCAGGTTCCAAGGGAACAAGAATCGCGGGCAGGGCAGGAATGCCTGGGGGGCCTGTTGTTGGGGCTCAAGGAGCTGGTTCAAAGGTTTGAGCAGGGGGGAGCGAGCGGGCCGGCGCAAGCATGGCTTCCGGTGGCGGGGCCGGTCTCGGTCCCGCAGGTAGGGGTTAGTGGGGCGCAGGCACCTTCGCCCACCCCGGAGCAGTCATCGGTCACCGAGGCGCCGGCAACGCCGGCGGTTTCTCAGGCGGACGGGGAGACAATTAAGTCGGTGGAGAAGAGCGCGGACTCCGTGCGGTTGGCAGATGCGGCGAAGAGCGAGGTCTACGTCTGCTTTGAGGGCCCGTTGGGAGCGCATCTGAAGCCGGAGGTAAAAGAGAAGATTTGGAAGGGTGAGTATATCGAGCTCTTCACCCTATTGCCCCTGGAGAAGTTCAACCTGGACAGGTTGAAGCCTGAAGAGAGGAAGAAGGAGGACGAGGAGAAGCGCAGGTATCGGTTGATACCTCAGACTTTTTCCAATTGGCTGCAAGCATTTGCCATATTGGCGAGCGTCGTGGGAGAGAAGGAGCCGGAACACTGCTCGGCCCTATTTGTGTACTTGGAGGCGATCAGCGAAGCGCACAGAACGTACGGAGGGTCGGCGTGGCTACGTTATGATGAGCAATTCAGACAACGGATGGCAGTCCGACCGTCGCTTCGCTGGGACCATAAGGACATCAGCTTATGGATGAAGCTAATGACGGCGGCGCGGGCTCCTAACCAGTTTTTTCAGCCGGGGGTCGGAGGTTCAGCAACCTCAGGACAACCGACCGGAAAACCTTGGGGTTTCTGCTGGCAGTTTAACGAAGGCTCGTGCAAGTTTGGGGCAAACTGCCGTTTCAAACACACATGTTCCGGCTGCGGGGGAGCACATGCTCTGTCCAAATGCTTTAAGAAAGGAAAAGGGCGTCCCGGAGATCTTGCGAATAAGAGGGACGACCCCGGTGCGGGTGGAAAGGATGCTGCCTTTCCTTAAGAGATACCCCAACCGGGCGGGGGCGCGCTTGTTAGAGGAGGGGTTTTCGGCGGGTTTCAAGATCCCCTGTTCACTTAAATCAGTTCCGCCTCTGGCAAAGAATTTGAAGTCCGCTTTGCTGCACCCAGCTGTAGTTACTGAAAAATTGGGAAAGGAGGTGGCATTGGGACGCATGGCCGGCCCTTTCCACGAAATGCCCCTTCCGGATCTGGTGGTCTCGCCGCTGGGGGTGGTGCCAAAAAAGGAGCCCAACAAGTTTAGATTGATCCGTCATCTGTCGTTCCCAAAAGGGGCTTCCGTTAATGATGCCATTGCTCCGGAGGAGTGTGCGGTGTCATACACTTCTTTTGATGCGGCCGTTGCGTGGGTCCGGCGGTGTGGCCAGGGCACGTTGATGGCAAAATCGGACATTGAATCGGCTTTTCGGCTTCTGACAGTTTTCGACTGCTGGGATGTTCTTGGAAGGGGGGGTTTTACGTGGATCGATGCCTGCCTATGGGATGTTCTATTTCCTGTGCCTTCTTTGAGCAGTTTAGCTCCTTCTTAGAGTGGGCCGTTCGGGACTTGTCAGGCATCAACTCGGTCATCCATTATCTGGATGACTTCTTATGTGTTGGCCCGGCGGGCACCAACGTATGTGCGGTGCTTTTGGGAACGCTACAACATCTGGCGGAGCGTTTTGGGGTACCGCTGGCCCCGGGAAAGACAGAGGGGCCCAAGGAGTGCATTACGTTTTTGGGGATCGAGATTCCGTAAAAATGGAGTGTAGGTTGCCGGTGGACAAGCTGGAACGGCTGCAGGAGGAAATACGAGGGACCATAGGAATGCGAAAGTTGCAACTACGTCAGTTGCAGTCGTTGCTAGGAAAACTTAACTTCGCTTGTCGGATTATACCGATGGGGCGAGTTTTTTGCCGCCGGCTGGCGGCCGCTACGGCGGGCATCCAGGGTCCAACACACTATGTGACCCTTAATCGGGAACATAGAGAGGACCTGCAAGTTTGGCAAGAATTTTTGGAGTCATTCAATGGCCGGGCACTTTGGATGTCTGGCCCCATAAGTAATGGTGACCTGGAGTTATTCACAGATGCGGCGGGATCCACGGGTTTCGGGGCCTTCTTTAAGGGACAATGGTGCGCGGCGCAATGGCTGGCGGAGTGGTCCGAGGCTGGGTTTCTAAAGAACCTGGTCTTATTGGAGTTATTCCCCATTGTAGTGGCGGTGGAGACTTGGGGGGAGGCGTTCCGCAACATGAAGGTGAGATTTAATTGCGATAACTTGGGAGTGGTACAGGTGGTCAACCGGCTGACGGCGGCCTCCGGGCCGGTTGTCAGGCTGCTACGACACTTGGTATTGCGGTGTTTGCAGGTGAATGCTTTCATCTATGCTGTGCACTTGCCTGGGGTGGAGAACACACTCGCTGACGCTCTGTCTCGTTTTCAGTGGGACAGGTTTCGGGGATTGGCACCGGAGGCGGAGCGTCATGGGATCGACTGCCCGAGTGGTTGTGGAGCATAGTAATGGAGTAGCGGCAAGGTGGATCCAGCAATCTGTGAGTAAGGCTACATGGGGTGCCTACTCGAAAGTATGGCAGGAGTGGTCGGCTTGTCTGAATGCGATCGGCATGGCCCCGGGAGATGCGGGCATGGCTCAAGCGGTGTTTTACTTCCTCAGCATTGCTATGGAAAAGGGGGTATCGGGGGCCACGATTGATCGAAAAATGGCGGGGTTGGCATTTTTGTTCAAATGGCAGGGACAACAGGATTATACGAAGGAATTCTGGGTGAGGCAAGCGATAAAAGGCTATCGGAGGGTACACAAGAGCAGGGATGGGAGAAGGCCGGTTTCCTTTTGCCTACTTCGGGGTTTGTGCCGGGCAGTAGTAGGTGTTTGCAGTTCAGCGTACGAACAGGCGTTGTTCCGGGTGGCATTCGCCCTCGCGTTCTTTGAGGCGTTCAGGGTCAGCAAACTTTTCAGCCCGTCAAAACGTGCGATGGGGGGTTTGGCAATGGGGGATGTAGAGCTAGGCCGGGAGGTGGTCAGGATCTGGATTAGGCGGTCTAAAACAGATCAAGAGGGCAGAGAGGTTCGGGTGGAGGTAGCCAAGATCGGAGAGGACGACATCTGCCCAGTGAGGGCAGTGGACAGATTTCTGGTAAGTCGACCACGGGGCGTGGGCCCCTTTTTCATGCACTTGGATGGGTCCGCGCTATCCAAGTTCCAGTTTATCTCCGTTTTTCGTAAATGTGTGGTGGAAGCGGGTTTCGACCCGAAGAATTTTTCTTCCCACTCCTTCAGAATTGGGGCAGCTACGGAGGCATTCAGGGCGGGCCTGGGGGCTGAGGCGGTCAGGAGGATTGGGAGGTGGGAGTCAGACCGTTTTAAACTGTATGTCCGCCCGCAGTTGCTGGTTTAAGCTGCTGCTGTCAGGCATTTGGGGGGGGGTCTCACGGGGGGGGGGGGCAGGTTGGATGTTCAGGTTGTTTTTTCAGTTATTTTAACCCCCCCCCCCCCCCCCCCCCCCTGTTTCTTTTCATCTGCAGGTTATGAAGTGGGCCTGGTGTGGATACTGGGCCATTCGTTTGTTTTTTGGGGTGCTAAGAGAGCTGACATTCGGCCGAACGGCAGGCAACTTCGTATCCCCAGACAGGAGGCACAGGTTCGGTGGATCGGGGTCCCCGGCATGCAGTGGAACAGGGTTTTAGGGGAGGTTCATAGATTCTCAAACCTTGACAGGCCACCGAATGTTTTGCTATTACACGTGGGGGGCAACGACATGGGGGCGTATGAGGCAACTTATCCGGGATATCAAGTGTGATTTCCTGAGATTAAAATCAGCTTACCCGGGCATGGTCATGGTCTGGTCTGACATGGTGGGCAGGACGGCATGGAGATGGGCACTATCAGATAAAAAGGTGGACCGGGCCAGGGTCAAAGTAAATAAGGAGGTGAGCAGGTTTTTCATCAGAAATGGGGGCCTGGCGATACGCCATAGGGAACTAGAGATCGATACCTGGCGGTACTTGCATAGTGATGGCGTCCACTTGAATGACGTGGGGACCGATCTATGGGCGTTGGGCCTTCAGGAGGGCATTCAGTTGGGGCTGCGCGTGTGGAGGTGCTCGAAAGGGTAAGGCGTTACCCCTTTCGGGCTGTGGCGGTTCTTGGGGCTTTCAGAAGAGGAAGTCAAGTACAGGTAAAACCTGTTGTACCCATCCATGGGATGGGAGTGGTTTTATGTACGAGGGGTTAACCTCGAAAAGTTGAATAAGGGTAGGTCACTGTTGGTACAGTTGGTTATAGCCTCAGAGACAGGGGTTGCCGTCTGGAGGTCAAGAGGTTAAAGTTGGAGTTGTTAGCAGTGACCAGTATGTTGATATGTACCCATGACCCTTTGAAAGGCTGGGAATGTTTATAGTAACAAAGTTTATTAAATCTATTTTAAAAGAAAATATATTTGTTTAATAAAAAGTTTAGGCCTGACGGCCATTTAATCCAAAACATAGTCCCGTTGTGTTTATGGGGGGGGGGGGGGGGGTTTGGGGGGGGTTACCGGTTATGGTAAGGTGTAGTGGTACAGATATATGCACATACACCTATGTAAGTGTATATAGGTCACTGGGTAAGGCATACAGATGTCAAGTATATATTTGTTTAATAAAAAGTTTAGGCCTGACGGCCATTTAATCCAAAACATAGTCCCGTTGTGTTTATGGGGGGGGGGGGGGTTTGGAGAGGGTTACCGGTTATGGTAAGGTGCAGTGGTACAGATATATGCACATACACCTATGTAAGTGTATATAGGTCACTGGGTAAGGCATACAGATGTCAAGAAAAAATGTATTGTATATGGTCACAAATGTTGAAAAGTCCTCACCCTGCTTTAAAATGATATTGAACCCACAGTTTTTAAGCATATTCAGCAACTGATTTAATCCTTTGCCAAGTATACAGCTTCTTTACCTTGTAATCCTTGCCTATGTTTCAGTTTAAACTGGTATCACGACTGCTGCCCCAGGTTTCCTGTTATAGGGTGGCTCCTATCTTTTGCTGCATCCTATGGAGCCACCCTTGTATGCAGGGACTAAAGCTGTGTCTCCCAACACAGTGTGCATCAATGAAAACACACAGAGCCATAGCCTAGGATGGCATGGCAATCCTCACCCCTTCTACTCCCCCTCCTCCTTCTACTCCCCCTCCAAGCTAACAAACTGACTCAAGACTGTGCTGTCCACCATTAACTCTTCTTTTGTGAAGATCAGAAGTTTAGAGAAGCAGCACTGAGAAAGCAGGAGCCAGCAACATTGTAAACTGCAGGTGCTAGGATAAGAATTTACCCAATAGTTTACTGGGTAATGTTTTATTTTTCTCATTAACAATGTCCATCATGTATGGTTGGGGATCATGGACTCTCCATGCCTGGCAGGGAGCTTGGAGAACCCATGCAGGCTACAGCTGACCTGGTAAAGGGAAGAACAGAGACTAGGATCTTGGAAACCACAGACTACTGGAATGGCAGAAGTATAATGCAGCAGTGGGGTGCTGGTCTATAAGTGGGGCACAGCAGCAATAACACACACATTCCCAGTGTGATTAAGAAACTTGTGTTTTAATAGCGCAAACATAGTTCACAAACACCTGGTGGGAAGGCTGCCCAGCCGTGAACACATAGTTCTGACAGCAGGTTTCAGACAAATTGAACGCATCTGTAGAGAGGGCGGCCAGGCGATCTTGAGCCCAAGCAGGCAAATGTCCAGAGAGGTTGCAAACTCTATGCCCCCCTCCAACTAGTACTGTCCCTAACAGATGGGGTACCTGTTCCTACTCTATCCACTTGTATAAAGCACACCAAACCCAGGGTTTTATATAGACTCCGCCACACTTAAGATGGCTACCAGAGTCACATGGGTGGCCAGCATCCAATCGGATCACTGCCCCAGTGCCTCAGGAGACCATAGAGCAGTGATGGTGAACCTTGGCACCCCAGATGTTTTGGAACAAAATTTCCCATGATGCTCAACTACACTGCAGAGTGCATGAACATCATGGGAAATGTAGTTCCAAAACATCTGGGGTGCCAAGGTTTGCCTGACATACAGGAACCTTGTTCCTCTTGACTTCCTCTCCATCTACAGTGTTGTTGTGAAAGAGCACCATCTGCAGTGGAAAAAGCAGACTGCACCTGCCTACAGGTCTGATAGGCAGGCAGGACACAAATACTCGTAAGAGACACTTACTACACTGGAGTGCAGGGCTCACAGGAAGACAGGGGTTAAGAAGTATCTAGCAGCCATGGGATGCTGAGCATACAGGAGCACAGAGGAACGATATGTATGAGGAACACTGAGATGCACAGGGGTCCCAGGTAATGCAGGTACACTGGATACAGAAGGGTACATGAGGAGTGTAGGTCAGGAAGAAACTGTTTAAGGAGAACATTGCATGTACAGCAAAGGTGAGTCTACAGCAGTGTTTCTCAACTCCAGTCCTCAAGGCGCCCCAACAGGTCATGTTTTCAGGCTTTCCATTATTTTGTACAGATGATTTGATCAGTTTTTACTGCCTTAGTAATTACTACAGCTGTTTCATCTGAGGGAAATCCTGAAAACATGACCTGTTGCGGCGCCATGAGGACTGGAGTTGAGAAACACTGGTCTACAGAACCACCTGGTTTTCTCCAGTGCTCCTGATATTGGAGATGGGTTGTGGTTCTCAAACTGACCTGAGCAGGCAGCTACTGGGACCTATGGGCTGATAACAGATACAAACCCCTTACAACACTGAGGCGCAGGGATCATTTACAAGACAGTAGGAAGTACAACCCAAGCTGGTTGTGAATGGGAACACAGACACTAGGAACAAGTGCACAGAGACATGACCAAGGTACCCCAGATGTATTCAACCCTTTTGTATAACTACATTCTGCACCCATCACCCTGTTACCCCAACTAGACTTTACCAAAAAACACCCAGAGACAAACGTTGGAGTAAATTGGCCGTTTCGGCCCCTTTATTAAACAGATAACAAATTATGTAAACCAATATTACCAAAACCAAAAACATAACACTTTTTTAGGTTGCCGATCCTTGGCGGCACCAAGTATCAAATTTTCCTTGTATCTGCGTAATTACATTCACGGTCCCTGCCGCACTTCACCGGCTCGGAGACGAACCACAATCTGCAGATACCACCATTGTAACTACCAGTTAATCCACCATAACTGGCATTCCACCGGGGACTCCATACCTTAGATAGGTCCCTAATAATATAATAACAGCAGGTTGTTTTAAAATGCCTCCAAAGACCCAACCGCCACAGCGCAAAGTGTGAAAACCTCACACCTTTGTACCCCGTCAAAAACGCAATGCCCTCTGTACCCCGTCTTGTAAACCCAGGGACCACAGATCCGTGCCCACCGCGTTCAGATGAACCCCGTCACTGCGGAGATACCGTCACGTATCCACCTCCAGTTCCCAATGCCGCACTATGAAGCCGCCGTTTCAGGCTATGAATTTCCCAATCTCCTTGTTAATCTTTACTCTGGCCCTGTTCAACTTATCCACAGACCAAGAAAAGAAAATACCAAGTAGTGCGACCTCCAATGTCAGACCAAACCACCCCAGTATGAGAAAAGGCCATCTGCAGTCAAATTTGACGTCTCGATTGAGGTGTCGGCTGGACCGAACCCCTAGATCATTGCCACCAGCGTGCAAGACCAGGATGTCAGGGGGCCTATCCCAACTAGAAACCCTATGTACCTCCGGGAGCACCCTACTCCATAACAATCCCGGGACCCCTATCCACCTGATGCTGGCCAAAGACCTGGAAAATCCCAGCTGATGGCCATTAGGCCTGACATCAGCCCTCTTGGCCCCCCAATGAACAAAGGAGTGTCCCAAAATCCACACGAGGCAAGCATGATCTGAAAAGAAATACAGAAAAACATAACACAGAACACGGAACATAACAAACACATAACCAGGGCTGGTGCTACCACTAGGCAAACTAGGCAGCCAGGCCTAGGGGGCGCCAGGCCACAGGTTTTCCTACTATTTCCTACTTTTTCCTACTATCTTCTCTCTGCAGCAAGCAACTAAGTCTCAGCATCAGCAGGCAGCCGCCCCTCTGTTCACAGATAGTGTCAGAGGCGCATTGGCGGTGAAGGACTGTGTCTGTGTCCCGACTCCTGAATGAATGGAAGCAAGCAAATATTCATTGATGGGCACTGGTAGGCTACATTTGATGGGTCCTGGTGAGGCTAAATGTGATGGGCGCTGGTGAGGCTGCATTGATGGGCGCTGGTGAGGCTGCATTGATGGGCGCTGGTGAGGCTGCATTGATGGGCGCTGGTAGGCTGCATTGATGGGCGCTGGTAGGCTGCATTGATGGGCGCTGGTAGGCTGCATTTGTTGGGCGCTGGTAGGCTGCATTTGATGGGCGCTGGTGGGCTGCATTTTATGGGTGCTTCGTTAAAAAGGTGGGGTTACATGGGCAGGGAAAGGGGGGTGGGGTCAGGGATGGATTCAAGGGGGGCGGCAAAATTAGGTTTCGCCTAGGGTGTCAAAAATCCTTGCACCAGCCCTGCACATAACAGCACACGTAACAGGAATACTATAACAGATGCCCCAGAGAACCCGGGGTATTAAATCAAGTGAGGATGCACATAAAGTTTAAACCTGACTCCCACCTGCCAATGCATTTCACCACCACATTATACAATCCCCACTGGGCAGCCTCAGTGGCAGCGCCTATGCAGAAAGAATGAGAAGAGTAGCGCCGAAGAACCTGTTGCTCTGGCCTCTGCAGCCTCCCAGGCGAGGAGGGCCTGAAGGCCGTGGATCCCTGTCGCAGCTGGGATCGCCCACGAGCACTGGATCCGTTTACTGCTGCGCCACTGCACGTGCCCACTCGTGTGGAGCCATGGCCAGTCCTTCCATGATGTCTGCCTCCGCTCTGCCCCCCTTCTGACACAGCTTGTGAACCTCTCAGAGGTCTGGAGCCACCGGTCGCATCTGATGCCCGTCAGCCGTGGCTGCACTCCTCCCTCGCCGAGCCTCCCCCCGCGTGAGAAGCGCTGAGGGGGGGAGACTGCTTTCTCCTGACACATGCGACGCGCGGGTAGGGAAGAGGCGCGATGGAGGCCTGTAGCCCTGCCCACGAGCTCCATCGGTGGTGAGGATTCCAACCAGGCCCTGCACCGGCAGAAGCCGATGGTCGCTTCGCCGGGGGCCCGACGGGTCCTGTGGAGGGCTCCTAGTGTGGGGCAAAGCTCTGGGGGAGGGCAATAGCGAAAAACGCTCCGGAGGCCTAGACCTCCGAGCATGTGGGGATACCTCACCTCCTGCTGCCGACCCCGAGGCCTGAGTCTCGATGAGGGTGGACACTGGGCTGTGCAGACACTTCGGTCCCCTGGTCACTGCAGCCACCCACAACCGGGCTAAGATGAGGTCTATGACAGCCATGATGGTGGAGGACAGCAGCGTATGTCCAAACTGCTTCCTCCTTTCTGCCCCTTCCTCTGCTGCCCGGAAGTCCCGCTTCCCCCTTAATAAATACCGCCCCTCCCACTCTGTCTTCTCCAAGCTTTACTATCCCCTTCCTTTCACACTTTCCTGATTAACCATTTGTTGTCTCCCATCCAAACACTGTCATGCCCGGCCCTGCACTACTTTCTAATTCTCTTTTCGTCCCGGGCCTCACTGTATATGACAGAATTGAATACACTAAATACATACAAAGTTATTTTAATTAAACATACACAGAAAACAGTATAATAGTGCACACAGAATGGTGCACCCCAGATAACCACCAGGACTGAACCTATTTGGGCAGAAAAGCCCCTTATCTAGAGATAAATTATACCATTCTTAACTGATTTATATTAATCAGAAAAAATATACAATACATATAGATGCATAGAGGCAGAAAACTAAAGGAAAAAGGGGAAGGGGGGACAGGAAGGGGGTGCTAGGGAGGGGCCAGATGAAACAACAGTTGGTATTAAAGGAATGGCTTAAAACTGACAGTTTTGTTCAAGCCAGGGTATACAGTAGCTTTGAGATTATGTATCCAATGAGTCTCCAGCTGTAGCAGCATTCGATCAACACTGCCACCTCTGGTATGTGTAGGTGTTCAAGAGCTGTAAATGTATTCATGCGTAGGTCAAAGTTGTGATAAAGATCAGCATGTCGACTTTCAGCTGTTTCCATTAGTCTTTTTTGAATGGGAGATGCATTGGGGGTTATTTACTAAAGGCAAATCCACTTTGCACTACAAGTGCACTGCAAGATATGAAAGGAGAGGAAGCTCTGCTGATTTCTATCATCCAATCATGTAAAAGCAAAAATGCTGTTTTTTTTTTTCCTTGCATGCCCCCCTCAGATCTACAGCGACTGCACTTCCAAGTGCATTTATAGTGCAAAGTGGATTTGCTTTTAGTAAATAAACTCCATTGTCCTTCATTTGTATAAAAAAGGGGCGCTTCGTTTTGCCTATGTAAAAACCATCCACATAGGCATTCGTTTGCTTTCAGCCCCTTGCCTCCCTGTCTGTGGTCAGTGTTTTCCTTTGGGGCAGTGTGGGCCATCGGGGATGCCAGATGAGACCACACATATGTTTTAGACATGTGTGGGACATCTTAGTGATGCCCACATAGCCAAAGCCATGTCCCGCTTGGTATTCACCAGGATCCGACCTTGGGGTAGGATCCTGTGTGAATTTTCCCAGAATCACCTCCATCTCTCCCTCCGCTCGTCTCTACAAGTGGTGGATGGATTCTGCGTTGTCCAGGATTATTCGCTGCCCTGCGTGTGGACAAGATGTTGACGCATGCCCTCTGGCCTTCGGTCATTGATGGGGCATATCATCTGCATTTGCCTCTCTCCTCCCTCCTCCCTCCCTAGGCCGCGGTGTACCCTGGTCATTGTAGTATTACAATCCTAGACCTTGGCGCATGTGCGTTAGCGCCTGCACGTCCGCACTTGGTCGATGACGTCAGACGCCGCTCGAGTGGAAGACACATGAAGCCAGCACATCCAGCATACACCTTGCTGTTACTCCAAGGGTGGCCACATACTACCATAACTTCTTTATAAAGGTAAACAATTTAAATTCAGTGATGAATCCATTTTTCTTAACTAATCTTTAGTGCTATCTGTAGTAATTGCAATTGATTAACTTATCAGAACATTGCTATTATGTACCCACATATCCCTTGATGTTGACTGCTGCCACCTAAAAATCCTCAATTGGAGGATAAAGTAAACTTGTAGCAGCTTGGTCAATGATTTATTTAATCACTGATGTATTTTTCCCTTTTCAGCCCTTGATACCCAGGCCAAGTGTATGCACGGTTCTCATATAGTACCTTTGCATATACAGTATGTGTGCTATGTATCCTAATTATAGTCAGTCTTTAGCATGTTCTGTGTTTTGTTCACAGCACACATTTTGCCTTATATTATTCTTTATTTTTATTGTTTCTTCCAGCGTGTGCTGGTTTATTTTTTGACAATCAGTGCTTTAAATTGGGACCCTCGGTCATTCTCACAACAACAACTTGTGCCATAAGTATAGTTTTTCAAAGATATGTATCTTTTATTCTTGGTGCCCACCTGTTGTGTATTTAGTGGTCTGTTGCGTGATTCACAGATTATCATTATGTTATAGTGTGGACTTTGTGTGCCCTCTGTGGTTGCATGGCATGCCTGGTGTATTCCGCACTGCCTCATCTGCTCCTGTCCGGAGGTACTGGGAGGCTGTTCTGGGTAAGCAATGATATGACTAACATGGCAAACAACAAAATGTACTTATTTAAATAATTGTTTCTGGTTTTTCATTCTTGTATATCATTTCAGTATATTATAGTATGCTTTATTTTCTAAACAGTGACATGTAATTATACAAAAATTCCCTGAGGAAGCCCTTGGTGGTGTAACATGCTGGGATAGATACTAAACCGTCACCGCTCGTGTGAAAAAAAAAGGAAAACCATTCTATGTGTGATACACCAAAAGACAAGTTATTTTCGGTTCTTTTGTTTGTGAAACACAAATTCTAACTTTTAGCTATGTACCAATAAAAATTAGTTTAATAATTTTTTTATAAACTTTCTGGTTTTATTATGTATGACACCCTAAAAAATCCCCTGAAAAAACGTCTCCGTATCTACCTCTTATCCAGGGATGTTGGTGCCTTTTTGAATTTGTCATTAACCCACATCACAACCCTTTTCCTATTATAAATGATAGTGGTGGATTCACCTGCAGTGAATGTTTTCTGAATGTCACATTCGCCTGTTGTAAATGTGCCCCCGAGTGATAAGCTGAATATATAGAGTTAGAGAGAGGAAAATAAGATTCAGTTGCTAGAGCATGACGGCTGAGAAGCATAGGCTCATTTATGACCAACTAATAAACCAAAAACCTTGCCCCCCCCCCCCCCAAAATGACACAGACGATGATTAAGTTGGAAATAGGGCAAGGCCACAGCTTTATTGAACTTTTCAAAAGTACAACTTTCCAAATGTACCAAGCAATGCCAGTCACAGTATACCATGAGCACCCATAAATATAAACTTACATAGTCTAAGAGGTCTGTCCTTACCATCAGTGCCAGACAGGCATTAGGCTGACCCCAGAATTTAACTTGAGGGCATAGCCCATAAAGCAACATCAATTGCTGGCAAGGTGAAAACCAGCAATAAAGTTGTGACAAAACATCACAAGGGGTGGGCGGGCAACTCTTGTGACAGCTGAATCGCCTCAGAGCAGTTGGATGTTCCTCAGCATAGCCTTCTCCTAGAGTTCAGGCTCCACCCAGTCACCTCAGGTCTTGTAGCCAATCCTAAGGGAGCTACTTAACTTCCTTTTTAGGTTCACATCCACAATGTTGCCATGCTTCCAACAGTCAAGGTTCCCTTTCCCTAAAGGTGGTTCAAGGGGCCTTTAACAGTTCTACTTGTGCACCTTTATTCTTAAAACAACCCCAATAGGGATGAGCTGAACACCCCCTGGTTCGGTTCGCAGCAGAACATGCAAAAAATTTGTTCGAACACGCGAACACCGTTAAAGTCTATGGGACATGAACATTAAAAGTCAAAAGTGCAAATTTTAAAGTCTTATATGCAAGTTATTGTCTTAAAAAGGGTTTGGGGACCCGGGTCCTGCCCCAGGGGACATGTATCAATGTAAAAAAAACTAATAATACTAATGCTTAAAGTGAAACAATAAAAGTGAAATATTCCTTTAACCACTTGACCACTGGGCACTTAAACCCCCTTCCTAACCAGACCAATTTTCAGCTTTCGGTGCTCTCACATTTTGAATGACAATTACTCAGTCATGCAACACTGTACCCATATTAATATTTGTCCTTTTTTCACACAAATAGAGCTTTCTTTTGGTGGTATTTAATCACCGCTGGGTTTTTTATTTTTGCGCTATAAATCAAAAAAGA
Organism: Lithobates sylvaticus; assembly: GCA_028564925.1. Classification (NCBI taxonomy): domain Eukaryota; kingdom Metazoa; phylum Chordata; class Amphibia; order Anura; family Ranidae; genus Lithobates; species Lithobates sylvaticus. The sequence continues at coordinate 172,733,841 of CM053038.1, forward strand.
CTGAAAATTCGGTAAAAAAATGTAATAAAAAATATTTCACTTTTATTGTTTCACTTTATGCATTATTAAAATCACTGCCCCCGAAAAAACAGCAGTTTTTAAAACTTTTTTTTGCATTGATACATGTCCCCTGGGGCAGGACCTCGGGTCCCCAAACACTTTTTATAACAATAACATGCATATAAGCCTTTACAATTAGCACTTTTGATTTCTCCCATAGACTTTTAAAGGGCGTTACACAGCTTTCGAATTTGCTGCGAACACCCCAAATTGTTCGCTATTCGGCGAACAGGCGAACACCCTCGAACATTGGGGTCATCCCTAAACCCCAATACGAAATATTATTTTTTTGTGTGTTGTTCCAAGTTCATTGAATCTTTAGTAGAATAAAGGTAAAAAATAAGTTGATGGTTATGAAAATCTTAATCAATTCCTATTTAGTCAACTTTAGATTCAATCAGAATAAAATGACTGAACTGAAATATTGTTCAATATGCATCATATTTTAAAATCTTTAATTGAATATGTTATTGACTTTTTGAATGCATTAGTTTTTATTGCAACCTGAAAAATCTATTGAAAGTGATTGAAAGAAACTCTGCACATGGGTCAAGTTTATAGATTTGATAAGAATACTGAACAACTAAATGGATCAAAGAACCGGATTGCATCATGTGGGCACTATAAAGGGTACCTGTCAGTCACCTCAGCATGTTCAAACTAACAACACTGGTTAAAGTGGTGTGCCCCCTAAAAAAATTTTTTTAAAAGTCAGCAGGTACAAATACTGCAGCTGCTGACTTTTAATAATCAGACACTTACCTGTCCCGGGGTCCAGCGATGCGGGGGAACGAAGCCCCCCCCCCCTCGTTCCCCGCTCCACTCGCGGCACCGGCATTCTTCACAGCCGGGCACTCACTGCACATGCGCGAGCGGCGCCGTGATACGACGCTCAGTCATCTGGGACACATGACAGGTCCCAGATGACTGTGCGGCGCCGAGGGGAAGTGATGTCAGTGCCCGGGCACTGAAGGTGGCAGACTACGAGGGACCCCCTAGCAACAGGCATTTAGAGGTGAGTAAAACATTTTATTTTTTCCAATTATTTTAGTTTTTATTTTTTTTATGATTTTTAAGACAATTTTTTTTTTTGGTGGCAACACCACTTTAATACTCACATACAATATTTCATGTTTACCTGAATTGAAAAAAAAATAAAAATACAATTGTTTTTAACCATTTTTTTGTCCTGATCATTATAAATAAAATACTTACAAAATCACAACACATTTCCTTTAAAAGTTTCAAGATTTCTGAAACGTGGTTCTACTTAATTTTTAATTCTCTGGCTCAAGCGATAGCCGCATGTTGGCATTTCTAATTCTCCATCCAAAGCAAAAGCCGCATGTTGGCATTTGTCTGTATATTTGTCTACGTCGTTTCCTTTACATCTCTACTGTACCTGTCAGTATTTGTAATGTATCTCTCTGCCAGTCTGTTTGTCTATATATCTTGCTTTAACTGTGTACTTGTCTATGTATCCAAGGATTTATTCTGCTAAGTAAGAGTGGCACAGTGAAGGCTGTTTGTTTGCCTTCCTCTGGATAAACACAAAAGAGATCTGCAGAAGGTCAGAGCTTTGTGTCATTATTCAGCCTTCACTCTTGACAGCTGCTTTTCAAACCCTGTAATGTTAAAGGGAAAGAATCAGTTGAAAATTAGTTTAAAGGGGATCATCTACCAATATAGAGGAGTATATCTAAGCTATCATCAAAGTCTCTGTGTATCTGTAATATATGTATTTATTCTGTCCCTGGATCCATCCATTCGCTAGAAAAACATAGTTGCTAGGGGCACCTAAGTTGCTTTGCAATGTGCATTGTGTTAAGGCAACACACTCAATGCATCAAAATGGACTCAAAATTGAGCAAGCACCCTTTTTGACACAGCTGCAGTGCGCCACAATGCACAATAATGCATTACTGTGCATTGTGGTGCAGTGCACAAGCATTAGAGGTGCCTTAGTGCATTGGTGTTTCATTGAAAATGAATGGCACCACAGTGCATGAATGCATTTATAGTGTGTTGCCATGCACTGCAGTTAACTGATGTCAGTAGGCCCTTAGGGTTTGCATATGTGTTTTGTATTTGCCATGTGTTTGAGAAGCATGTTTGAAGGATTTGAAAGAGTGGCGGCAGGTGGTATCTTTTTTTTTGGGGGGGGGGGGCGGAAATTGATGCCCCATCTAGGCTGCGGTGGCTCCAGGGTTCCCCTGCATCTCCTCTTCCCCTGCATAACACCGTGCGTCTCCTCATTCCTCTCCTCCGTGCGTCTCCTTCCTCCTCCTCCTAGTTGGCCAATCAGATAGCTTCTCCTTTGGGGTGACCCGCTTCCTGATTGGCACCCCTGCACCCCATATGGATGGGCTTCCACTGGTTTTCCACTGGAAGATTTGTGATGTGCACCTGACAAATCTGCAGCAACTGTGTGATACTATCATGTCAATATGGACCAAAATCTCTGAGGAATGTTTCCAACTCTTGAATCTATGCCACGAAGAATCAAGGCAGTTCTGAAGACAAAAGGGGGTCCAACCCACTACTAGCAAGGTGTACCTAATAAAGTGATCGGTGAGTGTAAATTGTGGTAGCCTTTAAGAACAGTGAGAACCATGAAGAGCTCCAATAGATAGTGGCTGGTGGCTTTTTCATTTGGGGGACGGCAAACAAGCACCCCCCTCCAGGTGGCCGGCGGCATGGCATTACCAGCACCCCCCTCCTCGGGGCGTCTGGAGGTCAGGCACCCACCAAATCTAGGGCTGGCAGGCTGTGGTGTCCTCTCCTTCTCTCCCAGGGTGCGGGCATCAGCTCCGGTGTCCACTCCTCCCACAGCTTCCTTCGCCGTCTGTCTCCTCTCTGTTCCTAAGCTCTAGGCATCCGATAGGATCGCCTGACGCTTTGGCCAATCGGGAAACATTGCCGGCCTGCCTCCTGATTGGCGGTTAGGAACTTTAGTGTGAAAAATGTATTTGCTATCGTCACACAACTTTTGAAGCCTATTAGAGCCTCTGGCTCTAATCAGGTGCTTAAAAAAAACACTCCCCCTTCCCATTGAAATCCATATTCCGGCGCCCTGATATGTAGATCAGGGGGCCAGACGCAAGGATGTGCGGGGTGCCCGTGTGCCCTTTATGGACGGGCCGCTACTGGGTAAACAGGTCACATTTTTCCCTCAGTAGGCCACTATTGTGGGACTAATCAAATTGATACCTATGAGTTTAGCCTATGGCAAATGGAAAAGACTTAGATCACTGATGCCCAAGCACGCAGAGCAGGATTGTTGGATATAGTGAAAGATGTTTAGTGTTTGTAATTTCATATGATTATTTGAATTAATAAGCATGTTTCAAGTGTTCAGTAAAAAGCCACTAAAGCAAGTTCTCTATCTGGACATTCCAGTATTAAGCAAGTTGAGTGTAGCGTACTGTATGGCATAGAGGGTCCCCTTGTGGTGTCCTACAGACAGCGAGAGCAATTATACTGCTATATTTTCCTGTGGCCCACATGGTGTTAGGCAGACAACACCTAACTTAACAAAGAGAGACTGTCCTGTGGAAGCTTTGTACATCATAGGTCACTGTACAGGTACAAGTGAACCTGGTACCCCACACATGGACTGTGAGGTTGCTGTTGTTTGGTGCTATGTAGCTGCACATAACCTGCAGGCCTCAGAGATTGCAATGTGGTAATGAGTGTCCAAAATGTAGGGAAGCAGTAACCCAACTACACTCATGCTTATGGTCTACAGTTGGCCCCCTAGCACAGGAACTGGCTTATCAACCGCCATTAGGGGGGTGCTATGTGCAGCATATTCTCTGCTCCAGCCCAGGTTAATGCTTCCTCAGGAGTTGTAAACTAACAAAAGCAGCTCTGTTTATGGGAGCCGTGAGGACCATGGAGAGCGGCAACAGATGTAAACACCTCTCTGGTGGCCCCCTCCCCAGTAATTCCCCTCCACCACTAATCAAGGATGTATTTAGTCTTCTAGGTTGTTATGTCACCAAAGACATCGTGCTTGTGCAGGGTGTTACTGCCCTCCCTCCCCACCCACCCTTTGAAGGGGGCAACATAGTGTATGATGCAAAGAGAGCCCCTAACTTCAACATGTCAATGCTGCTGAAGACCATTCTGTGCCAGGGAAAAGGCAAAGAGGATCTCATTTGTCACAGGGGCAACCAAAAAGACATCTTGGGGAAAAGAGGGGATGGGTGGGGGTTCCTGTGTCCCTCATGGAATAAAAATGAAAGAAACTCTAAAATGTTGAGATGTAATTGGAACTGGAAAATAAATCTTCCAATGGGGACACTTGTTCTGGTGACATTTGTCCACTGTCTTGTTTTGGAGAGATCTCATCTTACTTACTGTTGTGTCTCGAATCAGGAAATGAGGGACCCAATGGGACACAGACAGCAAACAAAAAAAAAAAACCCTGACTGGGATTTTAACCATTCCCTACTCTATCCAAAACTCAAAAAACTGACAATTGTTTCATACTTACCGTAATTTTCATTCCCTGGTGCCTATCCATGGCAGCATACCTGTGATAAGCTCTGCCCCGGAGTCCTCCCCTCAGAATAGTTAATAGCTTACAAAAATGACATTCATGTCCCCCCTAGCATTCTCCAATTATATTGAATACCAAAGAAAAGGGAGGGCATGTATGCTGCCATGGATAGGCACCAGGAAAGGAAAATTACGGTAAGTATGAAACAATTTTCAGTTTTCCTGGTGCCTCCATGGCAGCATACCTGTGATACAATAAATAGCTAATACAAGGGTGGGTAATGCTTCAAAGGAAAACTTTATTTTAAGGAAAAGCGAGAGCTGACTCAATCGTCTTTCTTCCAAACTCCACTGAAGTGAGTGCTCCTGGATCAATCCTGTAATGGCGTATGAACGTATTTTGCGACGTCCATGTGGCTGCTCTGCAGATAGTTTCCAAGGATACGCTTGCCCTTGCCGCCCAAGAAGAAGAAACTGCCCTTGTAGAGTGGGCCTTTACCGCTGGTGGGTCCAACCCTCTTTCCCTATACACCTTTTGGATTAATTTTCGGATCCAAGAAGCGATAGTCCTGGCTGTGGCTTCTTTCCCCTTATTTCTACCCTTTTTTTTTTCAAAGGAATTTTATTCAGTTAACCAGTCAGTTACAGATAAAAGTCAACAAAAACAGAGGCAATATCATGAAGTTAAATCATGTGTACATGTAGATGCCAAAACTAGAGAAGGGCATACGTATTCATTACCAGTCCAGAAGCAGAAGTATGCCATCACGTTTATAATAGAGTAGTGTCAAATATACAACAACAAACAATGTAAAATGCATTGCATTAAAGTTCAAGAAGTAGGAGGTGGAGAAATACAATTTATGAGGGAGGTAAAAGGGGGAGAATAAGTAGAATCCAAGTAGGCGTGAGCAGAATGAGGGTAGTGCATGGAAAAAGAGCGACCGGATGTGGTATTCGTGTTAGAGACAGTCTCACGATCCATCCACCCCTTGAGGGATCTTGCTGCGGATGGGTGCGGTCTTTAAAGGAGTAAAAGGAATCTATAGGGAGAAGCATGGGTGTCAGCAGGACCATCAGGGGGACATGTAAATACAGGGTCGAGGAATGTAAAAGTCCTGGGACTGGGATACATAGAAGGGCGGGCGATATGTAGCGGGGTAGGTGCGGAGCAAGTAGGAGAAAGCTATCAATACGTAAGTAGGTATCAGTAAGGGGCGTGGGTATCAGGTAGGTAACGGTGTGGACGTATCGGATGTAAGATATTATGGAACTCAAGGGAGGTTAGGAAGATTGGAGGGTTGGCGTCTAAAGTGCTTCCAGCACGCCCAAGTGTGTTCATGAGCGGGCGTGTTATCCCTGGTTTGGTGGATCAGGTTTTCCATCTCCTCAATCTTATCTACTCTGCAAATCTATTCCTCTATCAGTGGAGGAGAAGAGCTCCTCCAATGTACAGGAATGCATTGGTTAGCTGCATTAACGAGGTGTAAAGTAAGGGATCTCTTGTATGATCTTACGGAAGTGGAAGTGTGGTGAAATAGAAAGTGGGTGGGGGAGAGAGGAATGTCAAAAGTTGTTATGCGGGAGATGAGATTTTGGATTTCGGACCAAAAAGGTTGTAGCAATGGGCATTCCCACCAGATATGAAGCAGGGAGCCAGGAGCATTATTGCATCTCCAGCAGGTGGGTGGAAGACTAGGATGAAATTTGTGGATCCGATCGGGAGTTCTATACCATTTGGAGAAGATTTTAAATCTATTCTCTTGAACAGACACGTTAAGAAAGCCTTTATGGATAAATGTGAAGATTCTTTCCCATTCTCTATGTGAGAGGTCAATGTTGAGGTCTGATTCCCAGCGTCTGACCAGGCTGTCGGTTTTGATATCGTAAGAAGAGAATAGGAGAGCATAAATTTGGGAAATGACATGTTTCTGAGGTTCAGTTTGAGTACATATAGATTCGAACGGTGTGTAGTTAGAGTGCCAAGGGATAGCAGGTTTGGTGGTGCGTAGAAAATGGGTGATTTGCATGGCTTTGAAAAAGGAGATTTGGTAAGAGGGGAAGGCCGAGGCCATGTCCTGATGAGACAGCAATTCACCATTGGTATAGAATTGTTTAGCCGTCAGACCCCTATCCCCTGATGGCATTGTCGGATCACTAGCCCTGATGTTTGCTGGGAAAGCTGGGTTGTCGGTCAGTGAGGTCATGGGGCCTGGGGCGTTTAAAATTTTGGTATGTGAACCGGCCAAGTGGGAGCAATGCAATGTAGGGCCAATCAAAGGGTGTTGTGCCACATGTTTGGGAATTCGGGATGAATGGATCCATGGGAGATGCGAGAGGGGGATTGAAGTGAACGATTGTTCAAGGCGAACCCAGTCTTTATGCGTCGTATGTACATTCCAATCTACTATTCTAGATAGGTGGCAAGCCCAGTGATACTTAGTGACGTCTGGCAAACCCAAACCTCCCTTCAATTTAGGAAGCGTTAAGCGGTCCCAGCTGAGCCTCTGGGCTTTGTGAGACCAAATAAAGTTTCTACACATGCGTTTGAAGGAGGAATGGAAATATGGTGAGAGCTTGATCGGTATTGCTTGTAGCAAGTAGAGAAGCCTGGGTAATACATTCATCTTAATGATAGCGAGTCTGCCAAACCATGAAAAGGAGCCACGGTGCCACTTGAGTAGGTCAGATTGGATGGTTTGTAGTAGAGGTTGGAAGTTGGAGTTGAATAGGTCTGTAAGCTTAAGAGGAATCTTAATGCCCAAGTAGGTGAGTGCCTGGGGTTCCCAAGAAAATGGAAAGTTTTGTTTGCATTGCATTACTAAATTCGGTGGGAGGGAAACGTTAAGGGCGTGAGATTTGCTGAAATTGATTTGGAGATTGGACAGGGAATTGAAAAGGGCAAAGTCTTTAAGGAGATTAGGGATAGTAGTCACGGGGTCCGTTAAGAATAGTAGGACGTCGTCGGCATATGCCGCCACTTTGTATGTTTTCTGAGCAATTTGTAAGCCTTTGATGTCGGGGTTATGTCTAAGTCTGCAGAGAAAGGGTTCCATAGTTAGTAGGAATAGTAACGGGGATAGAGGACAACCCTGGCGGGTGCCATTGGATACCGAGAAGGCAGGTGACAGGTGGCCATTAACTCTGATTTTTGCTGAGGGTGAGGAGTATAAGAGCATTATCATTTTAATGAGAGAAGGAGGCACTCCCACCGCATGCAGTGTGGCCACCATGAAGTCCCAGGCCACCCTGTCAAATACCTTCTCGGCATCCAGGGATAAGAAAAACCCTTCAGTGGAGGTCGAGGTAAGCCAGTGGTGGATGTTTAATGCCTTTATGGTATTATCCCTGGCCTCCCTACCAGAGACAAAACCCACTTGGTCCAAGTTAATTAATTTAGGTAATAGGGGTTGCAAACGATTGGCTATAATTTTGGCGTACAGTTTGACGTCCACGTTAAGGAGCGAAATGGGCCTATAGTTGGAAGCTACAGTGGGGTCCTTATCTGGTTTTGGTATAAGAGTTACGTGGGCCTCTAGTAAGTCCCTGTTCGTAGAGGTATTGGAAGAGGTGTTATTAAAGGCTTTAAGAAATTGAGGGAGCAGGACATCCAGAAACGATTTGTAGTAGCAAGTGGTGAGGCCATCCGGGCCCGGGCTCTTCCCGGATTTTAGCTGTTTCAAAGCGGTCAATGTCTCGTCTATAGTGAGTGGAGAAGCTAACAGTGCAGTATCGTCAGGGGAGAGGGGTTTAGGGGAGTATTGCGTGAGGAAGGCGTTGATGTCGTCCCGTCGGGTGAAATGTGGAGACAATGGGTTTTCAGTAGGCAGATTATATATTTTTTGAAAATAGGTAACAAAATGTCGTGCAATGTCCTCAGTCTTAGTCAATGATTCACCGTTGGGGCCTTTGAGTAAATGTACGGTGTGTGAAGCTTTTTTGGCTTGCAGGGCTCTGGCTAACATTTTGCTGGATTTATTGCTGAATTCATAGAATAGTTTCTGCGAGAGAGAGTATTTCTGACGTAGTGAAGCGTTTATAGCAGTAAGGAGTTCCTCTCTAGCGAGGAGGAGTTCAGAATAAGTGGCATGTGCTCTGGATGCTTATGTGTCTTTTCTAGTGTGCGTAAACGTTGGGTCAGCGTGTCAATGTGAGCACGTCGTTGTCTAGCCCGTGCAGATGCTAGGGAGATAAAGTGGCCTCGTAACACACACTTGTGGGCTGCCCATATTGTGGTTGGGTCAGTGTCGTCAGTAGTGTTTTCCAAAAACTATTGTTTGAGAAGAGTCAGAGTTTTTGTGTTTGTGTCTAAGTCAGAAAGAAGGGAATTGTCCAGGCGCCAAATGCGAGAAATGGGTACAGAGGGGGGTAGGGACAAGGTCAGGGTGATCGGGCAGTGATCCGACAATACCATAGGTTCTATTGTTGCATTGGTAAGATGGGAAAGGGCAGGTTGTGAGACGAAAAGATAGTCCAATCTGGAGTGTTTGTCATGAGGGGCAGAATAGAAGGTGTAATCTTTGTTATTAGGGTGTAGAGTTTGCCAGATATCATGAAGCAGGAGCGTGTGAAGTTCTAATTTAATCGCTTTAAGAGCCCTGTAAGGAAGGGTAGAGTGACCGTTGGAGGAGTCTATGTTAGGGCAAAGAGTGACATTAAAGTCACCCCCTACAATCAGTGTGCCTGATTGGAACGCTGTCAATAGATGGAAGGTATTGTGGAAAAAGGTAACCTGATGGGAGTTCGGAGCATAGAGATTGGCTATAATGATTGGTTTGTGGTGAAGTATACCTTTTAGGAACAGATATCTCCCTTTCGGGTCTTGTTGGGTGGTAGAATCCCCCAATGGTGTGCGTGAGGAGCACATTATGTGTATAAGACCCTACCGTCAACGGGTTGTGTAATAAGGACGAACGGACCGAGTGTTTGAGATGATGGTCGCGAGGGGAAGTGTGGGGTGGGATGTAAGTGGAGTAGATCCACTTGGGAAAGACCGATGAGGGGGAAGGGGGAACAGGTCCTTCCTACCTCGAGATGTATAGGCAATCGGAGGTGTACAGGGTGAAAAGAGGCAGGCCCACTGATAGGTGCGTGGACGTATCCCTTAACACCACTGTGCGGGGGTTGGAGTAAACCAGGCAAGAGGAGTCAAGAATGCAAAGGGTTATGCGAGTAACTCCCGGATGCCCGACCATTCCAAAATATGTTAGAGACACAGCATGAGCATGGAGCTAATGGGGAGAACAGTGCTGGTCAGCAAGACAGAAAACAGGTAGTACACAGTTGTGGAAGTATGGTGTGGAGGAAGTATACAATGGCATATAGCTTGTGTGGCTACAGGAGGATATGGAACAATAGATGTTTAGCCCCCCAGAAAGAGAAGATTAGGAGACAGCTATTTAACAATAGACATTAAATAAGTATCAGAGAAAGTGTCATTTCTAACTCGGAGCCTGTACACAGACATTCAGTGAGGATGGACGATAAGTGATTCTAGGCTCACTGGGTACAAGATCATAGATAGGAAGTTCCAGGCGTTAGAGAAAGGTCATAGGGGATAATAAGGTGAGTCCATGGTGCGATATTACCTTGCAAGTGACATGTAGCTTTCAGCCAGATACAAGGCATAGCGGTAAGGTGACCATTCATTCGCGGTTAACAGTAGAGAGGAAGTTCTGATGCGTCGAAACATGAAGGTGAGGCAGGGCATGGATTCAGGTTGCAAGGATGCAGCATTGGTAAGGTGAGGCATAGTGACATTGGGTCGTAGGGAGTCAGGTGATGTCTGTTCAGCAAGAGAACGAGGGGTGATGTGACCGAGGAAGGTACCTTTAGCGATGGGAGAGGTGTCGGAGAACTAGAGGAGTCGATACAACATTAATGTGGCGGTGCTACGGTAGCAGGCTTAGGAAGCAGCTGGGTATGCAGCGGAAGACCGGATTGAAGAGGACTACTTGTAACGGCGGAAGTCCACACAGGAGAGTAGTAGCCGGATGTCCGGTAGATGCTAAGTTCCGGTCGCGGTGTCTCATGGGGATTGTAGGCAGAGTCCTGGGTACGGACAAGCAGATGGGCGTCGCCGCGTCTTCCATGCGAAGAGAGGTCGGGAGGCGTTGATTGGAGGTAAGTCTTGGTGGTGGGAGGGATCCAGCTGTGGCAACGAGCCGAGTCTAGTATTTCAATTGGAGTCAAAAACGTGTGGTAGAACGTTCAAAAAGGAACAGTAAAACAGAACATAACTGTAAACAGACAGTACTCCAGCTGTAGGTACCTGAAATCAGTGATCCCTCCTTGCTCTCCGGGGGTTCGGTGGGTTCAACGGGTTCCTATGGTCACGGGGGCCCCTGTCATTGGTGCGGTGTGGCTGAGAAGAGGGAGAACGATTCCTTCTGAGGCTAGGTTCCTGGGCATTCATTGGTTCAGGGGGGATGCGGATCTGTTCACCGCTGAGCGACGAAAGTCTGCAAACTATTCGGGTACAGTTATCGGGGGGGTACCGAGAGTGCGGCAGAAGTTAGGTAGGTCTTCAGGCACCTTGAGGAAGGCCGTGCGACCCTGGGCAGTTGCGGCAAGGCAGAATGGAAACTTCCATTTGTAAGGGATACCATTGGCTTTGAGGTAATCAAGAAGCGGGCGCAGGTCCCTCCGATGCTGTAGCGTGATTGTTGAGAGATCTTGGTAAAGTTGTACTGTATGGCCGGCGTGGAGAATCTGTTGTTTCCCTCTGGCTCTTCTAAGTATTTCTTCTTTAAGCCGAAAATCAGGGAGGCAACAGATTATGTCACGAGGGGGGTCAGTGTCCCGTCCTCTAGGTCGTAGGGCGCGGTGGATCCTGTCCATGGCGATGGGGGTGTGAGACGGCCTGTCTAATAGACCGTTAAACAGGCTAGTCACCGCAGTTGAGATTTGTGGACCCTCGATGGTCTCTGGAAGACCTCTAACCCTCAGGTTATGGCGTCTGCCCCGGTTGTCGAGGTCTTCCAGATGCCTTTGCATATCACGTAGTTGGAGGGTGTGAGAGTCCACATGATGGGTGGTCTTCCTGAGCTGGGATTCATGTTTATCTACTGTTTCTTCCATGTGAAGTACTCTATTATTTAGGGCACGGATGTCCAGGCGGAGTTCAGAGATGGCCGCCGACAGCGTGTTCTTTATGTTCGCCGCTATGGTGCGGAGATCCTGAATGTTGAGCTGGGGTTGCTGGGACGGCGATGTGTTAATAGGTTCCAGGACCAGGTGTTCAGTATGGTCTGATGTAGGAGGTGATGAACGGGAGTCGTTCAGCGCCTGAGGGGAGCCATGTAGTGCGGGAGCCGAGTCCTGTGAGGGTCTGAGGCGAACGGGCGCCATATTGTCTCTCTGGGCGCGGAACATGTCCGGGATATTAGAGGAGGTTCCTCCGTTATTCCCTCGAGGAGAGCGTGAGCGGGAGGTCGAGGAATTTCTGGAAGCAGTCCCCATCTTTTTAGGTTGATGGAGAAGAATTTGTCTCTGTTAGGCTTGTCGCAGGTCTTGAGGCAGCGGGAGCTGTGAGATCAAGCAGCCATCTTCAAGCCCAGTCAGGCCACGTCCCCCACGAGGGGATTGTCCGCTGGACTTGGGTCCAGCGGATAATCCCGCGGGATAGTCCCTTCGTGTGTACGCGGCATAAGCCTGACTGCAAAAACTCTAGAACTACTGTGGTAGACGGCATCGTTGGGTCCGATCGCCTGTCTCCCGAGAACTGTTTGAATTTATTCCAGATCTTAGAATAAATGTAGTTTGTAAAGGGCTTCCTAGCCTTTAAGAGAGTCAAAATCAGCCTTGCCGAGCAGCCTAGGGATTGGAACCTTTCCCGTTCAAGATCCAGACATGTAGGTTCAATTTGTGTGGTGCTGGATGAATGAACCTCCCTTGTGAGAGCAGCTGTGGGAATACCGGAATTTTGCGCGGAGGACATGAGCTGAGGTTCATTGCCCAAGGGAACCATGGCCTCCTCGGCCAGTAGGGAACAATCGCCACCACCTTGACTGGTTCCCTCGTCAATCGTAGTAGGAACTTCGTGATTAATGGTCTTGGAGGAAAGGCATAAGCCGTCTTGCAGTGCCAAGGGCTCGAGAGAGCATCCACTGCTTCCGCCTTGGGATGAGGTAGGCGGGATAGGAATCTCTGCAACTTTGCATTCGCTGGGGAGGCGAACAGGTCTATTTCTGGAGGATCCTGCCGATCCATGACCCAGCGGAACACTGTCAGATGCAGGGCCCACTCGTTGTTGTTCTGAAAGCAGCGACATAGATGGTCCGCCTGCTGATTCAGATGGCCCGGGAGGTAGACTGCCTTCAAATCTATCAGATTCTTCTCCGCCCATAGCATAATAGGTTCCACTTCTCTCAACAACGAAAGGCTGTGGGTTCCCCCTTGTCGCTGTATATATGATACTGCTGCCCTGTTGTCCAGATGGACCAGAACCTGTTTCTGAAGCAGATGTTCCTCCAGATTCAACAGCGCTAAGTAGACTGCCCGCAGTTCCTGGATATTGGAGACTATTCCCTTCCCTGTATTTCCAGGTGACCGCAGTGTGCTCCCCACCCTCTTGAACTTGCTTCGGTGGTAAGAATGGTCCAAGAGAGGCACCGCAGGAGATGAGGTTTTGAAATGAAATCCTCTTTTGACCACCAGAGCAGACCTCTCTTCATGGATGCTGAGACCGTTATCCTCTGACATAGAGACTTCCTCCTCTATCAGACTCAAACAATCCTTCACCTGTAGATGAGAGTCCTCACGTGGCACATCTTCTGAGAGATTGCTGTCACCTTCTGGGGGGGAGACGAACTGTGCCCACTTTGGTGTCGAAGAGGGCCCCTAGATAGGTAATTGCCTGTGTCGGGGTCAGGACACTCTTCTTGGTGTTTATCAACCACCCAAACTCTCTGAGGGTGGACAGAAGAATCTGCCTGTGTGCCACCAATTGGTCTGGACTGGCTGCCAAGAGAAGGATGTCGTCCAAAAAATGGTGCCAGGACTGCGATCAACACCTTTGAGAATATTCTTGGTGATGTGCACAGGCCAAAGGGAAGGCATTGAAATTGGAGGTGTGTTGAGCCTACTGCCACTCTTAGGATTTTTGGAAAGCTGGTAGAACGGGCACATGGAAGTAGGCATCTTGTAAATCCACCGAGACCATCCAGTCTCCCGGTAGAATTGTGTGGATGATTGTTTGCAAGTATTCCATTTTAAAAGAGTCGAGCTGGATCCAACGGTTCAATCTCTTCAGATCCACTACCGGTCTCCACTCTCCCCCCTTTTTGGGGGTAAGAAAGAGAGGAGAGTAGAAACCTGTGAATCTCTCGGAGGGAGGGACCGGAATTACCGCCTTCGGCGCTAATAGGAGCCGGAGGTAATTTTGCAGAGCTTCCACTTTTTGAGGAATTTTTGTTGGACTGAATGAGTCTTGTGGGGGTCGATCCTGGAAAGTCCAATAATGACTGAACTTGACCGTAGAGACCACCCACGGGTCCTCGCACCTGCGCCTCCAGACCTCTGCGAACTCCCTCAATCTGGCCCCTACTGGTGGGGATGGATTGTTGTCAAAAGGGTTTCGTCCCTATTTGGGCACTGGGAAGACTTCTCTGCTTGTTCACCTTTAAAAAGGTCACCTGCGTGCTTCTCTAATTCTTTTTGGAGTCCCTGTTTTGCTGGAAATTGTTGAAATTCCTGTTTCTGGACCACTGGAATTTGGAAGATACCACTCACTAGGTTCGTGATTGTTGGCCAACAATTGTGTGACCGTGTGTATGCAAGACAAGTTTGAGCTAATGCCCTTCGGACAAAATTCCACGGTTTTGTTGGCGGAAAGTCCAGTCGTGTGTACGAGGCATAAGTAAGGCCTTGTACACACGATACGAAAATCAGAAGGGAAAATTTGTGAGACGAGCTGTCGCCGATTTTCGGATCGTTAATACGGTGCTTTTTTCGACTGCTGATTTGAACTTTTCGTCAGACAAAAAGCTGGATGTGCAGGCTATAACATTTTTGTCTGATGCAAGCTCAACATCTGATTTTCGGATGGTCACCACAGAAATTGTCACACAAAAGTCGAAAGTACAAACACTCATTCTCAGAATCAAGGAACGAGTCTTGTAAACTACTGTTCGTAATCTAGAATTAACATTTGTGACGTGACAAATTATAAAATTTCCAAATGCAGCGCACATTCTCATCTTCTTTAATGGGATAATAATAAAGCTGCTTTGCTGATGATACTGATGTAGTTATGCCAAACGTATTTTAAAAGGCATTTGTTTTGTACGATCTGAAAATTTGCGAATCAACGCTCACCAAACTTCTACTAACATGAAATTAGCGGAAGGGGCCCAAAGGGGCACTTGAGAAATTAACTTCCTCTTTATACTCTCATAGTACGTCACTACAGTCATGTTTGTCAAACGACAATTTGCGGATAGTTAGCGCGCTAGACAAAATCCTGCACACGCGATTTTGACAACAATCAGACCGTGTGTACGAGGCCTAAGGGTCTGCCAAAACAATCCATTCAATTTATATATACAGGAATCGTTGGTAAATGTAAAGGAGAGCATGGAATCATATTGTAATACACGTAGCTAGTTCTACAATCCACCCATGTTCCGTCTTGTCTAATCAATGTTTGATAACCTCATCCACATTTTATTAATGAGTTGGATCTTGCTTGAGCCGAAAGATTTTTGTACAAGGCTCTGTAAATGTAGAATCAGATTTAAACATGTGTGCACAGTTGTCTGTGAGTAAAGTAATTTAACCACTTAAGGACCAAGCCTATTTCTGACACTTGTTTACAAGTTAAAATCAGTATTTTTTGCTAGAAAATTACTTAGAACACCCAAACATTATAGATATATTTTAAGCAAAGACTCTGGTGAATAAAATGGCGTTCATTACAGTATTTTATGTCACACAGTATTTGTGTAGCAGTCTTTCAAACTCAATTTTTTGGGAATTTTTCACTGAATATAAAAAAAAAAACTAAACAGTAAAGTTAGGCCAATTTTTTGGCTAACATGTTATGATTTAAAATTGCGCACACTTGTGGAATGGCAAAAAACTACGGTACTTAAGAATCTCCATAGGCGACGCTTTAAAAATGTTTAATTCCCCGTACACACGGTCGGAAATTCCGACCACAAAATCCGTCAGATTTTTTCAGACGGATTTTGTCTGAAACTGGTGTTGCATACACAAAGTTGTCGGAAAATCCGATCATCCTGAACGTGGTGATGTTCATTGCATACGACGGGACTACCTAGAGGCTAGTAGCCAATAGCTTTGGTCTTGTAATGTGATCTGAGCATGCGTGGCACTTTGTCTGTCGGAATTCGCTACACACAATCGGAAAAAGTCTGATAGGACTTTGTTGTCGGAAAATTTGAGAGCAGGATCTCAAACTTTTTCCGTCGGAAATTCTGATGGAAAAAGTCTGATGGAGCCCACACACGGTCGGAATTTCCGACAACATGGTCCGATAGGACATTTTCCATCAGAAAATCCGACATAAGGATTACTAGTTTAAAGTTACAGAGGAGGTATTTTACTAGAATTGTTCTTGCTCTGATGATCGCAGCAAAAAGACCCCAAATCCCTCCTTTGCACTTAAAAGTATTCAAAACCACAAAATCAGCATTTTTGAATACTAGTGATTTTTTTTAAATCAATGCCATTGGCAGCTGAGTAAACCAGAAGGGACGTCGCTTCCGGGTTATTTTTTTTCATATATATATATATATATATATATATATATAGGGCTTTTTTAGCTGGAACTTGGTGGAACTCAGTTCCACCACCTCTGGCTCAGGCCCTCTGCTCACCACTATCACTTGTAAACACAGTCCGGCTTCTGTGTTTACAAGTGACAGCTTGACTCTCAACAGCTCCCGTAGATCCAATCTCCTGAATGGCTCCCACTGAGAACAGGATCGGCACATGGGAGATGCAGGTGCCGGGGTGGAATCAGGATGCCGACACCCTCCATGGATGATCTCCCTGCAAGTGAGAGAGGTGGAGCCACCTACAGTGTGTGTGGAGGTACTAGAGCCGGATGCATTTTTTAAATATATATTGTACAGGACGCCAAGGTTGGGTCCTGGACGGGTGCTATATAGCACCAGTATTTGGGCTGTGGTCCCTTTAAAAGGATTCGCAGCGTTGCTCAGGGGGTCACCCAAAATGGGTGAGGGGTTCCGGGAGTAGCCGAGCAGGAGAGGACTGACTCGCAGTCCTCTCTAAGTTAATAATAGTTATTTGGGACCCGGAATTTGGGAGGCTCTGAAGAGATATTCGGGTGGGAAAAGAGCCTCCCTCCCTGACCACAATGATTCAGCGCACAGGGGGTTAAGGGCCTCCAGGAAGACAGCTCATAAAACAGGAAGTAGGGAAGAGTTGTTGGGGTGAGGAGGAGTAGGTGATTACACCTGTTAGCTGAGCTGTGTGGATGTCTGGAGGCTGCTAAAAGAACCTGCTGCAAAAACTGTATGTGTTTTCCTTAACTTTGTTTTTGTGCTGAAGATAAGCTGTTTTTTTTTTATGCTGAAGATAAGCGGACTTTGTTTTTGTACTTTACCTGTGCGCTGAAGAAAGCCTTATTTTGATTTTTCTTTCAAATAAATGTCTTTTATTTTACAACTGACGGTTTATGCACTTAATCCCGTGGAGCTATTGTCCCCAAAGTTCACAACTGGTGTCTTGGATGCTGGCAAAAGTGCATTTGCAGCCGCAAAAACCGTTTAAAACTAAACTGACATTTAAAGAGACAGTGTACAAATGGCATGTCGTGGGTGAAGTCAGCTCAGACGCTGCAAACAGCAGGTAAAGGCATGGAGGAGGTCATCAGGGCTTTGGCGCAAGCCACCGTGACCCAGCAGCAAGCTTCAGCAGATGCAAACCGTCGCCATGAGGAAGCGATGGCTCAGCAGCAGCAGGCCCTGGCACAGGCTATAGCTGCACAGCAGGAAAACACACGGTTGCTAGCCGCCCAGTTTACTGCTCAGCAGGAGTCCACTCAAACACAGGTGACTGCCTTACAGGAGGCAGTGCAGCGGCTGGCTCAGGGACGAGAACAATCGGTCGTTGCCGTTGGCAACCAAGTGTCTGTGAGAGCCAGCCATTTCTTACAAAAACTGACACCCAGCGATGACGTAGAGGCCTTTCTCACCACCTTTGAGAGGATAGCGGAGAGAGAGGGGTGGCCCCGTGACCAATGGGCCGGCATTATCTCTCCTTTTCTCACCGGTGACCTGCAAAAGGCCTACTTTGACCTCCCAACTGAACATATCAGCAACTATGAGCTTCTGAAGACAGAGATCCTGGCCCGCCTAGGAGTGACCATGGCTGTCCGGGCTCAGAGGGTGCATCGCTGGCGGTACAAACCTGACCGACCACCCAGGTCCCAAATGCATGAACTGATACAGCTGGTTAAAAAATGGCTACAGCCAGAAAAACTGTCAGGCCCACAAATGGTGGAACGGGTGGTGATGGACTGGTACCTGCGGTCCCTGCCAGATGACCTACAGCGCTGGGTAAGCCATGGAGACCCTGCAACCGCTGACCAGCTGGTTGAGTTGGTTGAAAGATACACCGTGGTAGAGGACCTGCTTGTGCCTGCCAAACGTCGGGAACCCACACCAAGGGCAACAAGACCAGCCACAGCACCTAGGAGAGAAGCCCTGCTAGACATTGGAACCAGCAACCCTGCACCATCTTCTGCAGAACCTCGAAGGTTGGTTCCTGTCCCTAGGATGGGAGGCCTACAGTGTTGGCGATGTCGGTCCTGGGGGCATACCCGGGCACAATGCCCACTTCAGGAGGAGCCGATGGATTGCGGGACTGGTCGGAGAAGCTCCTTCTATGTGCAAAGAGCGTGTACCACTCATCTTGATCTGGCTGAAGGACGGTTCGAGTGTGAAGTGTGGGTGAACCACCTTCCTGCCAGGGCCCTACTAGACTCCGGGAGCATGGTAACACTGGTACATGCCAGGGTGATTGGGAGACTTGGCCCCGTAAATAAAACTCTGCGCGTAGTGTGTATCCATGGGGATACCAGGGAGTACCCCCTGGTTCCTGTGACGGTTTCTTATGGACGTACCTCAGTGACACAGGAGGTTGGGGTAGTACATAGTTTAATCCATGATATTATAGTGGGGCGGGACTGTCCGCTATTCCTCGAACTGTGGAACCAGGCACAGATGGGGCTGCCAGGAGAACTGGGGACACTGGGCCTGGAAGAGATGGAGTCTGAGGGGTCTAGGTCTGAAACCCCCACAACACACCCCTCTAAAACAGAGATACCTGTCACTAATAAGGATATTGCAGAGAATGTTAATTTGAATGACAATGTTTCTGTTTCAGGCCTCAATACCGAGTTGACTTCTGAGGGGGGGGGAAGCCTTCCCATTACAGGTTATGCTGGGGGAGGATGATGAGGAGCTCTCCCCGTTGCAGTTCCCAGTTGAGGAGGGTGAAGGGGAAACATCCTCAAGGTCAGTGCATCCAGACCTGGACGTACCCAGGGGTGCGTTTGGCACCGCCCAGTTGCAGGATCCTACCTTGGTCAATGCTCGAGAGCAGGTTTCTGTTGTTGATGGGGTACCACAAATACCAGGGGCAGATCAAAGGTTTCCTCATTTTGCATTAAAGGGGGATTTGATTTATCGAGTGGCTGAAAGCCGAGAGGAAACTGTAGAGCAGTTACTGGTTCCCCAACCATATAGGCGGATGCTGCTTGACCTAGCCCACAATGACGCACTGGGAGGACACTTGGGGGCAGAGAAAACGGAGGCCAGGATAACCGACCGGTTTTACTGGCCAGGGGTGAAGGCCGAGGTTAAAAGATATTGTGCATCTTGTCCCATTTGCCAGTTAACTGCCCAGGGCCACACTATAGAAGCCCTCTGGTACCCTTGCCGATTATTGAGGTTCCGTTTGAGCGGATCGCCATGGATCTCGTGGGACCCCTGGTAAAGTCGGCAAGGGGGCACCAATATATATTAGTCATCCTAGACTACGCAACCAGGTATCCAGAAGCAGTTCCTTTGAGGAAAGCCTCCTCTAAGGCCATTGCCAAGGAGTTATTCCAAATGTTTTCACGAACTGGATTCCCCAGGGAGATACTTACGGACCAGGGCACCCCTTTTATGTCAAAGGTGATGGCGGACTTGTGCAGACTATTTCAGATCAAGCAGTTGCGGACGTCCGTCTATCACCCGCAGACCGATGGCCTAGTTGAGAGGTTTAATAAAACTCTAAAGTCCATGTTAAAAAGAGTGGTCCAGAAAGACGGGAAGGATTGGGATATGTTACTCCCTGCCCTCTTGTTTGCCATCCGGGAGGTTCCACAAGCGTCCACGGGCTTCTCACCGTTTGAGTTAGTGTATGGACGAAGGCCCCGGGGGTTGCTTGACCTAGTCAAAGAAACATGGGAAAGTGAATCCTCACCACACAAGACCGTGGTAGAGCATATCTCTCAAATGCGAGAGAGGGTGGCTAAGGTGATGCCGCTGGTGAGGGAGCACATGCAGAAGGCTCAGGATGCCAAAAGAAGGGTGTATAACAGATCGGCTAAAATTAGACAGTTTCAAGTAGGAGACCGGGTGGCTGTCCTAATACCCACAGTGGAGAGCAAGTTCTTGGCCAGGTGGCAAGGCCCGTTTGAGGTAATAGAAAAAGTGGGTGAGGTGAACTACAAGGTACACCAGCCAGGGAAAAGAAAACCATACCAGATCTATCACGTAAATCTGTTGAAACCCTGGAGAGACAGAGAACAGGTATCCGCTGTGGTAGAGGTACAGTCAGGGGACCATGCAGGAATCGACCTGGTGCAGGTGGCTGCTACCCTAACTAGGCCCCAAACCCAGCAAGCAAAAGAGTTTCTGCAAAGAAATAGGGACATGTTTTCAGGGTTGCCGGGTCTCACCAACGTCATCGAGCATGACATTGTGACGGAACCCTGTATAAAAATCCGGTTAAGGCCTTACCGTATCCCAGAAGCTCATAGAGTGGCAGTGTCTGAAGAGGTCAAGAGAATGCTCGAGCTTGGAGTCATTGAAGAGTCGCAGAGCGAGTGGTCGAGTCCAATCGTGTTGGTACCCAAACCCAACGGCACCCTCCGCTTCTGCAACGACTTCAGAAAACTTAATGAAATCTCCAAGTTTGATGCTTATCCAATGCCACGGGTAGATGAGCTAATTGAGAGGTTAGGTCCAGCCAGGTATATAACCACGCTAGACCTCACAAAAGGGTATTGGCAGATTCCCCTGACCAAGAAAGCCAGGGAGAAAACAGCTTTCTCTACCCCGGAAGGCCACTTCCAGTACAAAAGAATGCCATTTGGTCTACACTCTGCCCCCGCTACATTCCAAAGGGCCATGGACAAAACTTTGCGTCCACATCAACGGTATACTTCGGTTTACCTAGATGACATAGTCATTTTTAGCACTGATTGGGAGTCCCATCTTCCCCGAGTTCAGGCAGTCGTAGACTCCTTGAGAAGAGCAGGATTCACCATCAATCCGGAGAAGTGCGCGATTGGAGTAGAGGAAGCCAAGTACCTAGGGTACATTGTGGGTAGAGGACTGGTGAAGCCCCAAATGAGTAAGGTAGAAGCCATACAGAACTGGCCCCGCCCCCTATCCAAGAAGCAGGTCAGAGCGTTTTTGGGCATAGTTGGCTACTACCGGAGGTTTGTCCCCAACTTTGCCACCATTGCTGCACCATTGACGGACTTGACCAAAGGCAGAAAGTCAGTGATGGTACAGTGGAATGACGATGCCGAAAAAGCTTTCCAGAAGCTTAAGACGGCATTGTGCCGGGATCCGGTGCTTGTGGCTCCAGATTTTTCTAAGGATTTTGTAGTACAGACAGATGCTTCAAGTGAAGGGCTAGGAGCAGTCCTGTCTCAAGTGATCAATGGGGAAGAGCACCCCATAGTTTTTCTAAGTAGGAAACTGACGGCAGCGGAGAAAAACTATGCGGTGGTGGAGCGGGAGTGTCTTGCCATCAAGTGGGCTTTAGACTCTTTACGCTATTTCCTCCTAGGTAGAAGGTTCCGCCTAGTGTCCGACCATGCCCCACTGACCTGGATGAGACAAAACAAAAACACCAATGCCAGGGTGACAAGGTGGTTCCTTTCTCTCCAGGAGTTCAATTTTGTGGTAGAGCACAGACCAGGGAGACAGCATCAGAACGCCGATGCCCTCTCCCGGGTCCATTGTATGATGTCGAGTGGTGCCTCCAACATCTCCGCGTTGAGGCAGAGGGGGGGGGGGGATATGTACAGGACGCCAAGGTTGGGTCCTGGACGGGTGCTATATAGCACCAGTATTTGGGCTGTGGTCCCTTTAAAAGGATTCGCAGCGTTGCTCAGGGGGTCACCCAAAATGGGTGAGGGGTTCCGGGAGTAGCCGAGCAGGAGAGGACTGACTCGCAGTCCTCTCTAAGTTAATAATAGTTATTTGGGACCCGGAATTTGGGAGGCTCTGAAGAGATATTCGGGTGGGAAAAGAGCCTCCCTCCCTGACCACAATGATTCAGCGCACAGGGGGTTAAGGGCCTCCAGGAAGACAGCTCATAAAACAGGAAGTAGGGAAGAGTTGTTGGTGTGAGGAGGAGTAGGTGATTACACCTGTTAGCTGAGCTGTGTGGATGTCTGGAGGCTGCTAAAAGAACCTGCTGCAAAAACTGTATGTGTTTTCCTTAACTTTGTTTTTGTGCTGAAGATAAGCTGTTTTTTTGTTATGCTGAAGATAAGCGGACTTTGTTTTTGTACTTTACCTGTGCGCTGAAGAAAGCCTTATTTTGATTTTTCTTTCAAATAAATGTCTTTTATTTTACAACTGACGGTTTATGCACTTAATCCCGTGGAGCTATTGTCCCCAAAGTTCACACTATATATATATATATATATAAACTATATAATATATATATATATATATATACACACACAGACAAAAAGACAGAGATAAAGTTGTGGAGAAGTTTAAAGCAGGGTTAAGTCATAAAAAAATATCCCAAGCTTTGAACATCTCACGGAGCACTGTTCAATCCATCATCCGAAAATGGAAAGAGTATGGCACAACTTCAAACCTACCAAGAAATGGTCATCTACCTAAACTGACAGGCTGAGCAAGGGGAGTATTAATCAGAGAAGCAGCCAAAAGGCCCATGGTAATTTTAGGGGAGCTGCAGAGATCCACAGCTCAGGTGGGAGAATCTGTCCACAGGACAACTATTTGTTGTGCACTCCACAAATCTGGCCTTTATGGAAGAGTGGTAAGAAGAAAGACATTGTTGAAAAAAAGCCATAAGAAGTCCTGTTTGCAGTTTGCGAGAAGCCATGTTGGGGACACAGCAAACATGTGAAAGAAGGTGGCATAAAAGCAAAACGCTATGTGTGGAGGAAAACTAACACTGCACATCACCCTGAACACACCATCTCCACCGTGAAACATGGTGGTGGCAGCATCATGTTGTGGGGATGCTTTTCTTCAACAAGGACAGGGAAGCTGGTCAGAGTTGATGGGAAGATGGATAGAGCCAAATACAGTGCAATCTTAGAAGAAAACCTGTTAAAGTCTGCAAAAGACTGGGGTGGAGGTTCCCCTCCCAGCAGGACAACGACCCTAAACATACAGCCAGAGCTACAATGGAATGGTTTAGATCAAAGCATATTAATGTGTTAGAATCGCCCAGTCAAAGTCCAGACCTAAATCCAACTGAGAATCTGTGGGAAGACTTGAAAATTGCTGTTCACAGACACTCTCCATGCAATCTGACAGAGCTTGAGCTATTTTTCAAAGAAGAATGGGCAAAAATGTCACTCTCTAGATATCCCCCAAAAGACTTGCAGCTGTAATTGCAGTGAAAGGCGGTTCTACAAAGTATTGACTCAGGGGGGCTAAATACAAATTCACAACACACTTTTCACATATTTTTTTTTTTTTAATTATTAAAAGCCATTTATCATTTTCCTTCCACTTTACAATTATGTGCCACTTTGTGTTGGTCTATCACATAAAATCCCAGTAAAATACGTTTACGTTTTTGGTTGTAACATGAAAAAATGTGGAAAATTTCAAGGGATGTGAATATTTTTAAGCATATTTTGTATATATACACACACATAGACAAAAAAAAAAATTATATATATCTATATCTATATATATAGATATAGATATAGATATAGATATAGATATATATGTATAAGAATGCATTTTTGTGCTGCTATTTAGAGATGCATTCATCTACATGCTGGTTTTCCCCCTGGTCCATTGTATAATGCACAGAATGACTTATTCATATATACATAATGGAGGCTTGGACTGTCCTTTCTTCTATTAGGTTCACGGCCCCAGCTAGGGGCTGAGAAATCAATGTTCTTTTTAAGAAGCTTCCTTCCTCTCACACTTATATAATTTATTGTCCGAAATGATATCACTCTCTGGTGAATAAAACATGTATCCCAAACCCACAGCTCACTGTGTGCCAGCAGGCAATGGAGGGAGAGGACTTTTTGCATTAAAAAAAAAAAAAAAAAACGAAAAAAAAAAAAAAAAAATAAAAACGAAAAAAAAATAAAAAAAGAAAGAAACACAAAGTGCAGCCAGTCAGAATTCATTCCTTACGTATCCGTCTGCTTGCAGCATTTTGTAAAAAAAAAAACAAAAAAAAACTTGACATTAATTAACGTTGTTAAATAACAGTGGAGTCATGAGTTCTTATCAGTCAATAAAATATAATTTAATGCAATTAAGCTAATTTACAATAGAAGTAGAGGCTGCTTACTTAGGTGAAGTTTCTCCTGCTTACTAAGACAAGGGAACATTCATTTTGCAAAGTAAACATTCTCTTTGATAACTGGACAACTTCTACTCCTCAATTATCCCAAGGTAATTGAGTAGTTGACTTTAACCATAGGCACTGATCAACATGAGAAGATATATTGGGGTTGATTTAAATATCCAACCCCATTGAATCCAGTAAGGTCTCAGTCTGGTTGTGGTGCATTAAAAATGGAAAAAAAATGCAGCTCTTAAATATATTGAACTGTGAAAAAGTATAAAACTGTGATATATTGTGTATCAACAATACTAAAAAATGTATATAATAAAGTCCACCACGTGAATTATGATTGGCATCAAAAGTCAATGGAACGACATTTCTAAAACATCTTTAGGGCAAATAACACCAATGGAGACATGTTGAGAAGGAATGTTGAAAAGGAGGAAAATCTTGTGAAGAGACCGCCACCAATTCCATGAAGGCTTATGCCGCGTACACACGAGTCCGATGGGAGCTCTTCATCGTATATTCCAACCGTGTGTATGCCCCATCTGACTTTTTCTGTCGAAAATTCAGACGGACTAATGCCGCGTACACACGATCTGAATTCCGGCCAGAAAAAGACTGATGAGAGCTTTTCATCGGAAAATGCGACCGTGTGTAGGCTCCATCGGAATTTTGATGGCCGAATTTCCGACAGCAAAAAATTGAGAGCAGGTTCTCAATTTTTCAGACGAAAAAGGTTTCTATCGGAAATTCCGATCGTCTGTAGCAATTCTGACACGCAAATTTCTACGCATGCTTGGAAACAATTCGACGCATGCTCGGAAGCATTGAACTCGGCTCGTTGTAGTGTTGTACGTCACCGTGTTCTTGACGGTCGGAATTTGGTGTGACCGTGTGTAGGCAAGACAGTTTGAGCGTAATTCCGTCGGGAAAACCATCAGAGCTTTTTCCGACGAGAATTCCGATCATGTGTACGCGGCATAAAGAATTAGATAAAGAACATGTTCTATATCTTTCCGACGGAACAAATTACTATCGGAAAAAAATGCTCGTCTGTATGCTGTTCGGACGCACCAAAAACAACGCATGCTCTGAAGCAAGTACCAGACGGAAGCCATTGGCTACTGGCTATTGAACTTCCGTTTTCTAGTCCCATCGTACGTATTGTACATCACCGCGTTCTGGGCGGTTGGAATCTGGTGTGACCGTGTGTCTGAAAGCCAGCTTGAGCGGAATTCCAGCGGAAAAAACTTCAGAGTATATTTTGACGGCAAAACTGGTCGTGTGTACAGGACATTACCGGAGATGGTGGACTTATACCTCTCCAGTCAACCAGGCTTGTAGTGATAAACACTATGTGCGATATAAAACCTTCAACAATCCAGATAACCACGATCACAATAGGGGCTATGAACGGTACTGGTCAGCAGAATGTTCTCATGAGCGGGCAAATATGGTTCAGATGGAGAGAGGGACGGCCAGAGGAGATTCACAAACCCACACGTTGAAACCAAGAAATGAAACAAAGTTCCACATAGTGTGATATCGTTTTGAGAATGTTTTAATAAAAGAAAAATAAAATTGAGTGCTCACATTTCAGAAGCAGTCAGCAGGCTTAAGGGACATACAAAGGCGCAGTGGTGATGGCAACACTCAAAACAACGCGTTTCGTCTGAATAGACGTCATCTGGGTTGTCTGCATGGTTGTGGTGCATTGCAAGTAAAGGTAATATGCTGTCCATTGACATGAGATGATGGTCTGCTGATCTGATCAAATTTGGTTTTGTCTGGTGGCCTGCATAGGAATAAAAATAGGATAAGTTTGCAAGCAGTAATGCCCCGTACACACGGTCGGAAATTCTGATGGAAAAACTCTGGTCGGATTATGTTGTCGGAAAATCCGATCGTGTGTGGGCTCTAGCTTAAGAGCAGGATCTAAAATTTTCCGACAACAAAATCCGATCTGACTTTTTCCGATCGTGTGTAGAGAATTCCGGCGCACAAAGTGCCACGCATGCTCAGAATAAATTTAGGGATGAAAGCTATTGGCTATTTGCCTCTTCGTAGTCCCATCGTACATGTTTTACGTCACCTCGTTCGCAACGATCCGATTTTCCGACAACTTTGTGTGACCGTGTGTGTGCAAGACAAGTTTCGGTCAAAATCCGTCAGAAAAAATCAGACGGATTTTGTGGTCGGAATGTCCGACCGTGTGTATGGGGCATTAGGGTTCCTTTGTGTGAGATCCCTCCCCTAGGTGGGTATAGTGGGTGAAGCTAGTATGTCCCATATAAGGCCTGCCATACACATTTAGAATCTCGGCCAGTTCAACAGGAACCGGTCGAGATTTGAACCGTTGATGGGCAGGCTGAATGTACCAAGGATCGACAAGCCTTGTGATTTTCTATTTCTCATTGTTAGGAATTATAATGCTGCTTTGTAATGTGGACGTGTTTCCCAGAAGACTCTTAATTTACACGTCTCCTTAGTTAGTAATATAGAAACAATAACCTGAATAAAATCCAATAAAAACAAAAATGACCTTGTGAACGAAAACATCAGCGCTTCCTTGGAGACCAAAACACACCTGGTGTTTAGTATAAAAAAAATATGTCAATGTTCAGCTGTGAAATCTGGATTTTTGCCTGCAGGGTGAGCATCCCTATTGACTAGTAAGGCTTATCACCATTCCCATAACAAAAGCCATAGCAGCTGATGAGGTTGCAAAAGGGGCCTGAAGGTGGGGAAGGCCCATTAGGGAATAATATGAAAGATAGAAATATTACACTATATTGTCAAAAGTATTGTGACGCCTGCCTTTACACGCACATGAACTTTAATGGCATTCCAGCCTTAGTCCGTAGAGTTCAATATTGAGTTGGCCCACCCTTTGCAGCTATAACAGCTTCAACTCTTCTGGGAAGGCTGTCCACAAGGAGTGTGTCTATGGGAATGTTTGACCATTCTTCCAGAAGCACATTTGTGAGGTTAGACACTAATGTGAATGAGAAGGCCTGGCTCGCAGTCTCCACTCTAATTTATCCCAAAGGTGTTTTTTCAGGTTGAGGTCAGGCAAGTTCCTCCACCCCAAACTCACTCATCCATGTCTTTATGGACCTTGCTTTGTGCACTGGTCCAAATCATTTGGTGGAGGGGGGATTATGGTGTGGGGTTGTTTTTTCAGGGGTTGGGCTTATGCCGCGTACACACGATCGGAAATTCCACCAGAAAAAGTCAGATGAGAGCTTTTGGTCGGAAAATGCAACCGTGTGTATACTCCATCGGACTTTTGCTGGTGGAATTCCGGCAAGCAAAAGATTGAGAGCAGGTTCTCAATTTTTCGGTCGGAAATTACGATCATCTGTACCAATTCTGACGCGCAAAATTCCTACGCATGCTCGGAAACAATTTGACGCATGCTTGGAAGCATTGAACTTAATTTTCTCAGCTCGTCGTAGTGTTGTACGTCACCGCGTTTTTGGCGGTCAAAAGAGAACAGAGAACTTTTGTGTGACCATGTATGCAAGCAAAGCTTGAGCGGAATTCCTTCGGAAAAACCATCCAAGATTTTTCCGACGGAAAATCCGCTCATGTCTACGCGGCATTAGTTCCAGTGAAGGGAACTCTTAAGGTGTCAGCATACCAAGACATTTTGGACAATTTCATGCTCCCAACTTTGTGGGAACAGTTTGGGGATGGCCCCTTCCTGTTCAAACATGACTGCAGACCAGTGCGCAAAGCAAGGTCCATAAAGACCTGGATAAGACGCGGCCCGCAGAAACGCTATACTGTGAACCTAGGATAAAATACTGAACATGTGGTCATTCCTTATTCTGAAGGAGGGCTTCAGGCCAGGAGGATGTGAGTGGCCTAAGATGGAGGAATTTCTCCCTGTAACGGGTTTGTGTGTATCCTATCTCATCCCTAGCAGGAGGACAATGGGAGGTGCCCTTGCCCACCATGGCCATTGCTGGTGACCAATTCTGGGGCTGCCAACAAGTTGTAAAATGTTGCCATATTGCAAGCTAAACCAAACCTACAAAAATAGTAAAAGACAATGCGGTGCTACTCCAAATCAATAAAGTGACTGTAAAGTGCAAGACACCCGATTATACATAAAGTGGGCAAAGAGGCTGAAAATAGTATCCATGTGAATAAACTGTGCAAAAAACACCTTTTTTTTTTTTTTTTTTATTTCAAACAGGTAATTTTTCTTCTTCACTGATGTGCGCTGATGAGACTGCACTGATGGGCACTGATACGTTGCACTGATTTGGCAGCACTGGTGGGCACTGATGAGGCTGCACTGATAGGTTGCACTGATTTGGCAGCACTGGTGGGCACTGATGAGGCTGCACTGATGGGCACTGATAGGTTGCACTGATTTGTAGACATGGGAGCCGTCAAAAAATTTGTTTCGTTTCTTTCCGTTTCGTATAAAAAAAAAAATCGTAATTCGTGTACGAAATTTAATTCGGATTCGTACGAATCCTTACAAATCGTTAATATCGTTACGAATCGTAACGAATATCGTCACTCTATGAATAATAACGAATTATCCGAAAACGTATTAACGTTACATAACACAAGTCTATAATGTCTATTGTTCACCAATCACTCAGAGGAAGTACGAAATCCGAAATTTCGTTTACAAATACGAAATTTCGTATTTCGTACTTCCTCTGAGTGATTGGTGAACAATAGACAATAGACTTATGTGTTATGTAACGTTAATAAGTTTTTGGATAATTCGTTATTATTCGTAGAGTGTCGATATTCGTTATACTGAATCTCGAATTCATTTGAATCATTCGTTATATCCGCTATAATTTTTTTCATATTAGTTGAAATTCATCATTTGGTAGTTTGGATTCGGATAATTTGGATCCGAAATTCGTAAACAAAATTTCGTATTTCGTACAGAATTCGTATTCGTAAAAATTCATAATTCGGATTCGAAAGAATGTACGAATTTTGAAAAATATGTACGAATTTCCAATTCGTACGAAACTAATCGCACATGTCTACTGATTTGGCAGCACTGGTGGGCACTGATGAGGTGGCACTTATAGGCAGCACTGATGGGATGGTCAGGGGTGGGTAGTGGGGTCCCCCAGGGTTCTGTGCTGGGACCAATCCTGTTTAATTTGTTCATAAACGACCTGGAAGATGGGGTAAACAGTTCAATCTCTGTATTTGCAGACAATACTAAGCTAAGCAGGGCAATAACTTCTCCGCAGGATGTGGAAACCTTACAAAAAGATCTGAACAAATTAATGGGGTGGGCAACTACATGGCAAATGAGGTTCAATGTAGAAAAATGGAAAATAATGCATTTGGGTGGCAAAAATATGAATGCAATCTGTCACGTACCTGGTGGTGCGAGCCCGAGTTTGCAGAGAGAGACCTCCCTTGCGTCTTCCACTCCCGGTTCCCTGGTAGGGTGACAGGAGACCCAGGAGTGAGGAGGAGCACGGGTGCCTGGCAGGATCAACAGACCGGTGGAGTGACACAGGGTCAACTCAGCGGACAAGGTGGGTGACTGGATCAGCACAGTAGACTGGATAGTAGAGCAGGCTGGATCTGGATGGACAGGCAGGATCAGCACAGCAGACTGGATAGCAGAGCAGGCTGGATCTGGATGGGCAGGCAGGATCAGCACAGCAGACTGGATAGCAGAGTAGGCAGGATCTGGATGGACAGGCAGGATCAGCACAGCAGACTGGATAGCAGAGCAGGCTGGATCTGGATGGACAGGCAGGATCAGCACGGCAGACTGGATAGCAGAGCAGGCTGGATCTGGATGGACAGGCAGGATCAGCACAGCAGACTGGATAGCAGAGCAGGCTGGATCTGAATGGGCAGGCAGGATCAGCACAGCAGACTGGATCTCAGGACAGACTGGATCAGCATAGGTACACTGGTTCAGCACAGCAGACAGGATCTCAGGACAGGCCGGATCAGCACAGGTACACTGGTTTAGCACAGCAGACAGGATCTCAGGACAGGCCGGATCAGCACAGGTACACTGGTTTAGCACAGCAGACAGGATCCCAGGACAGACTGGATCAGCACAGGTAAGCAGGACAGTCAGGCAGGCCGGGTCGGGTATCAGGCTGGCAGCAAGGTACAAGGGGATGAGGCAGAAGGATGGTCAGGACAAGCCAAGGTCGGGTGCAGGCAGACAGATGGATGGTCACAGGTAAGCCGGGTCAAACACAGATCAGAGGTATCAGGTATCAGGTTTCAGTCACCACAACGCTGTAGAGCAGACAGCGGGGACCGTCTGCTCTAGCTGTGTTTAAATAGCCTACCTGGCGCCAACAGGGGCGCACGCTTGTCTACCTTCGCGCGCGCCCGTGCACGGCCGCGCACGTGCACGCGCACCTGCGCGCATGCACATGCGCAGTGGCGCCCGCGGCCTGGGAAGCCCAGGATTCAGGTTTCTGGCAGGATCTTCATGACACAATGTATACACTGGGGGGGGGGGAACCTCTGGGGGAATCTAGGATGGAAAAGGACCTGAGGGTCCTAGTAGATGAGAGGCTCAGCAATGGCATGCAATGCCAAGCTGCTGCTAACAAAGCCAACAGAATATTGGCATGCATTAAAAAGGGTATTAATTCCAGAGATAAAACGATAATTCTCCTGCTCTACAAGACTCTGGTCCGGCGGCACCTAGAGTATGCTGTCCAGTTCTGGGCACCAGTCCTCAGGAAGGATGTACTGGGAATTGAGCGAGTACAAAGAAGGGCAACAAAGCTAATAAAGGGTCTGGAGGATATTAGTTATGAGGAAAGGTTGCAAGCGCTGAACTTATTCTCTCTGTAGAAGAGACGCTTGAGAGGGGATATGATTTTAATTTACAAATACCATACTGGTGACCCCACAATAGGGATAAAACTTTTTTGCGGGAGGGAGTTTAACAAGACTCGTGGCCACTCATTAAAATTAGAAGAAAAGAGGTTTAACCTTAAACTACATAGAAGGGTTCTTAACTGTAAGAGCAGCAAGGATGTGGAATTCCCTTCCACAGGTGGTCGTCTCAGCGGGGGGCATCAATAGGTTCAAGAAACTATTATATAAGCACCTGAACAACCGCAACATACAGGGATATACAATGTAATACTGACATATAATCTCACACACAGGTTGGACTTGATGGACTTGTCTTTTTTTGACCTCACCTACTATATAACTATGGGCTCTGATAGGCGACACTGAGAGGTGGCACTGATAGGCAGCACTGATAGGTGCAACTGATTGGCAGCACTGGCGGGCACTGTTGGGACTGCACTGATAATCAGTGCCGATGTACCTTTAAAAAAAAAAAAGGGCAAATACTGCTCTGTGCAAATGAATATGAGCAACCTAGCTGCCAACACTGCTATGGACAAAACAGCTTACAATATAATAAACGGAAAAAAGTGTAGCGTTTTGGTTGCAATAATCAAACAAGTGTATGCCCAATACAGATATAAGTGTTATCGCAGCTCCGTCTCCCAGAAGTGGGGAAGAGGACCTGTCAAAAACAGGTCCCCGTCCCCCCCCCTTCCCCCCTGAAAGGTGCCAAATGTGGCACCGGATGGGAGGGGAGACGAACAAGCGGAAGTTCCACTTTTGGGTGGAACTCCGCTTTAAAGCATGGTGCTGTTGTGTGGTCACATGATCTTTCCCTGTTCTATGGCATCTGCAGGGACAGATCCTTGGCTTCTATTACTCTGCTATGCTTTCTACAGTGTGAGTCTGTGTCTGCACAGCCCTGATTGGTACTGTGCCAATCACATGACTAAAAAAAAAAGTAAAAAAAAAAAAGTTCTAAATATCAAAAGATGGTTTGTAGCTCCCTATAAATCCTCATTGAACGTCAGATGTGTATTTTTTGTGCAATAATATGGTGCAGGCGGAGTCAAAGATAACTGACACTAGCCCACACGGCATCAGCATCCAAGGCTCTTTTTTTACTTTACAGGTATTAGCAAGTACATTTGATATATTTAATACTGATTTATAATACAACTAAGCTTTTGTGAGAGTCTCTAAGTGATTGTAATCAATCAGCCTACTATATCACGCCCCCATAGTGTTTAGCGATAGGAGGACATGGAGGAGGAGGGAAGGGAGTGTAATTTACCACTGTGTATACGCCCACATGTGTGACTCTATAATCATGTGGGCTGCACAGATAAGAAAAGGGAGGAAAGGAAGACCTTAGAGGGGAACTGAAATATGAGCATGCTCTGTAGGGGACACCAGCTGGTCTACACAATTTCAGGCTGCAGTGGGGACACAGAAAAGATGGGATGGACAGCTGACGGCAGGATTAACCAGGTATATTTCACTTTACACAAAACTAATGCTTTAGTGGCTTTGTGAGTATTTACACTCTGTTATATAACATGTAATGAGAGTTTTTCATAGTCTGGGTTTGATGACACTTTAAGTCTCTTTTCCTCCAGACACAAAGAGTGCCTCCTTGTCTTTTCTAATGGCCTTAAAGTAAATAACTCTACACCAAGTTCACTCTATGGACAACTTATGTATTTATATATGGTAATCATATCCCACCTTAATCACTTCAATAACGGGCACTTTCACCCCCTACCTGCCCAGGTTAATTTTCAGATTTCAGCGCTGTCACAATTGCGCAGTCATGCAACACTATACCCATACTAAATTTTAATCATTTTGTTCACAAATAGAGATTTATTTTGGTGTTATTTAATCACCAACATTTTTGAAAAATTATGCATTTTTCTTTGTTTCTGTTATGAAATTTTGCAAATAAATAAATCCTTCATTAATTGACACCAAGATGTATTCTGCTACATTTCTGCTACATTTCTTCTGTGAAAAGAACCCAAATAAGTGTATGTAGGAAAGTTATAGCTTCTACAAAATAATGTGTGTATATATCAATCCTGATGTATCATTTCTTGAGGTCCAGAAATGCCAGGACAGTACAAATATCCCCAAAATTACCCCTTTTTTGGAAAGTAGATAGTCCAAGGTATTTAGTAAGAGGCATTGTAAGTTTTTTCAAGTTGTAATTTTCTGTGACAATTTTTTGGAAAATTAAAAAATAAAAAATAGTTATTTTTTCACAATTTTTTTTAAATACTGTCACCAGTGTAGTAAAGCATCACATTTATGGCGCGGCTGTGATCAGGGACACTGACTGGTGAAGGTATGTAAAAACAAAAATATATATATATTTTTTTTCAATTTTTTAAAAATATTTTTACCTTTTTTTTTTTTTCCCCTTTTTTTACGATTTTCTTTTTGTGTGCATACTGTGACTAGAGCAGTTACCATAGTAACACTCTACTCTGGAGATGTGATCAGGGTTTTTTTTACACATTATGATTGCTTATAAAAGTGAATATAACTGATATAAACAACCATTTTTACTGAGTGAAATAGATTCATTCAATGCGTATTATTGTGATTAGCTGTGATTGGCCCCGTCTGTACCATGTGATCACAGCGAGCAACACAATCATACACAATGAATGAAAGCCACCCATTGTATACAATTGTCATGTGATCTGCTGTGATTGATCAGTGATCTGTCATCGGCTGTGTCCAGTAGACACAGAGGGTGACATCGCTGCAGTGCGGCCCATGGGGCCTGTGCTAGGTGCGTTCTGGGGAGAACATCATATGATGCCCACCCAGAATGGCAAATGTCGTATAGACAAATGAAGGCTGGGCAGGAAGCATTTAATTACTTGCCGAGCAGCTGCCGCAGTTTTACTGCGGCAGAATAGTACGGCTGGGGGCGAAACGGCATTATGTTACGTCGCTTCGCCCTGTGGCCACTAGGGGTGCGCACACCCTCTGCTCTCCCCTGGAGCCAATGCGAGTGCCCAGCAGTCACGATCACTGCCGGGCTCCCACGATCGCTGCTGACACACCGAGAACCGAGATTTGTGTGTGTAAACACACAGTTTCCAGTTCTCTGAGGGGAGAAGAGACAAATCGTCTGTTCATACAGGGTATGAACAGCGATCTGTCATCTCCCCTGCACAGTCCCCTCCCCTCTTCAGTTAGAACACACACTAGGGAACACAATTAACTCCTTGATCGCCCCTAGTGTTAACCCCTTCCCTGCCAGTGACATTTTTACAGTAATCAATTCATTTTTATAGCTCTGATCGCTGTATAAATGCCAATGGTCCCAAAAATGTGTCAAAAGTGTCCGATGTGTCTGCCATAATGTCGCAGTCCTGATAAAAAGGATCGCCGCCATTACTAGTAAAAAAATTAAATAAAATAATAATAATGCCATAAAACTATCTCATATTTTGTAGACGCTATAACTTTTGCGCAAACCATTCAATATACGCTTATTGTAATTTTTTTTTTTTTTACCAAAAATATGTTGAAAAATACGTATTGGCCTAAACTGAGGGAA
Organism: Lithobates sylvaticus; assembly: GCA_028564925.1. Classification (NCBI taxonomy): domain Eukaryota; kingdom Metazoa; phylum Chordata; class Amphibia; order Anura; family Ranidae; genus Lithobates; species Lithobates sylvaticus. Next base: position 172,768,630 of record CM053038.1, read on the forward strand.
AAAAATATTTTTTATATATTTTTTTTTGGGGATATTTATTATAGCAAAAAGTAAAAAATATTGCGTTTTTCTTTTTTAATTGTCGCTATTTTTTTGTTTATAGCGCAAAAAATAAAAACCGCAGAGGTGATCAAATACCACCAAAAGAAAGCTCTGTTTGTGTGAAAAAAATGGACGTCAATTTTGTTTGGATGCAACATCGCACGACTGCGCAATTGTCAGTAAAAGCGACGCAGTGTCGAATCGCAAAAAGTGCTCTGGTCAGGAAGGGGGTAAAATCTTCCGGGGCTGAAGCGGTTAAACACCTCTTTTCAGGAGAGAATAAATTCAGTTAAGCTAATCTTGCTTTATATCAGGCCTGTGATCAATTGTTCTCCGAATTCTCTACAGTTCCCCAATATCTTTTTTTTGTGAACCAGGGTCCCCAGAACAATAGGATAGGGAAAGTCTTCCAACTAAGACATGTCCCAGGACCAACCGTGTACGAGGGGAATTCCCCCAAACTTTGGGAGATTTCCTCTAACTTCCTGTTGCATCTCTGGGGCAGAAAGTGAAGGGAAATTTCCCCCAGTACGCACCTGACAGAGGTTTTATCCTTCCCTACTTTGCCCAAAGCAAAAAAAAATATGGCTATACAGCAGTTAAATAAACACAGGAGAATCATTATGTTTTACTGGGCAGATTAGTCATATAAATATCTGGATGGAGGTCTTGTTTTTTTAGCGAGCTGCAGGAAATGGGGGTTCCTTCCTTTTACCAAACAAGAGGTCCACCATCTATTTTTTTTGAAATCCCATTAAAAAAATTCCCTACTCTTTTCATTTTCAGAGGAAGCCCTTCCTTTTGGTGCAACTTTTCTGATTTTACAAGTTTAAGTTTTCTTTTCCATTACGCTCTATAAATTATTTATTTCTCTCTATTTTCGGAGACTGTTAGCTGCGTGAAATACTAAAAAAAAAAAAAATTCCATATATATCTGAAGCACAGGTACAATGTTTTGTTGAAAAGTGAGAAAGCTGTTGGATAAGGAAAGAAACGGCACCTTCAAATTTCCGTGAACTCTTAATTCTTTTTTTTTTTTTTTTTTAGGCACTCAGCACCCCACTGTAAACCTCACTTCACAATCAATGGGAAATCCTTTTAGGTACGACCAGCTACACTTTCAGGAAGAGACTACAAGACCAACTGCTGGCTGCAGAAAGAGCAGTCCGCGAGCTAAAATGTTTTCCCGAGAGTGGAAAAAAAATAAAAGCGAACATAATCAAGGGGTCAAGAGAAGAGGGCTTGTAGTGTTGCGTGTTTCATACATATTGCACAGTGTTGTGATTATCCGATGCTAAGAAGGATTAACTTGACTCCTTACACAAAAGAGGAGTCGTTAGACAGTGGAGAAGCCGAAGGCAAGGATAAAATGAATCACTGTGGACTTCTACTACCAAAAAAACAGGTAGCTGTTAAAGGGAATCCGTACAATAAAAATATGTCGGAGCAGATTGCATAGATGCCATTTTATTGTGACATACTGTGACATATTGAGTCCACAGTAGCGTTGTGGATGGCCACCTAGTCTGTGATGTTTTATGAGATAAGCTAATACTAGTGGAATGATTTTTTTTTGTACTGCCCCCCTCCAAAATGGGAAAACCATTTGCATTGCGTTTGATGCAACAGTTATGAATAAACATGGGAAGTAAGCCCTTAAAGAAGAATTCCAGGAAAAAAAAAGAGATTGGCGTTTTTCAGAAGTAGAAAAATCTTAATCTCTGCAGGGGCACACACCAACGTTATTTTCTTTGTGCCTTGTTCACACCTAGACATAACCTTTGTATGAGCTGCTGTGTCAGGAACATAATGTCAGCTGTCAAACAGATCATGCCAGCCATAAATGTGCACAAGGTATTAGGCAAAGGAGCCTAGCTAAGCATGCAAGAATGCACAGAGCTTAATAATGTGACATGGGTGCATGGTCATGTCCATCACAGATACTAGTGCCTAGGGGCCTATTTAATCCTGGGCCCTGCATGGGATCATTGCTTGATGGTCTTTCAGCTTGTTCTTCTGTTATCCTTGATCCAGAGACCACTTAATTCTGTTATTGACCCAACTTTCATCTGACCTGCCTCTGTATTACTCCTACCTGTTTATGTTTGTTGCCTACCCGTATTACCGACCTCGGCCTGGATTCTTTACCAAGATTTTGCCTATCGATTTTGCACCCTGTTGCCCACACCTTACCAACCACTGTTCGTCTCTGACCTTGATCCTGCTCACAATTTGGTACTTTCCTACCCATCTGATACCGAACTTGTGAACCGTCCATGCTCTGTCTCGGTGAAGTTGGGGTGCCCTCATTACTCTACTTCTGCTTACCTAACACCAGTGCTCCCAAGTTCAAGTCCGTGGTTCCAGTCTCCTTGCACCTGCACCCTTCCCTGGCTCTAGCAGTCCCTGCCTTAACTTTCAATTAATTAGCGGTTCATCCCTCCATGTGAGAGGAACGCTGTGAGGAGATGCGTGGTATAAGATTACAGGCTTTTATCAGTTATCAGTCAACCTCTCCTTTTTGAGACATGCTTTAAAGTCTATTTCATACACCATCTTTCACTATAATTGAAACCAACGATTGAAGTTTGGGAATGAATCATCCCCCTGCTCGCAATGGAGATTTAACTCTTTAAATAAGTCTGTTTACATTTCAGTACATTTACCTGGGGCTCCTCCGTCTTTGTTCGTTTAGGTGAGGAGAAAGATTCCCACTGGCACCCAGGCCTCACTTGTCCCACTGAGCCGACGTTTTCCCATTACCAGTCCTTTCCGGTTTGGTCGTCCGCACCTCTCAGTGAAAGTTCTACGGATCCCACCAGTCCATTCCAGAGATGTCCAACCTGCCGGTTTTCGGATTCTACATGCTTGTTTGACTCCCTGTCGCTGACAGGGGGTCCACTTGCTCTGGTACGCACACATCCTTTTCTATATTTATCAAAAAGTGTTTGGAAAGAGGATCAAGTTCGAGTCATTTCTGTGTCTTTCTGATATCATCATCATCATATTTCACTGGGACACTGATATTGATTGATTTTGTATTTTGTTTATGCACATTGGACATTTGTGTTTACTTGTATATAGGGATCAATCCCGATATATATTTTTGTGATTTGAGTCACTTATTTGGGCACTACTTATTATTTTTATGCTCACTCATGTTTAGCGCTACATTCTTATTCACCTTAACTTTCAATGGTGCCCAGATGGATATTGTGCAAGAGGTCACATTATCTCGAGCTCTTCATTACACTTATGTAACATGCGCTGCTGAAATCTGAAATATGTCAGCAATTATCACATGCAGCTTAGCTGTGGTGCATAGAAACTGGTGTATGTTTTTTTTCATGCATTTTTAGCGCACTCCCTAAGGAGCCTCAAGTAAACTGGGATTCCACACCCTGCACAGTCAGGCACACCAAATTTCCACAGGCACTTCAGAGACAGAGAACAGTCCATGGCTTTGTTTTCTTTTTTTTGTTTACTGAGGGATAATAACTTGGATAGGGATGGGAGATTATGGGATGCTCACTTGATGTCAGAAGAAACTTCAGGGGCAATGCTTCCTATATACAGTTCCTCTTATTCCTCCAGCACTCGCTTACAGAACCCAGATAGAACACTGTGAATATCCAACAGTCGCTCAGTCAGATGATGCAATAGCTCATTACAGGCAGGATCCTGAGGCCCCTTGGTTGTGTAGCAAAAGTTCAGTGTCCAGCTTACATTCATCATGTGGCTACTGATCTCAGCACCACCTATTCAGGCACTGCCAAACCTGCCTGGCTGTAGGTGCCCCTTTCACTAGTTCTCCAGGCTAACTTTTCCCAACAGTCCTCCAGACTGACACTCACCAACCCACACGGCTGACTCTCAGCAGATCTCCCACACGTGCTGACTTGCTCCTGCTGTCCTTGCTCCTGTGCCTCCAGGAAGGGCTTTCTCCATGTTTTTTAGGTGGAATCATCCAGCACCCGGGCCCCAGGCCTGAGGTACCTTCCCCAGACTAGGGGGCACCCTCAAGGGCCACAGATGGCCTCCTCAGCACTCATAGTTGCCAACATTGTAAAAAAAATTATAGGGACACTTTTTTGGGCTGTAGGCAGAGTCTTATTATAATTAGGGGTGAGGCATGCATTTGTAGGCGTGGCATAGAAAAAATAAAAATGTGGCGCGCTGCATCGAAAAATGGCAGTGGTTTATGTGACATCGTGGGTGTGGCTTAGATGGGCGTGGTTAGAGTCTGAGATGAATGAGGGATGGAGGGAGAAAGAAAGGGGGAAAGAAGGAGAGAGAGAGAGAAAGAAAGGAGGGAAGGAGAGAGAAGCAAGGAAAGAAAGAAAGAGGGAGGGAAGGAGAGAGAAGGAAGGAAAGAAAGAAAGAGGGAGGGAGGGAAGGAGAGAGAAGGAAGGAAAGAGGGATGGAGGGACAGCAGGCCCAGATCCTACACCACAATAGAAATGTGTATTCCAGAGTTCAACAAATCAGCAGATAAAGGTACTCCAAAGATGTGGTTTTAGCGCTTCAATCATCCTGGCACCATGGTTGTTATGGTGTCAGGATGATTGAAGCACATTATTTCTATTATTACATTGTTATATAAAATAAAATCATTCAACTCACCATAATGCATAATCAGTGGGACCCCTGAGCGTGTCACCTGCCACCAGATGCCATCAGGTGCCCCCAGCAGAGTCTGTCCTTCCATCAGGTGCCCCCAGCAGAGTCCATCCTTGCATCAGGTGCCCCCAGCAGAATCCGTCCTTACATCAGGTGCCCCAGCAGAGTCCGTCCTTCCATCAGGTGCCCCCAGCATAGTCCGTCCTTGCATTAGGTGCACCCAGCAGAGTCCGTCCTTCCATCAGGTGCGCCCAGCAAAGTCCGTCCTTCCATTAGGTGCCCCCCTGCAGAGTCCGTCCTTCCATCAGGTGCCCCCAGCAGAGTCCGTCCTTGCATCAGGTGCCCCCAGCAGAGTCCATCCTTGCATCAGGTGCCCCCAGCAGAGTCCGTCCTTACATCAGGTGCCCCCAGCAGAGTCCGTCCTTGCATCAGGTGCCCCCAGCAGAGTCTGTCCTTGCATCTAAGAGATCCCTGAAAACTCATTTATTCAGGGAAGCCTATCCCACACCCACCTAACAACAGCTGTCCTGAGCCACCCCCATCAAATCATTCTCTGCAGCTATTACCTTTTGTACCACCACCCCGTCCCTTTAGAATGTAAGTTCTACGAGCAGGGCCCTCCTGTACCTTTTTGTATTGAACTGTACTGTAATTGTGTTGTGCCCCTATACATTGTAAAGCACTGTGTAAACTGTTGGCACTATATAAATCGTGTATAATAATAATAATAATCAGGTGTCCCCATCAGAGTCCGTCCTTGCATCAGGTGCCCCGAGCAGAGTCCCTCCTTACATCAGGCATTCCCAGCGGAGTCCCTCCTTACATTATTTCTATTATTAAACTGTGATATAAAATAAAATCATTCAACTCACCATAATGCATAATCAGTGGGACCCCTGAGCATGTCACCTGTCACAAGATGCCATCAGGTGCCCCCAGCAGAGTCCGTCTTTCCATCAGGTGCCCCCAGCAGAGTCCATCCTTGCATAAGGTGCCCCCAGCAGAGTCCGTCCTTCCATCAGGTGCCCCAGCAGAGTCCGTCCTTGCATCAGGTGCCCCCAGCAGAGTGCGTCCTTCCAACAGGTGCCCCCAGCAGAGTCCGTCCTTCCATCAGGTGCCCCCAGCAGAGTCCATACTTTCATCAGGTGCCCCCAGCAGAGTCCGTCCTTGCATCAGGTGCCCCCAGCAGAGTCCGTCCTTGCATCAGGTGCCCCCAGCAGAGTCCGCCCTTGCATCAGGTGCCCCCAGCAGAGTCTGTCCTTGCATCTAAGAGATCCCTGAAAACTCATTTATTCAGGGAAGCCTATCCCACACCCACCTAACAACAACTGTCCCGAGCCTCCCCCATCAAATCATTCTCTGCAGCTATTACCTTTTGTACCACCACCCCGTCCCTTTAGAATGTAAGTTCTACGAGCAGGGCCCTCCTGTACCTTTTGTATTGAACTGTACTGTAATTGTGTTGTCCCCCTATACATTGTAAAGCACTGCGTAAACTGTTGGCGCTATATAAATCGTGTATAATAATAATAATCAGGTGTCCCCATCAGAGTCCGTCCTTGCATCAGGTGCCCCAGCAGATTCCGTCCTTACATCAGGTTCCCCCAGCAGAGTCCCTCCTTACATCAGGCATTCCCAGCGGAGTCCCTCCTTACATCAGGTGTCCCAGCAGAGTCCCTCCTTACATCAGGCATCCCCAGTGGAGTCCCTCCTTACATCAGGTGTCCCCAGCGGAGTCCCTCCTTACATCCAAGGAACTCGGCTATGGAACGCTCTACCCACCAACATCCGCTTAGAAGAAAACCATCAGAAAAAAACTCAAGACCCACCTCTTCTAATAAACAAGACAACAAAGGACAGACCAAGCGCCTTGAGGCGATTCAGTTCGCATTTGCAGCGCTATACAAATCATTCATTTATTCATCAGGCGTCCCCAGCGGAGTCCCTCCTTACATCAGGTGTCCCCTATTGGAGCCCTCCTTACATCAGGTGTCCCCCATTGGAGCCCCCTTTACATCAGGTGTCCCCCATTGGAGCCCCCTTACATCAGGTGTCCCCCCATTGGAGCCCCCCTTACATCAGTTGTTCCCCCATTGGAGCCCCCTTACATCAGTTGTCCCCCCATTGGAGCCCCCCTTACATCAGTCATCCCCCCATTGGAGCCCCCTTACATCAGGTATAGCTGTGTTTCCGCCGCTATTACGGTTTTCCCATTCCCCGAGGGGGAACAAAATAGAGGCGGAGCCAGCCATGTGGCTACAGTAGAAATTAAGCTGTGGCGTCATCCACCCCCTTTCCATAACAGGTCAAAGACGGACCGGCAGCAGGCGGGGTGGGGGTGTGTGGCACCGCAGCTTAATTTCTATTGTAGCCACTAGTGTTCTTCTTCTGGTCTTCTTAAAAATGGTGGCCGGCGCTGAAAAATCAGGAAAAAAACTGATTTCCCGGGACACAATAAAATCGGGAAAAGGTTCTAAATCTCGGGAATGTCCCGGGAAATTTGGGACAGTTGGCAAGTATGAGCACTCCATTTTCCACCCAACTGCTCCTGCTGGCATGGCTCATGTCTATTTTTGAGGTAAGCTGTGCCCTCTGCCAGCCCAAAGCTGGGGATTGGCAGAGGCCTCATAAATATGCATGTGAGCCCCTCCTTACTCCTACCCTCCAGCTCTGGAAGTTTCTACTAACTTCTAGACCAGGTAGAAATGCCAGAGAGAGCTGCCAGAGGAGTCATCCAGCCACTGAACCCTGACCCAGATTCACAACCCAAGCTTGGTCCTCAACCAAGCTAAATTTTCCTACACTACCAACTTCTTCTAGCACACACTAGAGGGTGCTACACGTTGTTTACCCTACACTCCATGATGGCTGACCTTACAGGGCAGTGGAAGGGTCAAAATACTGGAGATATGCGCCACATCCATAATTGTTGCTCTTATCCACCCCCTCTTCCCTTGACCATTCAGAGAGCACCTTGTATTGTTTGATATGTTTTTTTTTTTTACCCTCTACTCCATGATGTCTAATCTACAATGCAGAGTCAAAATACCGGACAACATTTTTTTCCTTTCAGTTGCGTAGCATATGAGTTTCCCCCCATGCTTCGGCTGTGGACAATCCTTAGGCATCCTTACATATAATTCAGAGCTTTGAATCCTGCATTGGTCTTGATGACATCAGAACCTTAGATCTCTGGAGCATGGGGTGGGGGGGGGGGGGGGGGGGGGGGAAGATACTGTGGGGACCAGCCTAGCAGAATGGAAGATGAGGGAAGGAAATTTACTTTTGTGTGCCCCCTAGAACGAGCAGTTAACCCATGCAGTGCAGAGTTCAGCTTTAAATCATATCTCTATGAAATTTTCTTTTTTACCATTAGCACATTACATTCTCCAGTACAAGAAAAGGTTTGCTCTATTTTAACAGCCCTGAGTCACTAATTAGGGAGTCGGGAGTCGGGATCATTGTATCAAAGCATTGTCAGTTAATCTACTGGAAACAAGCACAGTCGCTGTTTCCCTTGTAGATGAAGTATGGTAACACAATATAAATTTAGAGTATATTGTTCGATTGCAGCTTGTGCATTTCTGTTAAATATCTAAAAATATATCATATAGCTGTTTTGTTTATACTGAATAAACTCTATATGAAAGGGACTATTCCTTGCATACTTTGCAACAATATGGTGCAACGTAAGCACAGGTAAAGAAAGGAGAGGCTACAGCCACACCACCATATGCAATGTACATCAAAGAGTCACACTAAAGCTGGCCATACACTAATCAAACTTTGCTGGTCCAGTAAGGTCCCTTTCACACTTATACGACTTGTCCCACGATTTGCAAAGTAGCACGACAAGTCGTTCCCCATGATTTCCAATGACAGCCATTCATATTAGTATGACTTCAAGTCGTTCCGACTTCAAGGTAGTTCTTGCACTGGTCCGATTTTGATGCCACTTACACAGGCATTCCTTGAATTCGTGGTAAAATCGCTGCAACTTTGAAGTTGCACAAGTGTGAAAGGGGCCTAAGGAAAAAAAAAATAGCGTATGGCCAGCTTTAGACCAGGCAAAGGTGTCTGATAAGGGGGGAAGTTAATATCAAATTACCCCTTTGTGTAAACCCTAAAAAATTATTTCTCTTATTAGCTCCCTGTTCTGTAAATATATTACTAAAAATTATTTCCTATATCTTTTCGGAAAGTATAAACAAATATTTGTTGATCCTGCCAGAAATTTAGTTAAACTCTCCGATTTTTATAATTATTATTATATTTATTATATAAGGGTTATGTAACACAGGTCAGTGTTACTGATTGTTACTACAATACCCACAAGGCCCTAATTCGGACTTTACAGGCAAGATGGACAATGGTATATGAAATAGAGGTACGAGTTCTGCCAGCCTTGCTGCAGAAGTTTAAGAGGAGGGGGGTCAGCCTGTCAGCGCTCAGACCATACGCCGCACACTGCATCAAATTGGTCTGCATGGCTGTCATCCCAGATGAAAGCCTCTTCTAAAGATGATGTACAAGAAAGCCCACAAACAGTTTGCTGAAGACAAGCAGACTAAGGACATGGATTACTGGAACCATGTCCTGTGGTCTGACCAAGATAAACTTATTTGGTTCAGATGGTGTCAAGCGTGTGTGGGGGCAACCAGTTGAGGAGTACAAAGACAAGTGTGTTTTGCCTACAGTCAAGCATGGTGGTGGGAGTGTCATGGTCTGGGGCTGCATGAGTGCTGCCGACACTGGGGAGCTACAGTTCATTGAGGGAACCATGAATGCCAACATGTACTGTGACATACTGAAGCAGAGCATGATCCCCTCCCTTCAGAGACTGGGCCTCAGGGCAGTATTCCAACATAACGACCCCAAACACACCTCCATGTTGACCACTGCCTTGCTAAAGAAGCTGAGGGTAAAGGTGATGGACTGGCCAAGCATGTCTCCAGACCTAAACCCTATTGAACATCTGTGGGGCATCCTCAAACGGAAGGTGGAGGAGCGCAAAGGTCTCTAACATCCACCAGCTCCGTAATGTCGTCATGGAGGAGGGGAAGAGGACTCCAGTGGCAACCTGTGAAGCTCTGGTGAAGTCCATGCCCAAGAGGGCTAAGGCAGTGTTGGAAAATAATGGTGGCCACAGAAAATATTGACACTTTGGGGCAAATTTGGACATTTTCACTTAGGGGTGTACTCACTTTTGTTGCCAGTGGTTTAGACAATAATGGCTGTGTGTTGAGTTATTTTGAGGGGGCAACAAATTGACATTGTTATACAAGCTGTACACTCACTACTTTACATTGTAGCAAAGTGTAATTTCTTCAGTGTTGTCACACGAAAAGATAGAATAAAATATTTACAAAAATTGTGAGATACTGTATATATATATATATATATATATATATATATATATATATATATATATATATATACACACAGTATCTCACAAAAGTGAGTACACCCCTCACATTTTTGTAAATATTTTATTCTATCTTTTCGTGTGACAACACTGAAGAAATTACACTTTTCTACAATGTAAAGTAGTGAGTATATATATATATATATATAAATATATATATATATATATATATATATAACACAACGCAGCTCAATACAAGACAGAAAAAAAAAATACATAAAGGTGGGGCAGAGCACGTTCTGTCTGGTGAAACTGTTGTGACAGCGATCTCTTTTACAGAAAAACAAAAAAACAATGGCACGATATACACTTTAAATGCTATCTGTTTTCCAATGTGCGTTTCAGTAAATTACAGTATATTGTATAAAGGTAATATCAGGGCTCCCACATACTCTATTCTTTTGTTATTGTTGGCATTATACTGGCACAGAGTTTGAAATAGACACGATAAACAAGTGTATTCTGCCTGAAGGAGAGGTGAAATGATTAATTCCACAAGGTATTCTGGGTAGTAATAGCATACATTTTAGAGCTGTAAGAGCAAATATGACATTAGCATACACAGCATTCACGCAAATTTAGCACATTGTTAAATTAAGCATGCCTTCTCCCTTTTTCTTCCCTTACAGTAATAGAAGTGTACTTTAGAATCATAAATCCTTGTTATTATTGCTCATTTCTCAACGATATTAATAGCCTTTTTAGTGCACAACAACTTTATTACAGATAAAAGTTCCTATAGCTATCATATTTGGATAACAAGAGTCCGATATTGTTTATTTTGCTTAATCTACGTCCCATCAAATTGTATCTCGTTGGACAGCGGAGGATTAAGGAGCGCCGAGCAGATAGACAACATGGAAATGATACTGAAATGCCAAAGCAACTGGAGTGTAAACTCGTGTTTATTATGTGAAACCTGCCTCATTTATATTCAAATAAACTTTCTGACATTTATTTTAGGGGAAATCTTCAAATATTTCATTAACGGAGAGCTCCACTAAGCCAAGTCTGCATAATATAACCCTAATGAGGCTCCAGAAATTATTAGAAATTCTGTGAAAATATTATGGGGTTCATATGCTTCTAACATTAAAGTTTATGTAAATTAACCTCTCTGTTTTATTTCCTTTTTGCTCTGTAGAATATGTATCCCTACCCCCTAGGAGCTTAGAAGCGTTCACTTCCAGTGGTCTACTGCCTCAACTGAACCCTACCCACCAACACACCTGTAGTGCTAACCCCCAGATGAACCACTGGATGTATCAGGTTCCATGGGTGTCCGCAGAACTTTTTTCAGGGGGGGCATCATTTTAAGGTCACCCATGCTCTGACCCTTTTTGACAATGTCTTTCAATGTTATATGGGGAGGGGGGGGGTAGACAAAGGGGACTGTAACGGTACTAATATAGTAAAGGTAAATACTCGTGATTTTTGTAAAAAAGAATAAACATTTATTTAATACAAAGGACATGTAGGACAATATGAAATTTACAGAGCAAAATTGGTAATGCAAATAAAAAAAGGGTGGATCAGGCAGGGATGAGGCCCAGTGATGGAAAAAGAGGAAAAATGGGATCTCATCATTGGCTGAAACAACCAAACATAGTCTAACAGTTTGTTCAGCACATAATGGGGGTGCCAAAGGGGGATATGAGGCATGGGTACGGTTCGATCTCAAGTTTGAACGACCAACATGTTTCGCCAATTATTGGCTTCTTCAGGGTCATTAGGAGAGTTCGTACCCAGATCTGATGATGTAGAAAAGAACATTAGAAATAAAGTTTGAAAAAACATGGCATATTTGAGCAGTATTTTCACTGACAGACAGAATTGGCTGAATCTCCCCCAAATATTCCCCCCAGGGGACCCCGGATTCGCAATACTCGCAAGCGACACATACCGTTAGACCCACAACCAAACCAAATCTGTACCCATGGCACGGTCAAGCATGGACACCAGACAGACTGAGCTATGCAGGGGGCGTATATAAAACCTGATGGAAGAGAGTAAGTAATGTGTTATGAGAATACGGTATTGGGCTGGTTTAAAATTTAAGAAACGCAGCCCCCCTCCCCATATACCATTTAAACCGGGATGAGGTACACCCTTCAGTGAGTTTTCTAGACCCATCTACCTACAATGTCTTTCAATGTCTTTCACAGTCAGAGTCACAGTCAGAGACTGCAGATGTAGTACTGGAGATGGTCAGAGACTGCGGACATGGCCCAAGAGACGGTCAGAGACTGCATACATGGCCCAAGAGACGGTCAGAGACTGCATACATGGCCCAAGAGACTGTCAGTGACTGCATACATGGCTCAAGAGACTGTGGACATGGCACAAGAGATGACCAGAGACTGCATACATGGCCCAAGAGACTGTCAGAAACTGCATACATGGCCCAAGACACTATAAGAGACTGCATACATGTGGGGGGTGACAGAGAGAGACAGGGTGGATGACAGAGAGCAAGGGGGGTGACAGAGAGAGGGGGTGCCCGAAAGAGACAGAGGGGGTGACAGAGAGAGACATAGGGGGTGACAGAGAGAGACAGAGGGGGTGACAGAGAGAGACAGAGGGGTGAGAGAGAGAGAGGGGGTGACAGAGAGAGAGACAGAGGAGTGTGACAGAGAGAGACAGCGGGGGTGAGAGAGAGAGGGGGCGACAAAAAGGGGTGATGGGGGGTCGGAGAGAGGGACCCCCTAGCCTAGTCTGCAGTCCCTCAAGTGCCCCTACGTCCTAGTGGTGTGTGTAATGCTCAGTACGGTACCTTGCACGCCAGTAGGATGTTCATGATGGGCAGCAGCTGGCAAGGACAGGAGGTGCTCTGTTCCTTCCATCGGATCTATGATGTGACATGGAGCGGTCCCTGGCTTCTAGCATTTCCTGCCCGTCCTCCAGGCCTGGGAGCGGTGAGCAGGTTTAAGGAGTCCAGGGGTTCCAGGCTCTGGGAGGCACCGGGGACGTTGTGCCCGCTGTTCCTGGCGTCTCGCTGCTCTCCTTTCCCGTGGCATCCATCTCCTGGGCCGCTCGCTCGCACTATGTCATCCTGCCTACCCCTTGAGGCCTTCGCTGTCACCGGCCCTGCTAAACTGTGTACAGGTGCGAGCAGAGCCTGCCGCCGGCGCTAGGATAAAGATGGAGTGGGGAACTACTGATGCGATCCCTGATTCCAGGGGGGGGGGGGGGGCAAAAAAAAAAACAATATTTTTTTACTTTCTGCTATAAAAACATATCCAATAAAATGTAAAAAATCAATGTTCATCAATTTAGGCCAATATATATTCTACTACATATTTTTGGTAAAAAAAAATCCCAGTAAATGCAGATTGATTGGTTTACGCAAAATTGATCACGTCTACAAACTATATTTTTATGGCATTTTTATTTTTTTTACTAGTAATGGCGGCAATCAGCGATTTTTAGTGGGACTGCGACATTCCTGCTGACAAATTTGACACCTAACTGACACTTTTTTGGGAACCAGTGATATTATTAGTGATCAGTGCTAAAAATATGCACTGTTACTGTACTAATGACAATGGCAAGGGGTTAACATCATGGGCGATCTAAGGGTTACATGTATCCCTTGGGGGGGCTTGCTAACTGTGTGGGGGATGGTCTGACTGGTTGAAGACAGAGATCGGTGTTCCTGCTTTGACAGAAACACAAGCTCTCTATCTTCTTCCCTGTCAGAACGGCGATCTGCCTTGTTTACATAGGCAGATCACCGCTCTGCCTCTCTCGGGAATGATCGATGGTGGCCGTTGGACTTCGCGTCCGCTGATTGGCTCCCCCTTTGTCCAAACAGTGCATGCACGCGCCCCCTAGTGTCTATTGCACGAAATGCCGTACAGGTACCATATATACTCGAGTATAAGCCGAGTTTTTCAGCACATTTCTTTGTGCTGAAAATGCCCCCCTCGGCTTATACTGGAGTCAAGCACTTTTCTGCAGCAGAGAATGACATTTTCCGACCCGACTTTGGGGCCCCGTATCTCGGGGCCACTTGGTGCCAGGAACCCCAAATGTGTGCAAACCCAGTGGAACTAGCACTACAACATATCCACATTTGGGGTTCCTAGCACCAAGTGACCCCGAGATACGGTGCCCCAAAGTCGGTCAACTGTGTCCATCTGCAGCAATGTCATTTCGGACCCTTTGGGTCCAGAGACCCCAAATTTTGGTTGCAGCTAGGGGGCATTTAGGAACCCTTAACTACCAAGTTTGAAGTTCAGGGGACCTATGGCTGCAAATGGGCACAGTGAGGCATGCAAATGGGCACAGTGAGGCTGCAAATGGGCATTGTTGATTCTCTTTTCCACTTACAGTAGCTGCGCATTTCTCACCCTAGGCTTATACTCAAGTCAATAAGTTTTCCCATTTTTTGTGGTAAAATTAGGTGTCTCTGCTGATATTCGGGTCGGCTTATACTCGAGTATATACGGTACATCGTTTCCTGCAATATAACCGACCTGCCGCAGTACATCTGCGGTAGGCGGTCGGTAAGTGGTTAATAAAAAATCGACTGGTTTAGGAAAATATTGTTTATGGCCACTAGATGGCAGTAAGGGTTATTTCTTAAAATCTTCTGCTCCATCTACTGGCAGTGTTTTCTCATTGGCCATTTTCTGAAAGAGAGGACAAGCCAATGAGCTGCATTTCCAGAGCTGATCCTTTCCCACCAGAAGTATTTGGTCAGCCACAGTGGGATGCCGTTTTTGCAGCCAGTTTTATAGCGTCCGCTTTATTTTATTCTTACAGAAACGCCTTTAGTGGGGAAGAAATAGACAAGAACATGGTGTCTGAACAGTCTTCTTATTAACATTCTGTCAGTCGGCAAGAACCAATTCGTTTTAAATCATTCATTACTCTTTAATAGAAGAAGCTCTACGCTCTGTCAAATGTGTAGATGTTCTAGAAGTAGTCATGCTTCTGGTGATAATGTATCTTTAACATTAAGATAGAAAAATACATTCATCCAGATCATTCATTCTTATCTGATATGTATGAAAAGAATAGGGGGGGGGGGGGGGCACGAAATCTGGTGCAGCTGTGCATAGTAACCAATCAGCTTCAAACTTCATCTTGTTCAATTAGGCTTTGACAATAAAACCTGGAAGCTGATTGGTTACTATGCACAGCTGCCCCAGATTCTGTGTGTGCCAGTTTTAGTAAATCTCCCCCAATGCTTAATAGTTAACCACTTCAGCCCCGGACCAATTTGCAGCCAAAGGACCAGGCCCCTTTTTGCGATTCGGCACTGCGTCGCTTTAACTGACAATTGCGCGGTCGTGCGACGTGGCTACCAAACAAAATTGGCGTCCTTTTTTTCCCACAAATAGAGCTTTCTTTTGGTGGTATTTGATCGTATTTGACCCTGCGTTTTTTTTTTTTTTTTGCGCTATAAACAAAAAGCTGGCCCTTGAAATACAGCGAGCTCTTGAAAAACTGCGGGCTCTTGTACAACAGCGGGACCTTGAAATACAGTGGGCCCTTAAAGAACTGCGGGCTCTTGTAGAACAGCGGGCCCTTGAAGAACAGCGGGCTCTTGAAGAACAGCAGGCTCTAGAAAAACGGCAGACCCATGAAGAACAGCAGGCCCTTGAACAGCAGGCCCTTGAAGAACAGTGGGCCCTTGAAGAAATTGAAAAACAGCGGGCCCTTAAAGAACAGCAGGCCCTTGAAGAACAGCGGGCCCTTGAACGATGGGCCCTTGAAGCAGTGACAATTTTGAAAAAAATTCAATATTTTTTACTTTTTGCTATAATAAATATCCCCAAAAAATATATAAAAAAAATTTTTTCCCTCAGTTTAGGCCGATACGTATTCTTCTACATATTTTTGGTAAAAAATAAATCGCAATTAGTGATTATTGATTGGTTTGTGCAAAAGTTATAGCGTTTACAAAATTGGGGATCGTTTTATAGCATTTTTATTAATATTTCTTTTTACTAGTAATGGCGGCGATCAGCGATTTTTATTGTGACTGCGACATTATGGCAGACACATCGGACATTTTTGACACATTTTTGGGACCATTGTCATTTATACAGAAATCAGCGCTATTTAAGGCTGGATTCACACCTATGCAGTTTTAGTGCTTTTTGCATTTTGCAGATTTGCACTACAGAACGTGCTCCATAGGAAACCATGTTAAATGGACTGTAGTGCAAATCTGCAAAATGCAAAAAGCACTAAAACTGCATAGGTGTGAAACCAGCCTAAATGCACTGATTCCTATGTAAATGACACTGGCAGTGATGGAGTTAACCACTAGGGGGCGGGGAGGAGTTAGTGTGACGTGTGTGTGTGTTTTTTTTTACAGTAGGGGGCGTGGTTTTATGTCTGATGTCACTGATCGGCTTTACCGATGACAGGGAACAGCCAATCAGTGACAGGCAGTGTAGGAAGCGTGGGGAGAGGTTTGTTTACACAGACCTCTCCCCGTTCTTCAGCTCTGTGACCCGATCGCGGGACATTAGCGGCGATCGGGTCCGCGCCTCCCGCGGCCGTGGTCACGGAGCTCAGGACCGGGATGCGAGCGCGCCGCCGGCGATGCGCGCGCGACCCACGGCTGGGGGTACGTGGCCGCGGGTACGTGGTACGTGTACGTGGCCCTTTAAGAGCCCAGTTTTTTTTGAAAATATAGTAAATTACCTTAAAAACAATATATAATAATTATTGGTACATTATTTATGGCAATTAACCACTTGCCACCCAGGCCAATTCTGACACCTCTCCTACATGTAAAAATCATAATTTTTTTGCTAGAAAATTACTCAGAACCCCCAAACATTTTATATATTTTTTAAAGCAGACACCCTAGGTAATAAAATGGTGGTCGTTGCAACTTTTTATGTTACATGGTATTTGCGCAGTCATTTTTCAAACGCGTCTTTTTTGGAAAAAACCTGTTTCACAAATACACAAAAATAAAATAAAAACACCAAAGCTAGCCTGATTTTTTTGTATAATGTAAAAGATGATGTTAGGCTGAGTAAATAGATACTTAACATGTCACGCTTTAAAATGTGTGGAATCCACACTTGTGGAATGGCGCCAAACTTCAGTACTTAAAAATCTCCATGGGCGACGCTTTCAATTTTTTTTTACAGGTCACATGTTTAGAGTTACATAGGAGGTCTAGTTCTAGAATTATTGCTCTCACTCTAATGTCCATGGTGATACTTCACATGTGTGGTTTGACCTCCGTTTCTATATGCTAAAACAAGTCCTTATTCTGATTAAATGAGTAAACTATGAGAACTAATGAAGGTGCTATACATAATCTATAGATTCATGGAATGGTTCAAGCTCTAATCTTTTATTATATAGATTATATATAGCACTTTCATTAGTTTTCATAGTTTACTAATTTAACCAACATAAGGACTTGTTTTAATAAAATCAGGACTGTTGGTCATGGGCGTCTGCAGAACTTTTTTTTGGGGGGGGCATCATTTTAGGGCCACCCATGCGCCGCCCTTTTTCGACAATGTCATTATCACATTATCATGGTCAGAGACTGCAGACGCAGTGCAGTCCCTAGGATAAGTAATGGATAATGGCCGATAGGCCCTCTTACCAGACCCAGCGAAACTACAGCAGTGATCCCTCCGGCTGGACGATCATTCACTCTGGGTTCCCCCGGGGGTGATTCTGGTCAGTAGTGTAGCATGTCTGTACCTTGGCAGTGGTTCAGTCTTTCTGTCACTGGTGGCGCTGGACAGCGTGGCTCTCTCTGGTGGCGCTGGGCAGCGTGGCTCTCTCTCTGGTGGCGCTGGACAGCGTGGCTCTCTCTCTGGCTTCCGCCCAGCACACTCCTCTTTCTTTGTCCTGTAGCACTCCCTCAGCTTTTTTCCAGGCTGCAGTCTCTCAATCTCTCTCTTGATCGAGCTGTAGCCTCCTCCCTGTGGAAAATGGGGCCGCCAATCTTCGGGACTACATGTCCCATGATGCTCTCCTCTCCTAGTCTCCTTTGATTGGCCCTCAGTTATGGCCAATAGGGAAGGAACGGAGTGGGCAGGAAGCCTGGCGGTGAAACCTAATGTGGCCAGACTGACAGGAGAAGTGGGGGGGGGGGGGGTCCTCTGACAGCCCGCAGCTCGCCTTTCTCCTGTCACAGCGCCGCCAAGTTCTCTGCTGGACTGAGCAGAGAAAAGAGCCCGCAGTCACACTACACTGATGGAGGGCTTGACAGCACCTTGATGGTGTCACCTAACTGGTGGGTGGCACCCGGGTGCGGGCTGCCCGCAACCCCATAGCGACGCCACTGTGCTGAATTTAACAGTGCTGATCCGATCCCTGATTCCAGGGGGGGGGGGGGGGCACTTGACCCCCCTTGCCCCTACCTGCGGACGCCTACGCTGTTGGTAGCTATATTATAGAGCACAGTGTAATTTGTCCAGTAAGCCACCTGCTTGAGTACAGTTTTTATAAAATATAGTAAATTACCTTAAAGACAATATATAATATTTAATTGTATATTACTTATGGTAATTAACCACTTGCCACCCAGGCCAATTATGACACTTCTTTCCTACATGTAAAAATCATCTTTTGCTAGAAAATTACTCAGAAACCCCAAACATTTTGTATATTTTTTTAAACAGACACCCTAGGGAATAAAATGGTGGTCGTTGCAACGTTTTATGTCACACGGTATTTTTCAAACGCGTCTTTTTTGGAAAAAAAAATTGTAATTTTTATTTTTTATTTCTGTATTCTGTAATGCCGCGTACACACAATCGGAATTCTCGTCGGAAAAAACTCTGACGGTTTTTCCGACGGAATTCCGCTCAAGCTGTGTTGTCTACACACGACCACACCAAATTCCAACGGTCAATAACACAGCGGCATAAAACACGTTCGACAGCACTATAAAAGGGAAGTTTAATGCTTCCGAGCATGCGTCGAATTGTTTCCGAGCACGCGTTGAATTGTTTCCAAGCATGCGTGGGAATTTTGCGTGTCGGAATTGCATACACACGATCGGAAAATCCAATAGAAAGGTTTTCCGTCGGAAAAATTGAGAACAGGTTCTCAATTCAAAGTCCGTCGGAAATTCCGACAGAAAAAGACCGTTGAGCATACACACGGTCGGAAAATCCGATGAAAAGCTCCCATCGGACTTGAACTTGATCAGTGAAATCGCAGCATTTACAGGGCTGTTACAGAATGCAGAATTAAAAAATAAAAATCTGCTGTCCAATAGATTCCTTTCACCAGATGCTTATTTATCTGGGGGGATCCAATTGACTGCCTGCGTTCTGACGCGCGGGTTTTTAAGCGAAAGCCAATTGGCTAAAGATGAAGTTTTTCATCTCACAGCGCTCGGCTACACTGTGGGGGTTTATTTACTAAATGGTGATGTGGGTGTGTATCTGGCTCTGATACCAGCCAGTGCCTCACCAACCACTGACCTCACCGCACGTCCCTGCAGTACCAACTACTGCTCTCCATCAAGCAATGTTCATTGGAGTAATTGTGATTATGCAAGGGGCGAGTCAAACTGCTGGAGATCATCCGTTGATCTCACATAGAAGGCAGCAGGCTTTATCTTAAGTGTGCTGCAGCGAAACTGACTCTTGGGGATGGAACCAAGTAATTAACCTAAGACTTTTAGAAACCTATGTTTCTTGTGAACCCCCTATTGATCTAACTTTATTTTTCTCCAGCTGCAATGGGCTGTAAAAAAGTAAGATAAAACAATTATAGTTTCTCTTTAAGCTGAACTACACTAAAAGCTTTTGACTGCCCCATTCAGCCTTAGAGATATACTTTTTTTATTAATAATTGATGTGTTTTTTCCAAACCGTATAAGCTGCCAGAAGTTCAAACTGCAAGAAAATGTACAGAAATCAATATCAGCACACAGCTAGTAAATTAAAGATGGCAGAAGTGATGCCAGAGCTTGCCACAATTCCTGCCATTAAATCCAATTCATGCAATGCTAGATGCAACATTGTGTGTGTAGCATCTGGAGCAACAAGTGAAAAAAGGGCTCATTTGTTTAGCACAAACAGAGCCCAGTACCCCGGTGCCCAACCTGTGGCCCAGGACCACATGCAGCCATTGGCACTTATTGTGTGGACTTCAGTGCCTCTGGAGACCTTAGTCTTATGCCGCGTACACACGACTAGACATGTGTAATTTGTTTTGTTTCTTTTCGTTTTTCGTTCGTTCGTTTTCGTATGAATGAACGAACGATTCGCTAAAAAATTTAACGAATCGTTCGAATCGAACGAATCCGAAAATAACGAAAATCCGAAAAAAACTAACTAGAAACAACGAATGTACGGAAAAACGAATCAACGAAAAAATAACTCTTACGAATGTACGAATCGTTACGAATACGAACACCGACGACTTACGAATTTACGAATCGTTACGAATCAACGGAAACGAAAAAAACTAAATGAAAATAAACAAATTTTTTTCGGAAACGAAAAAAACGAAACGAAAATAAACACATTTTTTTGTTGTGCACATGTCTACACAGGACCAGACTTTTTAACAGCAAAGGTCCGACGAAATCAATCCGCCGGACAGTTCGATCGCGTGTGGGCTTCATCGGACCTTTGCTGTCCAAAAATCAGAGGACTTTAGAAATAGAACATGTTTTAAATTTTTCCGCCGGACCCAGTTCCTATCGAGAAATCCGCTCGTCTGTATGCTAGTCCAACGGACGAAAACCAACGCTAGGCCAGCTATTGGCTACTGGCTATGAACTTCCTTATTCTAGTCCGGTCGCACGTCATCACGTTAGATTCCATCAGACTGGTGTGATTGTGTGTGTCCAAGTCCGTTCATTCGAAAAGTCCGTCGGAAAAACTGTCGGACCTTTGCTGTTGAAAAGTCTGGTCGTGTGTACGCTGCATTAGTTGTTCTTACCTAGGTATTTACTCAGGGCAATGAAGGAGAAATATTGTTTAGACTGGCTTTTAGCAGGGTGATAGGACCCCATTGTAATGTATTTTAAGAATTCTGCTGCAATGCTCCGGGGTGTGACTAGATATCCCCAAATGTCCACAGTTTATCTGTGTAGAAACTTTTTTTAAGAGGAGCTCAGCATAGGAGTAATGTGTCCTTTGCTGTGGGCTTCAGATGCCATCTTGGAGAGTACTGTGTCACAATTGGACCAAGGTCTCTTGAGATTTCAGAGGCCATTTTGGCGAGGCCATGGTACATAAATGCCAAGTACTACATCACAGCAAGAGAGTCTTATATGGTAAAGCAGAGGGGACAGTCACCATAATTGGAATATTAGAGTTTGGTCCATGTGGTAGCCCTTTCCAGGGAGGGGGTCTTCTTTCCATTGAAGTCTCTTTTATGGGAAGAGAGCAAGGGTCACATACTTGGTGGAGATTGAGCTGGAGATAGGACTTCTCTTGTGCCTCTTGCCCAGCACCCCTGTTAGTGATGGCAGAAGGTATGAGAACACAAAGTCTGGTGTAGAAGGCTGTCCTAGCTGGTTTGCATTGTTTCTGAAGACCGTGGTCAGGAACAGAGACTTTTCACAGGAACAGTTGTAAATAGAAAGCCACAAAAAAGATCAGGTGCCTAATGGAAGGGACAACATTAATGAAAAATGAAAATTAGGCAAAGCTATGGAGCTTAGCTGCTAGGACTCACTCCTGGGAAGAAGAACCGTGAAAAAAGCTGCAATTAAAATCCAAAAGCGCTTGGGTCCAGGTGTAGCCTAGTAAAGACCACCCCCTTGTTGTGACCCCTTTATTCCAAAAACTCCCTTTTTGCTACTCCCCTTAAATAATGGACCACACTGTACTTCTTGTGGAGTAAATGGTCACAACAGCCTTTATTAAACTTAACTCCAAATTTCCAAAATATAAATAACCATATAAAACCGTATAAATAACCATATATAAATAACCATAAATAACCATAAACATTTTATTGTAAACATAAATAACCATCGGTTATACCCTCTTATGTTGGTCAGTGACGGGGCTAACACTTGTAACACAACCATTTTAATTAACCAATATATATATGACTATATATATATCTAACACCAGGGGGCACTGCAGGATTTAACCGAACCAAGTAGGCCTCCATTTTAACCGCCCGGAGACAAAACCCTATCCCGCAGTGCACACAGAGTAATCATCGAACTTCGATGTACTACACCGGAGGGGCCATCTCATGACGAGCCCCCCACACACTCACCAACTACATCACTGCCACCGTCACTGACCAACCTAAACACCGCCACAGACTGAAAGGGTGACCCCTTACCCTTGAAGGCACCTCCACACCCGCAGGGCCGTATGTATCCCCTCCTGTAGACCCAACGACCACAGGTCGATCCCGACATCCGTCAAGTGAACCCCGTCCCTCCTCAAATAGAGGCCCACATTTTTCTCAAGTTCCCTGTGGCGAACCACTAAACCCCCTTGCCATGCCAGGAACCTCCCCACTACCTTATTTACTCGGATCCTCGCCTTGTTAAGGCGATACACTGATCTAGCCCTCCTCCAGGATGTTCTAGCGACCATATCTGACCATACCAACAGCGTGTCTGGATACGTCTCGTGCAGGTAGGTCAGATCCCTCTTTATATCGGCAATAAGATCCCTTACTGTCCGCATTCCCAAATCGTTCCCGCCCGCGTGTATGACCAGGACCGCCGGTGGCCTGTCCAACCACGCGAAACGTTCTATTTCGGGCACCACCCTATCCCACAACATTCCCGGCCTGCCCAGCCAACGTATGGTGGCCTCTCTCCTAGACACCCCCAACTGCCTCCCACCTGGTCTGGCATCCCCTCTCCGTGCTCCCCAACACACATATGAGTGCCCCAGGATCCAGACGAGGCGCGGAAGCCCTCCATCTGAAATGACAAACATAGTGTAATTGACCAGCACTATAACTTAACTACTAAGGCCACCATACTAACCATTGCAAACTATAACAACACAGTAAAACTCCCCCTCTTTTTTTTTTTTTTTATATATATCTATCCCCATTATTCCTGAATCAACAGTGGTCTAACGTAAGTCCGAAATCGCTTCGATTCCCACCTCCCCATTTTTTGCACATCCACCTCATCCAACCCACACCTGGCGGCTTCGGTGGCCGCCCCAATGCGGAAGGAGTGTGAGGCGTAGGCAGAACCTTCTAAACCCATACCATTTAGGCATTTCCGTAGAACCGCCCCAAATTGGAATCGCGACAGGTATGATCCATCACTGTGCACCAACAACGGGCCCCCAACCTCCGGTCTCACCCCCATGAACTCCCCTACTGCTTTTACTGGGCATACCGCACAACCTTGTAACCTATGCAACGAAATCAGAACCCCCACTCCTTTTTGATCAGTCTTGGACTTTTTTAAATTCACCAACACCCTGTCACCCAAAACTTCCACGTCCCCCAACATTAAACCTCCCCCTTCCTTTTTTGATGGGCTAACCAACTCTCCAATCCGAAATGCCCCGAAAAACGCCAAGGAAAAAGCCGCTGTAAATAATAACCCCTCGTACCCATCCTTGCACACCCCACTCAACTGCTCCCTTAAGGCCAGAACATTGGCAAAAGTAATCGGCCGCCTCTCATCCCTTGTCCTGTTTGCTTTGCGATACCCTTTTACTGCCTGTTTCACCCAAAATTCTTTTGTCCAATCCACAATGCCTTGTAACTTGAACAAAAAGGCCAACCCTGCCAACCGTTTTTCAATGGCGGACACCGACCTGCCTTCCTCCATATTTCTGGACACGTAATACAGCACTAAAAGCCTAAATTGTGACACATCCTGCCCCACTCCCGATTCCAGCAGCAACTCACCCCACTCCTTCCAGACCTTCTGGTATGCCAACCAAGACGACATACTCACCGACTTCTGGATCCATCCCGCTGCTACCCTAGTGCCAAATCCCAGATCCAGGCCGGGCAAGGAACGCCCTCCTGCTGAGCCTCCGGTGCCAGAGTCCTGAATCTGTCCCACTGGAACCGAGACAAAGAATCAGCCAGCGTGTTCTCTACCCCCGGGATGTGTACCGCATAAAGAAAAATATTCAATTGCATGCAGCGCAACACTAGCTGTCGCATCAGCCGGATGACAGGTTGTGAAGACGCCGACATACTATTGATTATTTGCACTACCCCCATATTATCACAATTCAATCTAAGCTTTACATTTTTACAGGCCTTGCCCCACAGCTCCAATGCTACCACCACCGGAAACAACTCCAATAGTGCTAAATTCTTTGTAAACCCCGCCTCCACCCAGGATCGTGGCCATGGCTCCGCACTCCAACACCCTTGGAAGTACGCTCCGTAACCTGTGGATCCTGCGGCATCGGTAACCAGCTCGACATCGAAATTGCTAACTGGACCCGACATCCAAACCGACCTCCCATTAAACTCCTGCAAAAACCGATGCCACACCTCCAGATCATCCCTGTGCTCCCTCCGAAGCCTAATATAATGTGTGGGAGCTTTCGCCCCCGCCGTGGCCGATGACAATCGTCTACAAAAAATCCTTCCCATAGGAATGATTCTGCATGCAAAATTCAACTTTCCCAACAGGGATTGTAGCGTGCGCAACTGCACTTTCTTGCACCCATGAATCTCCCTAATTTCCTTTTGTAAATCCCTCAACTTCTCTTCTGGTAACCTGCATTCCATAGCCATGGAATCGATCACTATCCCCAAAAAACTCAATTCTGTGCGCGGGCCCTCCGTCTTGTCAGGTGCTAACGGCACCCGAAAACTCTCCGCAATGTGCTGCAACGTGGACAACAGTATCGCACACACATTGGAAGCTGGAGGGCCCACGCAGAGGAAGTCATCCAAGTAATGGATGACGGAATCAATGCCTGTCACATCCCTAACTACCCATTCTAAAAACGAACTGAACGCCTCAAACATGGCGCACGATATGGAACACCCCATGGGCAAACAACGATCGACATAAAATTGGTCTTGCCAACAGCAACCCAGCAAATGAAAACTGTCTGGGTGCACCGGCAGCAGTCGAAATGCGGATTCCACATCTGACTTTGCCATCAGTGCCCCTCGGCCATATCGCCGTACCCATCGCACCGCAGCATCGAATGACGTATACGATACCGTGCATGCCTCCGGGTCAATAAAATCATTTACCGATCCCCCTTTTGGGAAAGATAAATGATGTATTAAACGAAACTTGTTGGGTTCCTTTTTGGGAACCACCCCAAGCGGTGACACTACCAAGTCCGTTAACGGCTTAGCCACGTACGGCCCCGCCATCCTTCCCAACGCAACCTCCTTGGCTAATTTCTCCGACACAACCTCTGGGTGCAACAGTGCTGACCTCAGATTCTTTGCCACCGGAGGAATTTCCGTCAATGTGCACGGGATCCTGAAACCTTCCCTGAACCCCGCACTGAGCAAACCCGCCGCCGCCCTGTCAGGATACCTATTTAGGAAAGGCTGCATTCTTACCCACATCACCGGCGTCGTCCCTCTTGTTGCCAGGCTCTCCGGCGCGCTTTCCTTTTTTGAAGCATCGCGCCAAAGAGTGTCCCCCCCCCCCCGCAACCTGAACACTCGTGCTTAAACTTGCACGTGTTTCCAAATTTGCAGGCTCCCTCGTTGAACTGCCAACATATTCCAAATTTCTTTCCGGCTGGGGATCCCGAGGAGTGGCTATCCCCAGCCCCCCCGTGAAATGTCTGTGCCGGCGTCTTTGCCGAAGCCATCAATCTCATCCATAAGCTAATGTCCTTATGGTCCCATCGCAATGCTGGGCGAACCGCCCTGCGCTGTCTAAACTGCTCGTCATATCGCAGCCAAGCCGTCCCTCCATAGACCCTATACGCCTCCCCTATAGCGTTCATATAGCAGAATAATGCCGAGCAGTGCTCGGGGTTCTTCTCCCCAATCACCCCGGCCAATATGGCGAACGCCTGCAGCCAGTTTGCAAACGTCCGTGGAATTAACCGATACCGCCTCTTCTCCTCATCAGCTTTTTTGGTGTCATCCGGTTTCACCCTGTCTAAATTGAATTTCTCCAATGGCAACAGGGAAAAAATCTCCACATACTCACCTTTCCAGATTTTTTCCCTCACTTCCTGTTTTAAATGGGCCCCCAGTGGGCCCTCGAAGCAAACGTATACTTAACATTTTGCCGCATCTGCCATCCGTACAATGTCGGCCCTTACCACTTGCTCATCCCCGCTCTTCTCTGGCGTACTCACCTGCTCTCCTGCGCCCACCGAAGTCGATGCCTCTCCAGCTGTTGTGACCGAAGCCCCGCTTGGGGGGTTCGCTACCCCCCCCCGCCTTCTCAAAACGCCCCACCAGGGCCCTTAGGCCCTCCAGCAACTCCTGTACCTGACCCCCCGATGGAGACTCACTCCTAGCCCGCGGTTGGTCATGGCTTGCCACCAGCGGAGCCGGAGGCCCTAATTCCCTCCCCCCCACTGGTACAATTCCCAACAAATTCTGTAAAGCAGTTGTAAAAGAGCTATTACTACTGGACTTACCGGGCCGCCTTGGCACCTCCACCGGGATTACCGGCCTGACATCAACCGACACTTGTGGGCGGCTGGGCACCTCATCTTCTTCGGACAGCTCGCCTTCGGACCTGCTGAACTCCTCCTGCTGAGAGAAAGACGCTGTTCCCCTCGGGGAGGGACTCCTGGACAACTCCCGGCTCCTTCCGATCACCACCCCCGATGTTGCCGCACCCCCCCCCCCCCACCCCACCTCCCTGGTTCCCCACGTCCTGAGCAGACAGGCCGGACCCGGCACTGCTCCTGCCCACTGCCCTTCTCGCTTCACTTCCCGGTGGCGTCCGCCTACCCTCTGCTGTGTTGGCCCTTCCGGCGGCCCGTCGTGCTGTACCAGCAGACATATGCACCCTACTGTCCTCCCCCCTCGGCTCGTGCAGAGCTGCTGAGGGGTCCGATGCCGCACTCCTACGGGGTGTATTACCCCCCATCCTGGCTGTTCCTCCAGACTGAGCTGACCGCCCCCCCCCTCAACTCGTGCAGAGCTGCTGGGGAGGACGCCGCTGCGGAAAGGGCTGATGTGCTTCCTGACTGCCCCCTCTTCCCGGCTCCCGTTCGCTGTGACCTCCTCTCCGGTGGTTGTCCCCCCGGTCTGTGCAGATCTGCAGGGGCTGGTGGGTCCTGTGAAGGCCCCTTTCTTGCTGCTGGGGATGGAACTCCGAGTAGGCCCGAGGCCCCGCCCCCCGCATGGCGCCCGCGGCGTGCGTTCCGCCTAGGCCCCATCGGGGTCTCTGTCTGGGCCCTCTTGGCAGGTGGCGTGGATAGGTCCCCCCTTGGGCTCCTGGCTGGTCTGGATGGGCCTGCAACCCCCCCTGGAGAGTACCTCACTGGTGCCCTGGGCACCCGGCCGCGTGATCGGTCCCCACCATCCGACGAACGTCCCTCCGGTCCTCTGCTCTGTCCTCCATCCCTTGATGATGCTCCAGCCAGTATTGCTGCCACCTGTGCTTGCAGCCATTCGGCCCCGTTCGTCTCCGCCGCGGCCCTCAGGCGCTCCACGAGGTCGCGGTCGGCCATTTTGACTGATTGCAGAGGAGCAGTGAAAAAACTGCCTCCTCCTGTGTATTCCAGACGACGAATGTTCCCGCTCGGCCACGCCCCCTTTTTATAATGCCGCTCCCCCCGCTTCCTATTGGCTGCCCCCTGCTAACCACCTCCCTGCTACATTCCTTTATGGTGTGTCACTAGACACACAGTCATGTCCGGCCCTCCCTATCCTCCTTTCACTCGTTCCGTCCGGCCCTCTCTGCCAATAGCTGCCCTAGCGTCGGTTTTCATCCGTCGGACTAGCACACAGACGACCGGATTTTTCGACCAGACTCAAGTCCATCGGAAAGATTTGAAACATGTTTTATTTCTAGGTCCATTGGACTTTTGGGAAAGAAAAGTTGGCTGGAGCCCACACACGATTGAATTGTCCGATGCATTCCGGTCCTCCGGACCTGGTCCGTCGAATAGTCCGAACGTGTGTGCACGGCATTACTCCTGCAGGGGTAAGCGCTACATATTTCAATTATTTAAATGATGAAGGATTCAGCAGGAGGAGTAAAACAACTAAAGATTGAATGCAACACCCAAAACTGCAAGTTGGATGGGAACAGAGATCCAAACCATTGCAAAGAGATCAAGAGATATAAGAAGCTAGTGGGCGACTAGGAGCACCAATTTCACCTACCTCTAAAATATTTATTTTGTTATCGAATTTATTACATTTGTAACAATTTATTTTTTTTTTGCTTATAAAAATGAGGAACTGTATGATTGGCCTAACTCCTACTGCACTGGTTAAATTTGTGATATTATTTTTCTGTGCAAATAGCACATTTGCCTGCCTGCAACAGAGAAATCTGCCCTTACTGCTCTGATTCTGCATCTGAATAGAACATTTAGCTGCCTTTCTTTCGGAAATCCTGGCACAGTCGCTGCCCATACTGATCATTCTTGTGTTGAATGAAAGCTGTAGCAGGAAGACTGGCACAGCGTCTGCACACACGGCATGTGAATGGATTGTGCGTGTGTAGGAGTTTGGCTCTGCTATTGACATACTGTAAGTGTTACTCTTGTAGAATGAAGATTAGACAGGGTATAACTAGTGGAAGAATAGCAAGATTTCAGCAGGCTGGAACCACAAAATGGCATATTGTGTTGGATCTGTATTTAGAACAGAACACGGGATGAGGAAAATAGATGAATTATTGAACAATACAGAACAAAACAATGCTAAACTACTAAAATATATCTAGAAATGTGTGCCTGTTTGATCATTGTTACAAAATCCTATAAACTTATTGGTAGGAATATAATCAATTAATTAAGTTCTATTAAGTAAGTAAGAGAATACCTTGATGACTGGAAGTGAGGAAAGTATATTGGGAAAGTATATCAGACACAGACATCCCAACCTGCAAAGACTAATTTCAGGGAGGTGACAGTTTGCGCCGCCGGACACCCCCCCCCCCCCCCCCAATTAAATGCAGATATAACAGTGCCAATTAAATGTAGCCTTACCAGTGCCAAATGAATGCAGCCTGATTAGTGCCAATTAAATGCAGCTATACCAGTGCCCATGAAATACAGCCTTACCAGTGCCCATGGAATACAGCCTTATCAGTGCCCATGGAATACAGCCTCACCAGTGCTCATGAAATGCAGCCTTACCAGTGCCCATGAAATGCAGCCTTACCAGTGCCCATGAAATGCAGCCTTACCAGTGCCCATGAAATACAGCCTTATCAGTGCCCATGAAATACAGCCTTACTAGTGCCCGTGGAATACAGACTTATCAGTGCCCATGGAATACATCCTTACCAGTGCCCATGGAATACAGCTTACCAGTTCCCATGAAATACAGCCTTACCAGTGCCCATTGAATACAGCCTTATAAGTGCCCATGGAATACAGCCTTACCAGTGCCCATGAAAAGCAGCCTTACCAGTGCCCATGGAATACAGCCTTACCAGTGCCCATGAAAAGCAGCCTTACCAGTGCCCATGGAATACAGCCTTATCAGTGCCCATGGAATACAGCCTACCCAGTGCCCATGGAATACAGCCTTATCAGTGCCCATGGAATACAGCCTTACCAGTGCCCATGAAATGTATACAGACACCAGACTGTAGCAGAGTAAACTAGTATTTTGCTTAGAATTCTTTAAGGCAGATAAGAACAAGAATTTCTAAGGCAGATACCTTTCAGTAATAAACTTTGGTCTTAGTAAGTATACAAAAGATATGCAATGAATGAATGAATGATTTGTATAGCACTGCAAATGTGAACTGAATCGCCTCAAGGCGCTTGTCTGCTCTTGTTGTCCTGCGATATTAGAAGAGGTGGGTCTTGAGTTATTTCCTGAAGGCCTGATGGTTTTCTTCCAAGCGGATGTTGTTTGGTAGAGCATTCCATAGCCGAGGTCCCTGTACTGCGAATCTTCGTTCTCCCTTCGATTTGTATCGAGCTGTGGGGATGAGAAGGCGGTTCTGGTTTGTCGATAGCAATTGAGCAAATGAGCAATGCAAATGAGATCACAATAAGTCAAACAGAAGTAACCAGTAGGTTCTGAAAGAACGTACCATATAACTTCAGGTATGAAAGGGAAGAGAATGACCTCAAGAGCGACCAGCAATAAAGAATAACATATGCAAAGTATTTCCTTTGGAAGCTTTCATGTTAAGAGATGGGATAAAGGTGTCTGCATGTAGTGTCTTTGTAGTACACAGGATGGGCTTCTGCCCACTCACCAGTCCTGATGATACCAAGGGAATGTGATGTCCCAGAAAAGGCTCTTGAAGAATATGTAACCAGAGAAGGGTGCCTGGCCGTGCAACACACAATGCTGGGATTCAGCTGGGTCTGTACCGGTGATGATGAGAGTGACCCCCGACAGTCACTCGGCCAACATGGAGCTGGTGATGGTGGATCTGCCTGCAGGTGTAACGCTCACTTGTTGGAGTCTCCCAACGTTGTCCACATGGTACCAAGAGGAAGGGCTCCTCTCCAGACTAGGTTATTTATGTCCTCACCCAGCATTCCTGTCTCTCCAGCTGGCTGGAACTTGTAGTTTGCAGCAACACTGGCTCCAATGTAAATCCTGGCTCTCCGGACCACATATCCTATGATCCCCTGCTTTCAGTAGTGGTCTCTCTTTGCATTCAGAAAATTACAACACAATGTCCAGGCTGAACACTAGAAGGAAACAAGTTCACTGCAACCGTTGTTACAGAATGTCCCACAATGACACAGGCAAGTTAGCCAGCACCTGGCTACACATGTTTGGTGCCACCAGGAAGTGGAGATATGGTGGGCTGTTGTTCTAGGTATCCAGTACTATATGGAATATTTCATGGAAATTCATGTATTTTAAACAATAGCTAAAAGCTCCAATTTATTTTCCGAGCACAGCATCTGTGTAAAGAAGTGATTTGCAGCTACTTGATCACTTCTACAAAGTGACCCCTTTGAGCTGATCTATCATAATTTGGGTATACTGTCAAATGTAGGGCCTTGACAGTTAATTGAAACAGAACTAGTGTAGAAAAAAGAATAAGGTCAAAAGATATTGTCCTTTATATATATCTTTTGGATACCACATTCCATCAGAATATTGTATTACCTTCACCATTGGGGACTTTCAAGGTGTCACACCATCAACCATAAAAATTATATTATTAAACACAAGATTTGTATTTACATGTAGTATTATAAAGTTGTACAGTCATTACCATAAGACATGAATGAAATGAATTATTAATTCCATTTGTAGTACCGAATTGTATTCTATAGTCTAGTGCTCACATACTGCACATTTACTATACATACCTCAATGTCACCAGTTTCTTGTTATCTAAATCTAGGGTGAAATTTTCCTTCAGTGGAACCCAGGGCGTAGATGATGGTTACATCCCACTCGAATTGAGAGTTAAAAGCATGCCTAAGTTGTCACTGTTGAGAATGTACAATGTATTTGTAAAGCGCTGTGTAAACTGATGGCGCTATATAAGTACCTGAAATAAATAAATAAAATAAATGGCCACTGATGAGGCTGCACTGTTATGCGGCACTGTTGGGCACTGATAGGCAGCACTGATTGGCACTGATGGGGCTCTACTGATAATCAGTGTAAATGTCCCCTGATGTACTTGCCGGTTATCGTCTCTCCTTTCCTCACGCTGTGACAACGCATGAGGAAAGAAATGCCAATAACCAGCAGGTGTATTTACATGTGATCAGCTGCGATTGGACACAGCTGATCACATGGTAAAGAACCACTGTGATTGGCCCTTTACCACTATCTGTGATCAGCTGTGTCTGAAGGACACAGTGATCACAGAGCACGCAGGATGTGCACCCCAGGGGGCCCGCAGAGGGATGCCCTCCCAGAATAACAGAGCCACGTTGTGGCCGTTTTGACTATAGCACGGGTCTGAAGTGATTAAAGTAAAGATTCAGAGGAAAATTAACATTTGTTACATAAATGTGTCAAAATTCTATAGTTTTACCTTATAATATATAATTTGATATTTATATGGCTAAATTACCCAGAAAGTAATTGGATAGCTATATATCTTATCCCTACACATAAAAATATCAGCCATCTCCAATTTCTCTATGCTTTTCCTGGGCATTAGTAACATACTATAAGTATTAAGGTCTTTATAGGGGAGCAAGTGAGGAGGTGTAATCCTTATGGGTAGAGCTCCAAAAGGGAGGAATCTAAGGGGAAAGTAATATTGGGAGTATGCTTTAGACCCCCTAACCTAGGGGAGGAGGGGGAGACGGAACTCCTATACCAATTTGGATTAGCGGCAAGGATGGGAAGTGTCATCATAATGGGGGATTTTAATTATCCAGACATAGACTGGGCAGAAGGAACCACGCATTCATCTAAGGCTTGCCAGTTCCTAAATGTCTTGAAGGACAATTTCATGGGTTAGATAAACACCTGCAGGTGAGAGATAAATAGTAATTAGATCTAACAAAGACACAAGCAGGAAGAGCAATTAACAGAGAGCTCACGATACAGGCTTTTTTATCACATTAGCACTCCCACGTTTGTGATGCAACACAGACGAAATGGTGAAACAAAGTTTGTGAGACGGGGCAAAAAGTTGCCTGTCCCTTTAGAGACCATGGACAAGGTAGGTGAATGAATACAAGGACATAGTGGAATCATTGCTGTTGAATTTTGGATGTCCATCGATGTGGTGATGCGGCTGTTTTGCTGTGATTTCATGGTCTGTTCCTTCTTCCCCTTTTTTTAGACCAATTGGGTTAACTCAATTGAAGCCTTTTATAATACATTTTGCCATTTGTGGTGGAATTTTTAGGCACCTGTCCTGAAACTTTTTGATTGAGACTTTTTAACCACTTCAGCTCCAGAAGGTTTACGCCCCTTCATGACCAGGTCATTTTTTACGATACAGAATTGCGTAATTTTAACTGACAATTGCATAGTCGTGCAACGCTGTACCCAAATAAAATGTATGTCCTTTTTTTACCCCACATATATAGCTTTTGGTGGTATTTGATCACTTCTGTGGTTTTTATTTTTTGAAAAAAAAGACTATATTTATTACTTTCTGCTATAAAATACATCCAATAAAAACATTTAAAGTGGAGGGCCCACCAAAAAAAAAAAAAATAAAAGTCAGCAGCTACAAATACTGCAGCTGCTGACTTTTAATAATCGGACACTTACCTGTCCCGGGGTCCAGCGATGCGGGGGGACGAGACCCCCCCTCGTTCCCCGCTCCGCTCGCGGTGCTGGCATTCTTAATGTGGGAACCCGGCTGTGGCTTCATAGCCGGGCACCCACTGAGCATGCGCGAAAAGTTATAGCATCTACAAACTATGAAGGGACTATCCCGCGGGATTATCCTCTGGACTGAAGTCCAGCGGATAATCCCCGGGATCGTGTGTACACACGAAGGGACTATCCCGCGGGATTATCCTCTGGACTGAAGTCCAGCGGATAATCCCCTCGTGTGTGGGCGCCGGCTGACTTTTTGGCGCCAAAGTCCGGCGGACCAAAGTTTTAAGTTTGGTTTTAAAATTATCCGCTGGACTTGGCAGTCCGGCGGACAATCCCGCCGTTAGTAGGCTAGTCCGCCGTACTTTTGAAAATGAAGGGACTTGCCGCTCATCGGCAAGTCCGTTCATTTAGCACGTGACTTCAGGTTACGTAGCTAGCGTAGGCAGTAAATGCCGCCGCGCTAGCTCCGTAAGCTGGCATGGATTTAAAGGGACTCCCCACGCCGAAAAACGGCGTGGGGGTTCCCCCCAAATCCATGTCAGACCCTTATCCGAGCACGCAGCCTGGCAGGCCAGGAAAGGGGTGGGGACGAACGAGCGCCCCCCCCCCCCCTCCTGAGCCGTACCAGGCCGCGTGCCCTCAACATGGGGGGTGCCCTGGGGAAAGGGGGGCCGTGCGGCCCCCCCCACCCCAAAGCACCTTGTCCCCATGTTGATGAGGACAAGGGCCTCTTCCCGACAACCCTGGCCGTTGGTTGTCGGGGTCTGCGGGCGGGGGCTTATCGGAATCTGGGAGCCCCCTTTTATAAGGGGGCACTCAGATCCCGGCCCCCCACCCTATGTGAATGAGTATGGGGTACGATGTACCCCTACCCATTCACCTAAGGTGTAAAATGTAAAGTAAAAAAACACCCACACTTTTGAAAAAATATTTTATTGCACTGCTCCGGGGGTCTTCTTCCGTCTTGGGGGTCTTGTCGCCGGACTCCTCCGCCATCTTCTGCTCTTTTACCTAGCTCTTTCACGAGCGGAGAAGGCCGGCTACCTTCTTCGTCGTCGCCGCCGTCGTCTGGGGGTCTCGATCCGCCTTCGGGGGTCTTCCGGGGTCTCTCTTCTGTTCTTGCGGCAGTCGTCGTCTTCCGCGCCGCCGGCGCCGCTTCTTCTTCTTGTCCTTCTTCTTGTTCTACTTGTTCTTCTTCCGATGTTGACCCGTCGCTGTCTCTGCCCGGAATGGCAGAGCCGCGCTGCGCTGGGACTTATATAGGGACATGGGGACAGGGTCACATGCTCATGTCACATGGTGACCCCGCCCCCTTGCGATGTCACAGTCCCAGCATCCTCCGGGACTGTGACATTGCAAGGGGGCGGGGTCACCATGTGACATGAGCATGTGACCCTGTCCCCATGTCCCTATATAAGTCCCAGCGCAGCGCCGCTCTGCCATTCCGGGCAGAGACAGCGACGGGTCAACATCGGAAGAAGAACAAGAAGAAGAAGAAGGACAAGAAGAAGAAGGCGGCGCCGGCGGCGCGGAAGACGACGACCGCCGCAAGAACAGAAGAGACCCCGGAAGACCCCCGAAGGCGGATCGAGACCCCCAGACGACGGCGGCGACGACGAAGAAGGTAGCCGGACTCCTCCACTCGTGAAAGAGCTTGGTAAAAGAGCAGAAGAGAGTCCGGCGAGAAGACCCCCCAAGACGGAAGAAGACCCCCGGAGCAGTGCAATAAAATATTTTTTCAAAAGTGTGGGAGTTTTTTTACTTTACATTTTACACCTTAGGTGAATGGGTAGGGGTACATCGTACCCCATACTCATTCACATAGGGTGGGGGGCCGGGATCTGAGTGCCCCCTTATAAAAGGGGGCTCCCAGATTCCGATAAGCCCCCGCCCGCAGACCCCGACAACCAACGGCCAGGGTTGTCGGGAAGAGGCCCTTGTCCTCATCAACATGGGGACAAGGTGCTTTGGGGTGGGGGGGCCGCACGGCCCCCCTTTCCCCAGGGCACCCCCCATGTTGAGGGCACGCGGCCTGGTACGGCTCAGGAGGGGGGGGGGGCGCTCGTTCGTCCCCACCCCTTTCCTGGCCTGCCAGGCTGCGTGCTCGGATAAGGGTCTGACATGGATTTGGGGGGAACCCCCACGCCGTTTTTCGGCGTAGGGAGTCCCTTTAAATCCATGCCAGCTTACGGAGCTAGCGCGGCGGCATTTACTGCCTACGCTAGCTACGTAACCTGAAGTTACGTTCTAAATGAACGGACTGCTCCGTGTGTGGGCAAGTCCGTTCATTTTCAAAAGTCCCGCGGACTTTTGGCCGGCGGATTATCCGCCGGAGAAGTCCGTGCGTGTGTGGGCAAGTCCGCGCGTGTGTGGGCAAGTCCACACGCTCGGAAAGTCCGGCGGACCCAGCTGGAAAGTCCGGCGGATTGTCCGCTGGACTAGGTCCGCCGGCAAAAGTCTGCACGTGTGTACGCGGCATAATAGTGATAAGTGCTGTAAAATATGCACTGTCATTAATGACACTGGCAGGGAAGGTGTTAACATCAGGGGCGATCAAGTGTTAAATGTGTTCCTAGGGAGGGCTTACTAACTTTGTGGAGGGTGCTTGTACTGTGGGAAGGCAGAGATCCGTGTTCCTGTTTTGCAGAAACACAAGATCTCTACCTTCCCTACTAACAGATCAGCGATATGCCTTGTTTACATAGGCAGACCGCCGTTCTGCATCTCTCAGGAACGAACGGCGGGTCTTGGTGGACATTGAGTCCGCCGGACCCGCTGATTGGTTCCCACTCTGTCCAATCACAGCAGGAGCGGGTCTGCACCCCAGACTCGGAAGTTCAAAATCATCTACCTGAACACGTTTTTGCACAGAAGAGCCGCCTTCCCGCCATATATGTACAGTATATACCGTATATACTCGAGTATAAGCCGAGATTTTCAGCCCTTTTTTTTAGGGCTGAAAGTCCCCTTCTCGGCTTATACTCGAGTCAGTGCGCTCTGCCTACATGAACAGCTTGTCATGTAGACAGACGGCACTGTTCAAAAGCCGCGCCGCCTCCTCCCGCCCGTCCGTGATAGGCGGACACTAATTTTCCCAGCAGTACAGTGTTCCGCCTATCACGGATGTTCTGTCATTCTCATCTCATGGACGAGGATGAGAGAATGTCCGTGATAGGCGGAACACTGCACATGACTGCTGGGAA
Organism: Lithobates sylvaticus; assembly: GCA_028564925.1. Lineage (NCBI taxonomy): Eukaryota > Metazoa > Chordata > Amphibia > Anura > Ranidae > Lithobates > Lithobates sylvaticus. The sequence continues at coordinate 172,805,191 of CM053038.1, forward strand.
AACCGAGTGTTCCTCCTATCACGGACGAGGAAGAGGAGGAGGCGCGGCTTTCAAACCTGTAATGGCGCCTGGCTCCTCAGCGTGTACGCTGATCGCCAGGACAACCGAACAGCGGCCCCCGAGGGACACCGGACAGCGGCCCCCGAGGGACACGGGACAGCGGGACACCGGACAGCGGCCCCCGAGGGACACGGGACAGCGGGACACCGGATCGATCGGCACAGGTAGGCTGCACTGGGGACACGGGGGGGTTGTATAGGACACAGGGGACATGCAGATGGGCATTTGCTGACACTCTTTTCCACTTACAGTAGCTGCTCCATCCCCCCCCCCCTCGGCTAATACACGGGTCAATAACTTTTCCCAGTTTTTTGTGGTAAATCAGGGGCCTCGGCTTATATTCGGGACGGCCTATACTCGAGTATATACGGTAGTCGTCAAGCGGTTAAGGTGATCTGCTGGTTCATTCTGTGGGGAGTTAATTGCATCTTTTGTGCTATATTGAATGCTGTCATGTGACCATTCTTAGTAAAGGCATCCATCAAACATCACGTTATGCTGAGTAATTTATGTAAACTTTAATCATTGAAGATGTACTGTAATATATATATATATATGGTGGTTTTGAATGTATGTACATTTTTGTTGTTGCCTTTTAATATGTTGTAGACTATTGCCTCTTTTAAGAAACAGTTTTTAATAAATATTGTGAATTTTAATTCAGTTGTTTGTATTCTTTGTGCCAATTAAAAATCCCAGGCCACCAAATTACCTTCTGCATAGCGGAATCAATCAGCCATGACACTACAAACTGCAGCAGCAACATGTGAGCCCATCATTCCAAGGTAAGGCAAACAAACAACACAGGGAAAATAACCAATATAATACCCAGTTAAAACAAGAAAAACTGTTGAAATCGTACACTGTTTACTAAAGTGCTTCTAAAGCCTTTTTTACCTTAATGCATTCTCTGAACCCGCATGAGTGCCCTCATGGGAAATGGCCTCCTTTGGGGGCACTTGCAGAAAAGGTAGAGCCAAGAGCACCGGAAGGGGATCCCAGAAGAGAAGAATCGAGGCTGTTCTGTGCAAAACCATTGCACAGAGCAGGTAAGTATAACATGTTTATTATTAAAAAAAAAGGTTTACAATTACTCTAATGCCGCTTACACACGATTGGAATTCTCGTAGGAAAAGCCTTGGATGTTTTCTTCCGACGAAATTCCGCTCAAGCTTGTGTTGCCTACACACAGTCACACCAAATTCCGACTGTCAAGAACGCGGTGCCGTACAACACTACGATGAGCCGCGGAAATTAAGTTCAATGCTTCTGAGCATGCATCAAATTGTTTCGAGCATGCGTCGGAATTTTGCACGTCGGAATTGCCACAGACAATTGGAATTTCCGATACAGCCCTGTCCACCTCCTCTATGCTCTTGAGACTGTGCTGGGAGACACAGCAAACCTTTTGGCAATGGCATGTATTGATGTGCCATCCTGGAGGAGTTGGACTGCCTGTGCAACCTTTATAGCAGTGTTTCTTAACTTCAGTCCTCAAGGCGCCCCAACGGGTCATGTTTTCAGGATGTCCTCTCAGATAAAACGGCTGTGGTAATTACTAAGGCAGTGAAACTAATCAAATCACCTGAGCAAAATAATGGGAATCAATCCTGTGGCTAATGAGCTATTTGGACCGCTTTTACGAGAAAGCCAACCTCCAGCTGAAAGAAAATACATACCAGGGTTATGACAGCTTCAGCCAAAACCCCTGGTAAACCACTTGCAAACCGCAATGTATATATACGTATTGCGGTCAGCAAATGGTCATTTATGAATTATCCCATATCTTTAATATTATAATGTTGTTTTTTTTAATTAACATTTAGTAACAAAATACACAATTATCAAGTTCTTTTTGATAAGCATCTACATAACTGCCATGGGGAGGTTAAATTTAGGTTTATGGTTTTAAACCCAAATCCGGGCTCACCTCCCCTGCCCCCAAAGCTCCCCCCCACACAAAGTCTTCAGGCCAGTCAAGATATGCCACTGGGTTCTCTCCCTTTTTTCACTTTACCTGATGGTGGGGGTGAGCAATCCTCAATGATGAAAAAAGGGGGCGCTGATGTGATTATATCCGCAATGCTCTCTGCATAATAACATAATAACACAGCGAGTTTAAGGATCTGCAGCGATGTTACCTTAGGGGTAGACTGATGATTCCCTGCACTCATGGTCTTATTGTGGTGCTCTTGGGCGTTACTTCCTATCCAAAAGATGGTTGTCAATATGTGGGGAAATCCACTATTTGACAGAAGCAAGCTGAAATCTCCCCAATAAGAACACAGATTGCAATAGAAAGTTGATGGGGGCTCCAATGCTTTACTGTAAAGCTGATTTCATGGTTCTCTGTATGTGGTTAGTCCACATAGGATGGTGTTGAGGGACTTACTAGTTCAGCGTCCAAAGATGGTTGCTACTGCAGATGTCAGCTTGAGCTCTGCTTGCTCAGCCAGTTCCTGGGTTGAAAGTGAAAGTAATACGGCAGCTGTATAGGTGCCAATCACTTTTACAGAGCAGGCAGAGCTGTGCCCCTGTGGGACTGCAAACTGCCAGTGTTCAATAAGAATACCGCTACCCATCAGAAAATGTAACCAAAGTGACATGCCGTTATGGCCATCTTGGTACACCCACACTCATCCGCAGTAAGCCTACAGTCAGAAGGGGGCAAGCGGACATCTTTTTACACCCGCCAAAGTCTTGCATTTCACACTTATTTTTACCAGTAAACTCAGCTTATTTAGTGAAATACTGTATTTTGAAATCAGTCAGACTGTTTTGATGTTGAATTTTAAAATCAGCGGTGTTATGTCAGACTAGCAAACCTGTGAGATCAGCAGGCTTGCCGATACTTTTAAAATTCAACATCAAAACAGTGTAACCGACTGCCAAATACTGTATTTCCCCATATAAGCTCCCTTTACTGGTAAAAATAAGTGTGAAATGCAAGACTTTGGTGGGTGTAAAAAGATGTCTGCTTGCCCCCTTTTGACTGTAGGCTTATTGCGGATAAGTGTGGGTATACCAAGATGGCCACGATGGAACATCACTTTGGTTGCATTTTCCGATGGGTAGCGGTATTCTGATAGAACACCAGCTTCAAGATGGAGAGCAGTGTGAGAGAGAGGCATATCTATGCCTCAATCTCACATGTAAATGAAGAAACCAGGAGCAATGATTTTGTCACTTCAAGTTTCAGATCCACCATTTCCTGGATGGTACAGCAAGGCGACACATCTAACCAAGCCAAACTGTACTTGGTTAGATTGTGTGAGGGGCAGGGGAGACAGTGGGGTCTATTAGACACCTATTGTCTCCAAAAAGAGTACTTGTCACCTGCCTAATGCTATCACATGGGCGTTTATTAACCCCTTGTAATAACAATCAAGTAAAAATAAATAAATAAATAAAAGAAACAGTATATATATATATATATATATATATATATTTTTTTTTTTATTATTATTATTATTTATTTAATAAAATGTATTAAACAAATGTTAAAAATTGCCGTAACCCCACACATACGCAAATGCATGCTCATGGAGCGTATGGGTATGTAAACCGTGAACATTAGAGCAATCATTCTAGCACAAGAGCTCCTAGTTAACGCTAAACAAATTAGCTGTAAAGGCTTTTAAAGCATTACCTATGGAGATTTTTGTGTACTGCAGTTTTTTGCAATATCACAGGCGTACACAATTTTAAGACTTGCCATGTTTGGTATCTATTTACTCAATGCAACCTTATTTTTTATATCTTACCAAAAAATGATATTATATTGTGTGTGTTTGCAAAAAAATATTTTTTTTTTACTAAATATTTGTGTTTAATAAACAGTTGCTCAAATGTGATGTGACATAAAAATTTGCAACAATCTTTTTATTTTACAGGGCCTCTGCTTTTAAAAAATATATAATGTTCTGGGGGTTTATGTAATTTTAGTGCAAAAAATTAAGATCTTTACAAAAATTTAAAAATTTGCTCTAGAGCCAAACTTGTTACATTTTGGTGGCTTCTAATTCCATGCTTCAAGTAGTATGAACATAAAGGACAAGGAAAATAAGTGTGTCAGAGTATAGTTCAAAGAAGATTTTTCTACCCACCACTCCTGAATGCACCAGGAGAGGAACATGCCGGCTACTCTACCCAAAACATTGAATCAGAAGCAACTTCTTCAAGACCATCAAAGGTTTATGAATAAAGAATTTCTCCTAGAAAAGCCTCTCTGACTTCCATGACAAAAAGTATTCTTTTTTATCTCTTTGTGTGTTTCCAATTCTAGCTTCTTTTCTTTCTTTTTTTTTTTTTTTTTCTTTTTAATTCAATATGAATTTATTTTTATAACAAGGGGTAAACTTGGTTCCATCTAGATACAGTTTTAATTTTGCAATCAATTTTTAAAAAGAGAAAGTATAAAATATCTAACAGAGAAACCTAAGAAAACACAATATTTTCTCCTTGTTGGAAATGTTATGAAGTTTAAGAATAGTGAGAGTAATGCCGCGTACACATGGTTGGAATTTCCGACAACAAATGTTCGATGTGAGCTAGTTGTCGGAAATTCCAACCGTGTGTAGGCTCCATCGGACATTTGTTGTCGGAATTTCCGACAACAAAAATTTGAGAGCTGGTTCTCAAATTTTCCAACAACAACATCCCAAATCGGAAATTCCGATCATGTGTACACAATTCCAACGCACAAAATTCCACGCATACTCGGAATCAAGCAGAAAAGCCGCACTGGCTATTGAACTTAATTTTTCTCGGCTCGTCGTACGTGTTGTACGTCACTGCATTCTTGACGTTCGGAATTTCCAACATTTGTGCGACCGTGTGTATGCAAGACAAGTTTGAGCCAACATTTATCGGAAATAAATCCAGGATTTTGTTGTCGGAATGTCCGATCATGTGTAGGCGGCATAAGGGTTATGTGATGTTATATGAAAGGTGGGGAATTATTTTGTTAAATGGGAATGGTTGTTATGAGGAACAATGCTTTATATAAAAGTCTATGATGGTCCATTTTACAAGAGGGAAATTTAAGTGGGAGTATATAGTGAGAGATGCTGGTTGCAAGTGCTATGAGGACCACATCTCATATAAATCTCTCCGACAGTCTCATCAATGCACCATGATCTCTCTCATTTCAACAGGCTTTCATAGTATTAGAAATATTTTGAGGTCCACGCATAGGAACTTATACAAAACTCAAATTTGATTTTTTTTAGTCAACTATCCACTATTCAGAAGGGAAGCACAGCAGATTGAAAAGTTTGTATGTGCTGGCATCTTAGAGCAGCCTTTCTCAACCTTCTTACCCCAGAGGAACCCCTAAAATAATTATCAGGTCATGTGGAACCAAGGGAAATCAATAGGGAAATGGCCCCTCACATTGGTGGTAAGTAGGAAGAATGTCACCTTTACATCGGCAGTCAGTAGGAAGAATTCCCCTTTACAGTGGTAGTCGGAATGCCACCCTTACAGACTTACAGGCAATTAAAAAAATCAATGTCTTATGTTTCTGGTTTTGCCAAATAGCATTGGTCCCAAAAGTACGCAGGCGCCATCAAAGGGGCAATCAATCAGCCACAGCCCAAGGAGCTGCTTACAACTTGTGGGTCAACCATATTGTTCCAAGGAACCCAGGTTGAGAATGGCTATATGCTTGCTGGAAAGAGGTTTACTACAGAGAAAAAAAAAAGTAATTGCTTTTTGAGTCCTCTCCCACAGACTCAACCTCTTGACAGCTGTCACTAAGGCAAGCCATAGGTGATTCACGTTTCTTTCCTTCCACCATGGGCGGAAAGAGAAAAAAAAATCACTTGATTTCCCCATTAACACTCACCCTCTCCTCCTCTCCCCATCACTACTTCTTGCAGCGCTACTGTGTTCTGTTGGGGGGGGGGGGCTTCCCAGCTGGCAGAACACATTGATTACTGCTAGCGGCTAGAGCTGCCAGCATTGTTCGCATGTAAAAAATCTGACAGGCTGGTTGTACTCAAGTCGATCAATGAATCAACTTGGGTAAAACCAACCTGCCCATAGATGGTTTGAATCTTGGCTGGTCTGTGCTTTACCCACCGAGATTCAATCCATCTATGGCCGGCTTAATCCCTTTATCACTTGTTCTCCATCTGCAATATCCTGATTGCCTAGGACAATGGTTCTCAACTCCTGTCCTCAGGACCCACTACCAGGCCAGAACTTAAATATTATCTTGGGGAGATGCAGACTAGAATACTGCAATCACTGAGCAGCAAATTATATCACCTGTGATGTATTTCAGTTATCTTGCAAACCTGGCCTGTTAGTGGGTCCTGAGGACAGGAGTTGAGAACCACTTGCCCATAGCCCCCAACTGTCCCTAATTTCAAGGGACTGTCCCTGATTTGGAGCAATGTCCCTATGTCCCTCATCCCTCCTTATCTGTCCCTCATTTTGGTCTGATCTTTATAGATGTATATAAAATGCACTTTTTATCTATCAAAAAGAGTTTCCCAGTGCTAAACCTTTCATCCAATTTCTAAATTTCTAAATTTGTAAATTCCAAAAGCCAATGTAAAGGAATAGTAGTGGTAAAAAAGCACTTGTGGGTTTAACCAACCTTTTTTTTTTGTACAATTCTCCTTTAAGGGGGGCGTGGCAAGGGGTTTGTCCGATGCCTGCATACTTTTGCTGATAGGTGTCCCTCATTCCCATCTCAAAAAGTTGTGAGGTATGCTTGCCTAGAAGAAGTCTGCAGCAGGCAGAAATATACTCCCATAGATACCCACCAATCAGTGTCAGGCCACAAAGGGTTTCTGGAACCCTCTGGATTTATTTTGCATTTGCAAATCAAAAAAAGGATTACTCCCTGCTCTCCTTCTACCCATACCACATTTGCAGTTATATGCTTGGTGCCCTCCAATGGTTTAGTGTCCCATGCTGTATGGATCTCTAATGCCCCGTACACACGGTCGGAAATTCTGACGAAAAATGTCCGATCGGACCATGTTGTCGGAAAATCTGACCGTGTGTGGGCTCCATCCGACTGCTCTCAAATTTTCCGACAGCAAAATCCGATCGGACTTTTTCCGATCGTGTGTAGAGAATTCCGACAGACAAAGTGCCACGCATGCTCAGATCAAATTACGAGACCAAACCTATTGGCTAATAGCCTCTACGTAGTTCCGTTGTACGCAACAAACATCACCACGTTCAGAACGATCGGATTTTCCGACAACTTTGTCCGACCGTGTGTATGCAACACCAGTGTCGGACAAAATCCGTCGGAAAAAGTCTGACGGATTTTGTGGTCGGAATTTTCGACCGTGTGTACGGGGCATTACACTGAAGAATGTGACTATGTTTTCTAAGCCTGTAGTTCTGTATGTATGCAGCCACTTCCTGATTCCAGACACATGCTTAAATTATGTATGCTACCTAATTACCAAGGGCTTGATCAAACCAGGTATGTTGGAACTGTGCTGGGCATCCATCCATGCCCAGTGCATCCCCAATGCAAGAAAAGGCAACAATTTCACTGCAATGTGGTGGAGTGTGCTGAAAAAAGTCTGGCATGCAATACTTTTTTCAGTGCAGCATTGCAACACAACCCACTGCATCTTATTGCACTGTGGCCCTAGAACTTAAACTGTACTAAAATGTGACAAAAGTGAAATTTTAATAACTAAAAAAAAAAAAAAAGTGAACACTGCAAGCGCATTGTCACCATTCCTCCAAGCGCACACCAGCCGCCATGTGCTTAGTATGGCTTCTGGAGTGAATAAGCTCTAATACATGAAATGAATGCTACTCTTTGCAGCATTCTAATCCCTCCCCATCCACATTTAAAAATAGCAGATTCTAACCTCATCACTTTAAAGTCTCATTTGGTTGATTGACTTTTAACAGCTTGTAACATCGACAGACTGTTTTCACAGTGGCTGACGATGCCAAGATTACCCAGTTTTAGCAGCTATTGCACCGGGACATAGCCATTTTAAAGTAGTTGTAAACTCCAAAAAAACAAAATAAAAAAAAACATGCAAGACAAAAGGCATAATGAGTATCGTCCTTACCTTAGATCAAAGCTGTTGCAGCGGTCCCTGCACACCAGCTGTGACCGGCGACATGTCTCCCACAGTTATTTCCGGGTTCGCGGGCTCCTGTGCTGTGATTGGGCGGAACCATAATAATGTCACTCCAGCGAATGCAAGCGGGAGCCTCCGGGCACTTCTCCTGAAGAAACTGTGTGAGGGGGCCGTTTCTTCAGTGCGCATGTTCAGATGACGTCGGCACATGTGGATACAGTGAATATCTCCTAAACTCTTTAGGAGATATTCACAGTACCTACAGGTAATCCTTATTATAGGCTTACCTGTAGGTAAAAGTGGTGTTACAACCACTTTAACCACTTCAATACCGGCATATAGTAATTTGACAACCGCAGATGGGATCTCCCATCCTGGACGGGCGTCATATGACGTCCTCCCCTTTCCCGGCCGTCCAGGGGGCGCACGCGCGCACCCGCCGCGACACTCGGGACCCGTTGCGCGTGCCCGGCTGCCACAATGTCCGCCGAGCACTCGCGATTGCCCGAGAACACAGCAGGACCGTGGATCTGTGTGTTTAAACACACAGATCCACGTCATATCAGAGGAGAGGAGACCGATGGTGTGTTCCCAGTACAGAGGAACGCAGATCGGTCTCCTCCCCTTGTGAATCCCCTCCCCCTACAGTTAGAATCACTCCCAGGGAACCTAATTAACCCCTCCCTAGCTCCCTAGTGTTAACCCCTTCCCTGCCAGTCACATTTATACAGTAATCAGTGCAATTTTATAGCACCGATCGATAAATGTGAATGGTCCCAAAAACGTGTCAAAAGTGTCCGATATGTCCGTCACAATCATGAAAAAAAAACGCAGATCACCGTCATTACTAGTAAAAAAAAAAAAAATACCATAAATCTATCCCCTATTTTGTAGACGCTATAACTTTTGCGCAAACCCATAAATAATCACTTATTTACCAAAAATATGTAGAGGAATACGTATCGGCCTAAACTGAGGAAAACATTTGTTTTTTTTAAATGGGATATTTATTATAGCAAAAAGTAAAAAATATTGTGTTTTTTTTCAAAATTGTCGCTCTTCTTTTGTTTATAGCGCAAAAAATAAAAAACGCAGTTTGAGTGATCAAATACCACCAAAAGAAAGCTCTATTTGTCGGGAAAAAAGGACATCCATTTTTTTTGGGTGCAACGTCGCACGAATGCGCAATTGTCAGTTAAAATGCGACAGCGCTGAAAACTAAAAATTGGTCTGGGCAGGAAGGGGGTGAAGATGTTCTGTATTGAAGTGGTTAACTAGAAAGGATTGGGATGAAGGAATTCAACAGTATCTCCCCCTGATGGTATCTGCTAGGGATCGCCTAGTCCAACTCAAATTCCTTCACAGGGTTTATTGCATCCCTCAGTGACTGTCAATTATTTACCCCACTGCTCAGGCAAACTGCCCCAAATGTCGCACTGCAGTAGGGAACTTTATTCACATGGTCTGGTCCTGCTCGTATATTCAAAACTTCTGGCTGGCGGTGGTTGCTGACATAAATGCAATGGGTACAGTGCATATAACTCTTGACCCTCTGGTCCCTTTACTGGGTATTACTGCCTCTAAACTTCAGAAACTGTTTATATTTTACACTCCCTACTATCTTAGGAAAACAATACTCTCAAAATGGAAACTGGCTTGCTGCCTGGAGATCTATGGTAAATGTGGTAAATGCGGTGCTTCCTCTCTATTAGATTACATACATGGGTTTCAATTGCCCCCAAAAGTTTGACAAGATCTGGTCATCATGGGTTGAGTTGCTGCCCTGACTTCTTATAAAAGGTGTGATGTGCTTCCATCCCACTCCTGCCAAAATGAAATCATCCAAACAGATATGGCACCAGATCACATGCAACATCTGGCTCTATGTCATTGCCATGGGTTGGCTGAACCAGGAAGAGTCAGCCAGCTCCCAATGACATACAAGTGGAAAATGGCCACGTGGAACAAGACCTAGAGTAGGACAGCGGTGTGAAAGAGAAAACAACTCTACATCCACTGGGCTTCTAAGTATATTTATGCAGGATAACAAAGCACCAAAGGGAATAGGTACCCTGACTATAATTTTTAAGGTGAGAACAATGTTTGAAAATTTTTGAAGGGACAAGCTCCAAACTTTTTCTTGTATGAGAACAGAACGAACGATTTTTGCTTAATGTATACCGTTTTCGTACGATTTTCATACGAAAAAAATCAGAAACGAAAGACTGCACATGACCAGAAACAATAAACAACAAAAAAAAGCCTTTGTCGTATGAGAATTTTTCATACAGATTTTCTTTCATGGGTTCTGATTTGTTGTGAAACAACGAGGAAAATTGAACGATCGTTCGCTTGATTTTCTTATAGTGTGTACCCCACATAAGACATTCTAATTTTAATTGGATAGGTAGGGGAGAGAAAGCAAAATGAACAGTTTTACCTGTAGTTTAAATCCAACAAATTCTGCACATTTGATTTCACAACATCACACATAAGCAGTTCCGCAAAACATAACCTACTGCTTAACCGACTACGAAACGCAATACGTAATTTACATTAGCAGCTTAATGTAACACATAATAAAATGTTATCAGTTGTCATCTTCCTGCCGGTAATGGAGGGTTGCTGGGACCTGCCATTAGCACAAATGAGAAAATGCATTCAACGTATCTTTACACTTTGAAACTGCAGAGTATTTTCTCCTGAAGAGACTATTAATACCATAGATCAAGGGTCTCAAACAGGCGGCCCTCCAGCTGTTGCAGAACTACAAGTCCCATCATGCCTATGCCTGTAGGGGTCATGCTTGTAACTGGCAGCCTTGCAATGCCTCATGGGACTTGTAGTTTCACAACAGCTGGAGGGCCACCAGTTTGAGACCCCTGCCATAGATGCTAGCTGTCCTGGATTTACTGGGAGAGTCCCCTATCTCTATCCTCTTTCCTAGGTTGTGTCCCAGTGTGACTGTATTAAAATTATTGTTTTACTGAGCATGTGCAATAACTAAAAAAAGGGTATCAGCTGAGGGGATCGTAGCGACAAATGGGCTGTTCCGGCATAATTAAGGACAGGGCCCTGAAATTTGAGCATGATCTCGCCCAGAAGGTGGGCATACCAAGTGTGGGCCATAGGTAGGTGTGACAGTATCTTGGGGACCCAGTTCCCAATATTCAACACTACAAACTGTATACCATCCATATAAAGAACTTTAAGGTAGCTGTTGTAATGTGTTGGCCAATTTATGTAGGATATTGTATTAAAGTAACATATTGACCAGAAATTCAGTTGAGTTGTCAAACCCAACTGAATTTAAACATATCAAAGGGACAACTGAAGACCCTTTGATGTGTAAATCTTATGCAAGTCTACCTAGGTGTGTGAGGTATGGCCTTTTAACCTAGTTGAACATTTATACATTGTTCTAACTTAAGGATAATGCAGGACCATAGAAGAAGTATTTATTGATAGTAATTAGACTTGAGGGGGTATTCATGGTAAACATTCGGTTGACTTAGCAGAACCCCCCCCCCAGTGTCAGACCAGTATTTGAGAAGACATTCAGGCTGGCATTCAGTCTAATCTGTCTCAGAGGAGGGTTTGTGATTATGAAGGCACAGGTCTAGGGAAAATATTCGCTGTTATGATTATACCCTGTTGGATTTTGTCATCTATTACAAGACTGTTTTTGTTTTGGAAGCCAATAAAGTGCTTCTCTCTGGGAGAATTGGGTTTGCTGCGGAACAATACTTATTAATACTGTAACTACATATCATCTACGAACTATATATTATATCACTACAGTAGCCACAAATTTAAAGTGTATTAAAACCCAAAAACACTTGTATATATTGTAACTTGCTAGTCCTTAGATATTTTCTGCAACAATAAAAATTAGATTTTAAACCTAAGTTGGCCAGACACCAGTAGAATTTATTTAGTTTTCAGAATGTTCGTTACATTTTCTAAAAGAAAATTGGGTACAATCTATGATGGTTTGACGATAATGAGAAGTAAAATCGAAGGACAAGATTTGGAAGTTTTTCTTGCGTTTCTAACTGCGAACGTGGTTTATTGTAAATCGCATGTGCTTTCCAAAATTGAACTTCAAATTGAAAAATTTGTTTGATTGTCATGCCAAGCTTTTGAATTTCAGAATTTTCGTACAAAATTTGTCAAATCCATAAGGCTCTGAAATCAGATTTTTCTGAATTTTCATGTGAATGTATGAAATTTTTACTGGTTGTGAGTTTAGTGGTAGATGCAATTTTAGTGAGCTCATGCCAGTCCAAACTGGTGTTTAGAGCTTATTTGCCCACTTTTATTAAGCAAAATTAAAGTTCCACAAAAACAGTTGCCCAGGCAGGGGATTTTTACCTTTAAAAAAACAGGTAAAACATCAATCCACCTGACTCCCTCTTCAGCTGCTGCTTAAGCCTTAACCTTGGCTTGTGGCTGGTCAGACCATCTTATAGCTTTCCTGGCTCTTTTGGCTGTTTCAGTTTCAGCACCTTTCTGCATGGGCCCCCTCCCTGGACTCGTAATAGGGGCTCCCCTGACACCCCAAGCTCTCTCATTCCTCTGATTCTTCCAGATTCCTTCAGTTCCCTGAACTCGCCTGAGTGTCTCATCTCTCTCAGTCTCTTAGACTTGCTTAGCCGTCTCGACTCTCTCTTTCCTATGGACAAGGAATCTCTCCTCCAGCATGGAATGCTGTCTCTGGAGTGGAGCACACCTGTCTCCTAATGGGAGCTTTGAGCTATGGTCAGGTCCTTTATTGTACGGGCTGTATACACCTGCACTCCCAGCCTGCTAGTCTCCTGCAAGACCTGGGCACTGGGTTGGAGACTTCTTTACACCCAAAACTCTTCAAAGTCTCCAAACTCTGGAACCCAATCCAGGAATAGCAAAAGCCAGAGAAAGCTGGTATTCCAAAGCCCTGAACTCTGCATATATGCAAACTCTGTGTCATTTCTATTTCTATTTTCACAATTGCAGTTTCTCACACTGTCACATGCTGTATTGCCAGCTTCAGATGTGGGTCTTCCCTGAACAGGAGCAGCATGAAAGCCACCCAAGCTGTAATGCCCAGGGGTGGACTGACCACTCATGGGGCCCCCGGGCAATACGAGATTATGGAGCCCCCATGCAATCAGAGTTAATGGGGCCACACAGTATACACACACACAGTATACACATACATGTACACACAGTATACACAGACATGTTTCTATTGGCTGAGAAGGTACTGGAGAGGTGGGGCAGCTATAATCTCGGGATTTTTAGACCAAAAGGATGTCGGTAAGAGACATTTCAGAAACAGATGTAAAAAAAACCACAGATTTTTACATACTGTCCCTGGTTTTACTTAGGCTGGCAACCCTGATGGGGCCCCCTAGTGGCCCGGGGTGGTTGAATGGTCAGTCCGCCCCTGGTAATGCCCCGTACACACAAGCGGAAATTCCACCAGCAAAAGTCAGATGAGAGCTTTTGGTCCGAAAATGGGACCGTGTGTATGCTCTCTCGGACTTTTGCTGCCGGAATTCCAGCCAGCAAAGGATTGAGAGCATGTTCTAAATTTTTCGGTCAGAAATTCCGATCGTCTGTACCAATTCCGACGCTCAAAATTCCTACGCTACGCATGCTCAGAAACAATTAGAAGCATGCTCAGAAGCATTAAACTTAATTTTCTCGGCTCGCCGTAGTGTTGTACGCCAACGCGTTCTTGACGGTCGAAAGTTCAACGAACTTTTGTGTGACCGTGTGTATGCAAGCCAAACTTGAGCGGAATTCCGTCGGAAAAAACATCCAAGATTTTTCAGACGGAAATTCCGCTCGTGTGTACGCGGCATTAGCTTTAGTCCTGTGCATGTGCCATAAAGAGCATAGAGGTCTGCCACAAAGAATAATATCATTACCTACCTGCACTTTAGTACATTTGCCAATGGACTATCATTGTTCTATTTGGCCATCCCAACTCCTGTTGCTTCATAATTTAGCTCAGATGGTTTATAGGCTGCAGTAGTTCTGCCTGTATGGTAAGGGCCCATTCACACTATTGCAGTATATTAGTACATGCATTTTAACTTGCGTTGCGTTAAGCCAGTCCATGTATTTGAATGGGCTCCCTAATGCACCATAAATGGTGCACAAATGGCGCCACATTGCACAAATGCATGTAGCATTCATTGCAATGCTTTGCAGTAGCCACAATAATGTGAAGAAAAAAATGAAATTAAAGTTTGGGGCATTGGTAAGCTTGCTTTCTAAAGTATTTTTTGTACGGTGCTGCCTAATATATCAGCCCCCATAGACAAAAATAATACTAATATTATTAACAAGGGTACCTATTCTTCTAAACGTTAAGCCATAATAGTGTTTTAGCAATTATTTTGTACCTAGCTATACAGCTAAGCTAGATAATATAGTCACACAGCAAAATTCAATTTTGTCCGTGCAAACAGTGTCCCAAGTTAGCACATAAATTAAGGACCGTGACAGCAAAGCATCCCAAGGTAGAGCTTTTTTTTTTTTTTTTATATTTCAAACATTTTAATGAGGCAGCAAGGGTGGATTCTGCCAGACTGCCTGGCAGCGACAAATAGGATAATAGAGAAAAATAACTAAGCCTTGTTTAGAAAAATCTGCTGTGTCATAATGTTATAGATTAGAGAGTTTAAAACTGATTTTCAGGTGTATCGCGATTCGCCACCCCCGTAGTTTTACCAAAAATTCAATTTACCTAGAATTCTGCACTAGGAGGGTGATCGGTATGGTAAATCTTGCATATTTTCATTGGTGCAGCAAGGACCAATGTAAGATTGGATATTCCATACCTAACCGATCCCCATGGAAGTTGGAAATAACTGTATTAGGCACGGCTACTACTGTTATTGCTGTTAGCTTCCAGTGGGCTCATCATGGGCACTAGTTAGAGAACATTTTATTGCTTCTCAATGTTCTGTAATTGGTATAGGCGGGGTCATCCCAAAATGATCAATTTCATAGAAAAGGAACAACTCCAAATGTTGCATACTAAGCTGCAAAGGTGAACTTTGCTTTTTTTAGTTTATTTCATTTAGTGTTTTTGTAGCATCAGGGCAGCTTCTCAGCATGGAACCTGGAAGCTAGCGCCGATCAGGGTAGTGGCAGTGCACAGCGTCGTTTTTTCCAGCTTGCACAGGGATAAGCCCGCCACATATATCTTGGGCCAATGTAATGCCGCGTACACACGATCAGAAATGCCGCCAGCAAAAGACCGATGTGAGCTTTTGGTCGGAAAATGCGACCGTGTGTATGCTCCATCGGACTTTTGCTGGCGGCATTTCCGCCAGCAAAAGATTGAGAGCAGGTTCTCTTTTTTTCCGACGGAAAAACTTTCTATCGTAAAATTCCATTCGTCTGTATGCAATTCCGACGCGCAAAATTCCGACGCATGCTCGGAAACAATTTGACGCATGTTTGGAAGCATTGCATTGCTTCATTTTCTCGGCTCCTCATAGTGTTGTACATCACTGCATTCTTGCCTGTCGAAAGTTTAGAGAACTTTTGTGGGATCGTGTGTATGCAAGCCAAGCTTGAGCAGAATTCCGTCGGAAAAACCATCCAAGATTTTTCTGACGGAAATTTTGCTCGTGTGTATGGGGCATAAGTAAAGTGCAAGGATCTGCCTTTACTGGCAGAATGTATGAATCTAATGATCTCTATCAAACATCATAGGGGATCAACCAAAAGATTTCACAGCTCTACAGGATGAAGAATCACTTGTAGGGAGCGAAAAAGAAAGTTGTGATTTTTTGCCAAAATTTCAAAGAAAATTTGGAAATTTGGCAAAATGTTGGGTAAAACAAAATTATGGGTAAAACAAAATGAAATCTTTTTTGGCAAAAGAGAACAAAGCTAAACTGAGGATTATGGAAGGTTGCTTTCAACTATCCTGGATTTAGGGAAAAAAAAAACCCTCATTAGCTTTATTATTCTAATTTTTTTTTTACAAAGACAAAATACAGACAATAAAAAAAAGAAATGTGACAGTATAGAAAAAACAAACAAAACTACTAAATTTAAAAAAAGCTTGGTTTATCAGATTTCACCCAAGCAGCTTGATATGCAAAATTGCGAGTTTTTGCTTTGGCAAAATTGGCCATTTAATGATGAGATCAGTTTTGACTAAATCAGTCTGGTCATTCCTAATTTCTAGGTTGCCCCACTCTGATTCATTTCTCAGTTCTCTTGACCTTCAGTCAGATGTGGGTGGTACAAAATCTCAGTGACTACAAAATCCAGAACACTAGGTTCTGCCCCAGTCACATGTCTCACCTGAGCCCAGGTATGCAGCCTTACATAGCTGATTAACTCATTTCAAGTGGAAGGAGGCAACCCCTCCTAGCTTCCATCCACCATTTTCTAGAATGTTCTACAACATTCTAGAAACGAGAAGGCCCCCAAGAGCTGCCCGGATGAGTCATCCAGCCCTGGCCTCTACTAACCCTGACCCAGATTCAGTGACTCAGGTTTATCCCTGGGCCAAGCTTTAGTTTTCCTACTCTCACTTCTAGTGGCACACACTAGAGGGTGCTACATAATATAATAATATCCTCTAGAGGGAGTTCTTGGGGGCTCAGTGCAGCATTTACCTGAAACAAATTTTGCTTTTGACTTTCGGATTTTTACAAGCTTGCTCTTCAATATTATAGAAATACATTGAATGTGTTATTAGTAATATGATATTATCCACTAGAGGGAGCTGTCAGTGGCTCAGTGCAATTACTCTGTCTTTCTCTGAAAGAAACACTAAAATTAGATATCAGTGGAATAGAGAGTGTAGTGTTTTTAATGAATGAGCATTCTGAGGAGTAGTAAACCATTGTGCAACACTGTAAGTGGAAATCTGAGCCTGAATATCTAATAAGCAGGTTTGGCTGGACTCATATTTGTGAGGGTTTCATACAAGCTGTAGTGCTTTCTACTGAGTTCAGTCCAGCCAAGAAATACTGTTTTAGGGGCTTACTTTTATCTAAAGGAAAAATAAAAATAACTTCAGCGTTACCCTTGCAGGGGTTTCCCACACCATTTCAAAAGCAAAACTAGTATTGAGCCTCCTGCCTTCTTCTTGCAATGTAATTTCTCAGGCCGCAAGCATTGACTTTTTGTCTGGTCCCTCAGAACAATTCACATAACATCTGTACATCTCCCCCTCGCACTTTCGTAGCTCCCTGCCGCACTGGCCCACGCCCGGGGCTCTGGGCTGGGGCCCCTCCCGTCTTCTGGGTAGACCCCTGAACCACAGACAGGCTCTTGATTATAAAGCACGTGCCTACCTGTACACTAGGCCTGCTGTTTTTTTAGTAAGACTTGGATACAAGATTAGAGGCTTCATCCCTCCCAAGACTCTGTGAAGCCTCTGAACTCAAGAACCCAATACACGGAATAGAAAAAAAAATTATTGGAGATTCGGGACTGTCTGTCGTACAAACGCAAAAGAAACAGTTTCATAAAGATATGATAAAATTAATTGTTTTATTAACATGTAAAATAAAGAAAAAAGAACAATACAATGTTAGACTCCATGTACAGCGGTATATGAGTCATAGGGTTCAAAGGTACTACATACAATTCCTACTTGGACACCTATATTGTCATACAGTCAAAGTACATAGGTCATAATACTTGTCCGATCGCTCGACATGTTTCGCCTAAATAGGCTTCATCAGGAGACGGAGACAGGGGTAAAATGTATTTGTAGATGAACGAAGATTTTGGAAATATTTTTTCGTATTCTATGGTATGTATACAAAACAATATATTGATTAGTGTTATACAGAGCAGTTAATAGTCATTAAAACGTTATATATGCTGCATAGAGTGTGCGATGGCAGGAATGTCGGGTGAAGTCAATTTACACATGCATGATTCCCTACCTCCAATATCATAGGGGTCATAAACATGGCCAGGCTTCCAAGGATTGATGCCGATGTTCTCACTGGAACACTCCCCAGGTAGGGATTCGCACAAGGCTATGCCCGGCAGGCGCCACCAGAACTCGTGGCTGGGGAGTTGTAGGGGGAGAGAGAAATCCTATTCCTTTTTTCATAAAGTATTTATAGGGCCTGTGAGGTACAGAGGTACTTATTAACCACAATTAAATTAGAACAAACTCAAATTATTCGCAAAATAGGAAAGTGATATGACCATGCCCAATGTAAGTTGTCAGGCTTTACCTACCTCTAGGGAAGCTTATAAAGATTTGTTTTTGTGAGAGGCTCGGGTCAAACCACCCCCCCAGAAAAGAAACGATAATGGGGGGAAGGGAGCGGGAACTACTGGATCTTTGTTCTAGGTGCTTGTCCACAAGACCAAGACAATTTTCTGAAAAATAACAAAACAAAAGAAAGAGACCCCAATAAAAGTGCATAGGAACCTTATCCAATACATTTTATGGATCCCCAAATGAAAGGGATTATAGTCCCTTACCTTATAATGGAATATGTATGGCATCAGAGCGTGTCATGTTTAATGGCTGGTCAGCCCATATACTGCCTCTCAACAGGGGCTAGGTGTGTCATCCAATGCCTATAGGGAGGGTATTTGGAATAAGTACGATAGTTACATGTATTCAAAATTACAGTGGACAAAACGTCCACCATTTAAAGAGTTGAGAAAGTTAGGTTGAGTCAGTCTACCTGTTTAGGTCGTTCCCAGAGCGTCCCGAGCCTCACGTCCACCTCAGTCTGACACAGCGTCAGACTGAGTTTAAGTAGTCTCCCCCCGTGGCGCCAAAAGCGCACGGCGTGTGACGTCACGCCGTGCTGACGTCACGCGGACGCAGTACAGGGGCCGGCCGGCGCTCGATCCAAGCCATGTGACCGGAGTGTTCCTATAAGGAACTCCTTCCGGTACAGAGTTCAGTTGGGACTGCCCTAACATGCCCTGCTGACAGCAGCCGTGCTGTTCTGTCAAATGCAGGGCGTGATGGGGTCCCTGTGGATGGAAGTTTAGAACTGAGTGGCCGGATAGATACTGCCGGTCGGTCCCTGACCCGGAAGCGTGGCGGGCAGAGGACCACCCTAAGGTGGACATAAACACACGCCACGCGTCCGGAGCAGTCCATACAATTCCCCAAAACCCTGGGGCGATCGCCATATAGGGCACACCCCGTGCATTGTCCCCAGGGGCCTGTGCCAACGCCGAATCCACCGAGACCAATCAAGACTTGAGAAAAAGGAAAAAAAAAAAAAAAAAAAAAAAAAAGGAAAGAGATAAAGAACTAGAGAAGACAACCTGCAAAACACACACCCAATGCAGCACATACTTGTTGTTGTTTTTATTAGATCATTGTTGTTAAACATATAATTGTTACATCTCAGAATAGGCAATAAAGGTATTAAATAAACAGTTTCACCCCCACACAGGGGGGGATATTACATAAACAAGCACGTTTCAGCACACACGAATTAAGGCTAGATCCAGGTCATATGCGGCCCACGCATCAAGCCCAACGATGCTCAAATACTGGTGCTAACAAAGAAGGGGAGGAAAGATGGGATGGGATGGGGCAGGGAAAAGGGGCGGGAAGGGAAGGAAGGAAAAGAAGGGGAAGGGAAGGAAAAAGGGAGAAGGGACCACAGGCGCTAAGGAAACGAAAAACTGAGGGCAAAGCATGAGAGACCACACATTATAAAAAGGGTTTAAAACTGATTCCTTCGTTGAGGCCCGGATACCGGGTAGCCTTCAACAAATAGATCCATCTAGTTTCAATCTGTAAAAGTTTCTTGTCTAGATCACCCCCCCGTTCCTGTTGGGGGAGGTGCTCAAGACTATAGAAACCAATATATTTTAGATCAAAGTTATGATATAGGCCTACATGGCGGCTGATTGGTGTCTCCATTTTGCGTTTACATATTAGTGATACATGATCTCTCATGCGACAAAATAGGGGGCGTTTTGTTTTTCCCACATAGAATGCTCCACATAGGCATTTCATCAGGTATACTGATCCTACTGATTGGCAGTTGGTACAATATTTTGGAGTCCATGTTCTACCATCTGGCAGGTCTATGCTTTTGCCCTCCAGAATGAAGCGGCAAAATCTACATTTGCCACATTTGTATGTGCCTGGGACTTGTTTTTTATTGTTCTGATTACTCGAATAGTGACTACTCACTAAGGTGTCACGTAATGAACGTGACCTCTTGTATGTAATCTCTGGATATGGTTTAATGTATTTGGATATTTTTTCATCAGTAGACAGTAAATACCAGAATTTTTTATATATGTTACGTACCTTCCTATGTTGTCGGTTGTATTTCGTAACAACTCGTGTACTTTCCTGGGTCTTAACCCGTCTGGGTTTATATAACAAGAGTTGTCTATTCATATCCACTACCTGATTGTAGGCTTTTCTGAGGCATGTTTTGCTATATCCTCGCAATAAGAGGCGTTCGCGCAAAAGATTCGCCTCTCGTTGAAAGTCATCGAGATGCGTACAATTTCGCTTTATCCTTAGAAATTGGCTGTAGGGGATGCTCTTGATTAATTTCTCAGGATGAGAGCTGCTGGCGTGCAGCATACTATTGCCTGCTGAGGCTTTTCTATAGAGGGTAGAGCACAGTGTTCCTTTCTCATCAACAAAGAGTTCAACATCCAAAAAAGTAATCCTTTTCTGATCGTAATTAAAGGTAAATTTTAGGTTATATTCATTAATTTGTAATTCGTCCAGAAATACAATAAGGTCCTCCTTCGATCCCGACCAGATCATGAGGACGTCATCGATGTAACGACTCCATGATAAGATTTGACCAATCGACAGGCTTTTACTATCATCAGAGAATAGGTCACGCTCCCATCCCCCCAGGTACAGGTTCGCATACGAGGGCGCGCACTTTGCCCCCATAGCGACCCCCTGCACCTGGAGGTAATGGGAGCGTTTAAATACAAATATGTTGTGCATCAGCACGAAGCTAAGTAGCTCCAATACAAACTCATTGTATTTCCATGAGTCAATATCTCTTTCTGTCAAAAATTCCCCTATCACCTCGATACCCTTCTTGTGTGGGATCGAGTTATAGAGGGCTTCTATGTCAATGGCAACAAGCCATGCATTTGCAGGGATCTGTAATCCATCTGTGCTTTTCAAAAGTTCTATAGTATCTTTTACATATGAAAATAAACATTTTACATGCGGATACAGATACTCATCAACCAATTGGCTGGCTTTTTCTGTCAGAGATCCGCACCCTGAGATTATGGGGCGGCCTGGTGGCGATGTCAGACTCTTGTGTACCTTGGGCAAGGCATAAAATGTAGGAGTAGTAAATGAGGTCATGTCTAAAAAGTCATACGTTTTGGCGTCTATAGTGCCATTTATGCGGGCCTTCATTATTATATTTCTATATTTATTCATATAGTAATTTACATGTGAGGCTGGTACCGATCTGTACCAAGTTTTATTTGATATTATGTCTAAGCACATTTTTTCATAGTTCTCTACGTCTAAGATAACCAAGTTCCCACCCTTATCGGATGGTTTGATTATAATATTGCTATTTGTTTTCAAGGTTTTCAATGCCTCTTTGAGTTCCTTCGGCAGGTTGGTTTGAGATCCAGTCTGCCAATTAGTAGATTCTATTTCCTTTGTGACCTGTATAACAAAGGCCCAAATATTGGAATTCCCCTGTAGGACAGGAAAGGATTTTGATTTGGGTTTGTATGTTTTGCGGTTGCCAAAGTTTTGAGCACCAGAAGCCGATGGATCCGTGGGGCGTAAGCAAGAGGGAGGAAAGGTCACCCCCTGCTGGATAATGGGGGTAACGGAGGGACTGGTAAATGTCCAGCCCTCCTCCTCCGGGTTGCTCTCGTCCCACAGATCCATCAGGTCCTGTAGTGCCCTTAGGTCCTCAAAAGTGACTCCTTCTATATTGGCGTTGTTCTGTTCGCCAATAGGGGCATCAGGTGATGTTTTGTCATAAATAACTTTATACATCAGGCGTCGTGCGAAGAGGTGAAGATCTTTCACCAATTCGAACTTATCTGCATTTTCATCTGGACAAAAGGTGAGACCCAATTGCAATACCTTAGTCTCATTGTCTGAGAGGGGGTAGGAAGACAAATTAATGATATCAAACTTGTCCCGACTCGCCAAAACTGGGGAGCCGGGACACATTATTTTGACGACTGACTAGTTTTTTTCATTGGAGTGGTTAAAGGTAAAGTACGTTTACGGTCACTCGTATTACTGGAGAAAATTGGAGCTGTTTTCACCTCCACATGGGGGTCCAGATTTATCCCTCCACATGCTTGTCCCTGTAGGGGGTGACCTACCACCAGGGAAATTGAATCAACATTCCTGGTGGGGGTAATGGGTGAAACAAGAGAATGGTTCAATGTGCTATTTGACAGAGTTGTATTCAGTGTGGTGTTGTTTTTGTTCTGTTGGGAACGTGATTTTTTGTCCTTACTACTTACTCTATCTGATCGTGATCGACTCTGCAAACTAGTTTCACTTTCTTTTTTTCTTTTACGTATTGCTCCTTCATGTTGTAATTTATCCTTCCGCAAGGCTATAGGGGCAAAGGATGTTGAAGAAGTGGATGATGTATCCAGTTCTCCAAGATCCAGATTTGGGATTTGTAGGTCCTGATTTAAATTGCTTCTTCTCACGGGATATTTGTTTGTTTGATTCCATTTATACGCCTGTTCATAGGTATACGCTTTTTTATCACGTTGATATTTGTTTTCCTTCATTTTGATTATGTTTGTTGCATACTTTGTTAGATGATCCCTAAGGTTTTTGTCTTTCTTTAGAAAGCAATTATGGGATCCCAAGTTGGCATGTTCCTCCTGCCATCTGAGGATCTCAAGGTCCAATTCCGCAATGTCTTTGTCATATTGTTCACTTAGGATTTGCATCATTTGCAGAGAACATGTTTGCAGGTTCTCCTCCCACATGTTTTTAATGTTAGGTTCTACCTTCTTCATATTTGGGAAAATCTGTATGCGGAGTCCCCAAGGTACTATCCTATTGGATCTATATTTCTCAAAGAATTCTTTGTGCCAAAATAAACGGGTCTTTTTTTCAATCAGCCGTTGAAGACTAGAAAAATATGTACTTACGTCTGCCTCATTGATATCTTCCTTAGAACGGTAAAGATTGACGTCCGTTACAAAGCCTGCCCAAGCTTGACCACAATAATCTGACATGGTAAATGTGTGGTCCTCTACTCACCAACTGCCTCTCATTTCTCTGTGGATATAACTCACCAACTGCTCCCCCTCTCTGTGTAGATGCTGCACACCAGGAGTGGTGATAGAAAAGGGGGCACTCGTAAAACGATGCGGGGACCGCATCCAAGTCTCTCCTCACCTATGTGTCTAAAACGTGCTTGTCATGAAAACAAAAATATATAAGAAAAGCATGATTATTTAGAATTCATACCCAAATTTCATACAACATAAGTTCTTATTAACATATACATCTAAAATATAAGAGAGAACTCCAGTCTAGGTATATGTTCTATAATCACGTCAATTTAAATTGATTTATAAAGATATGAAGAACAAGCATAGCTAACGAAAGAGTATCATGGGTGTTTGAACCACCCTGGGTATAGAAATTTTCAAGGCTCGCTAGGCTGGAATGTTCTCCTAAGATTTTTACATTGATATTGTACTATCATCCCAGTTTAGTATACAATAGAAAAATTATTGGAGATTCGGGACTGTCTGTCGTACAAACGCAAAAGAAACAGTTTCATAAAGATATGATAAAATTAATTGTTTTATTAACATGTAAAATAAAGAAAAAAGAACAATACAATGTTAGACTCCATGTACAGCGGTATATGAGTCATAGGGTTCAAAGGTACTACATACAATTCCTACTTGGACACCTATATTGTCATACAGTCAAAGTACATAGGTCATAATACTTGTCCGATCGCTCGACATGTTTCGCCTAAATAGGCTTCATCAGGAGACGGAGACAGGGGTAAAATGTATTTGTAGATGAACGAAGATTTTGGAAGTATTTTTTCGTATTCTATGGTATGTATACAAAACAATATATTGATTAGTGTTATACAGAGCAGTTAATAGTCATTAAAACGTTATATATGCTGCATAGAGTGTGCGATGGCAGGAATGTCGGGTGAAGTCAATTTACACATGCATGATTCCCTACCTCCAATATCATAGGGGTCATAAACATGGCCAGGCTTCCAAGGATTGATGCCGATGTTCTCACTGGAACACTCCCCAGGTAGGGATTCGCACAAGGCTATGCCCGGCAGGCGCCACCAGAACTCGTGGCTGGGGAGTTGTAGGGGGAGACGTGTGTGCTGAAACGTGCTTGTTTATGTTTGTTTATGTAATATCCCCCCCTGTGTGGGGGTGAAACTGTTTATTTAATACCTTTATTGCCTATTCTGAGATGTAACAATTATATGTTTAACAACAATGATCTAATAAAAACAACAACAAGTATGTGCTGCATTGGGTGTGTGTTTTGCAGGTTGTCTTCTCTAGCTCTTTATCCCTTTTTTCTTTAGCAGTTTTTTTTTTTTATTTTTATTTTTTTTAATTAAAGGCCCCTGGGGACAATGCACGGGGTGTGCCCTATATGGCGATCGCCCCAGGGTTTGGGGAATTGTATGGACTGCTCCGGACGCGTGGCGTGTGTTTATGTCCACCTTAGGGTGGTCCTCTGCCCGCCACGCTTCCGGGTCAGGGACCGACCGGCAGTATCTATCCGGCCACTCAGTTCTAAACTTCCATCTATAGGGACCCCATCACGCCCTGCACTTGACAGAACAGCACGGCTGCTGTCAGCAGGGCATGTTAGGGCAGTCCCAACTGAACTTTGTACCGGAAGGAGTTCCTTATAGGAACACTCCGGTCACATGGCTTGGATTGAGCGCCGGCCGGCCCCTGTACTGCGTCCGCGTGACGTCAGCACGGCGTGACGTCACACGCCGTGCGCTTTTGGCGCCACGGGGGGAGACTACTTAAACTCAGTCTGACGCTGTGTCAGACTGAGGTGGACGTGAGGCTCGGGACGCTCTGGGAACGACCTAAACAGGTAGACTGACTCAACCTAACTTTTTCAACTCTTTAAATGGTGGACGTTTTGTCCACTGTAATTTTGAATACATGGAACTATCGTACTTATTCCAAATACCCTCCCTATAGGCATTGGATGACATACCCAGCCCCTGTTGAGAGGCAGTATATGGGCTGACCAGCCATTAAACATGACACGCTCTGATGCCATACATATTCCATTATAAGGTAAGGGACTATAATCCCTTTCATTTGGGGATCCATAAAATGTATTGGATAAGGTTCCTATGCACTTTTATTGGGGTCTCTTTCTTTTGTTTTTTTATTTTTCAGAAAATTGTCTTGGTCTTGTGGACAAGCACCTAGAACAAAGATCCAGTAGTTCCCGCTCCCTTCCCCCCATTATCGTTTCTTTTCTGGGGGGGTGGTTTGACCCGAGCCTCTCACAAAAACAAATCTTTATAAGCTTCCGTAGAGGTAGGTAAAGCCTGACAACTTACATTGGGCATGGTCATATCACTTTCCTATTTTGCGAATAATTTGAGTTTGTTCTAATTTAATTGTGGTTAATAAGTACCTCTGTACCTCACAGGCCCTATAAATACTTTATGAAAAAAGGAATAGGATTTCTCTCTCCCCCTACAACTCCCCAGCCACGAGTTCTGGTGGCGCCTGCCGGGCATAGCCTTGTGCGAATCCCTACCTGGGGAGTGTTCCAGTGAGAACATCGGCATCAATCCTTGGAAGCCTGGCCATGTTTATGACCCCTATGATATTGGAGGTAGGGAATCATGCATGTGTAAATTGACTTCACCCGACATTCCTGCCATCGCACACTCTATGCAGCATATATAATGTTTTAATGACTATTAACTGCTCTGTATAACACTAATCAATATATTGTTTTGTATACATACCATAGAATACGAAAAAATACTTCCAAAATCTTCGTTCATCTACAAATACATTTTACCCCTGTCTCCGTCTCCTGATGAAGCCTATTTAGGCGAAACATGTCGAGCGATCGGACAAGTATTATGACCTATGTACTTTGACTGTATGACAATATAGGTGTCCAAGTAGGAATTGTATGTAGTACCTTTGAACCCTATGACTCATATACCGCTGTACATGGAGTCTAACATTGTATTGTTCTTTTTTTTCTTTATTTTACATGTTAATAAAACAATTAATTTTATCATATCTTTATGAAACTGTTTCTTTTGCGTTTGTACGACAGACAGTCCCGAATCTCCAATAATTTTTCTATTGGGCTTTTATTTGTCTTTTACTCAACTTGAGCTTCGGAAAAATTTTATCCCCTTCCTGACCAGGCCATTTTTTGCAGTTCAGCACTGTGCTACTTTAACTGCTGATCGTGCAGTCATGCAATGCTGTGAGGAGTAGGGCACCTTAGGACGTAGGGCTCTGACATATATACTGTAGAGAGAGTAAAAACACTTTGTGTGCTGGCAGGCTTGAGAAAAGGGGACCAGCCCCCAGAGATTGAACTCCTAATAATGGGGCCACTGATACTCGTCCGCTTCTAATTAACTCCTGACATGCTGGATGACCATTATGGATTCTTAATAGAAAAAAACTAGACTCAAAAAGTTTGGTTATCAATTTTTTTTAATTAGTTTTCACCAAAAAAATGGAAGGGGGACTACTATTTGCACATACAATTATAAAACCGGGAAAATTAATAATAGGATAATTGTAAGATACCCACTACAGTGGGGCCCCGACTTGCGAACGCCCGACCTACGAACCATTCCTACTTGATTGATTTCCAGAAACTGAACCTGTCACCATGCGCTAAAAGAATATATTGAAAAATTCAACAAAGACCTAATATAGAATAAGGATATCAAATGTATTAGGGATAAGATGGCCTTTAATGGGAAATATGCATATAGGTGGCCACAACAGGGAGGCAAAAAATCCAGGATTAATAAAAGGGTGGAAACAAGGGTGTCCACAAAAGTGAAATTGACACTGCAAAGGGTATGGATTTGGACTAATCACATGCCTCTAACCTTTCAAGTTTTTCTCATCTCTTACAGTCATCTGCAAGAGGAAGAGACAGGTTTCTATGATCAAGAAAAAGACACAATACGGGTGATGGCTAATGGTGGTGGTAAGGGCAAAAAAACGATGGAACATACCCTTGCTAGACATCCTGATCTAGAGGTGGGTGGTGATCGTAAGGGGTTGGGGTTGGTCTCGTGGTGATACAAAGTTGAATAATAGAGCTACCATTGGGTCAGATATTCTAACAGGTTCCAACCATACCCCCTTGTCCCCCCAAACCTCTACACAGATACTCACTCATACTCCTCAAAACTTGGGAGCTGTCTCTAAAGTTAACAAAGATGAGGATTTTAATTTGTTCCCTCCTGTGCAGGATCAGCCCAATAAGAAGTTGGGCCCACACAATCTGGACCGCTATGCCTACAGAGGCAAGTATATGTTGACCAGCTACAGATCATAAATATTTCTTCTACGGTTCTTTCTCCAGTTGAAAATTAGGTTTTGGCTTTGGGACTTCGTTTTTGTCCCTCCTCGCGAGCAGACAATTTTGAATTAGTAAAGGACATGAATCTCTTTGCTAGGAGACTAACATAAATTCATGTACGACAAGCATAGGAGAAAGAAAAAAACAGGAACTAATCGATCAAGAGCAATGGGGATTCACGGTGATTCACAGTGATTCACGGTGAGGGACATTGTGGCTCTTATGCCCTGTACACGCGATCGTACTTTCCAATGGAAAATGTGCGATCGAAGCTTGTTGACGGAAATTTCGACCGCGTATAGTCTCCATCGCACTTTTTCTATCTGAATTTCCGACACATGTTGTCGGAAATTCCGATCGTGTGTACACAATTCCGACGCACAAAGTGCCACGCATTCTCGGATTCAAGCAGAAGAGCAGCACTGGCTATTGAACTTATTTTTTCTCGGCTCGTCATACGTGTTGTACATCACCGAGTTCTTGACGTTTGTGTGACCATGTGTATGCAAGACAAGTTTCAGCCATTATCCACGGATTTTGTTGTCAGAAAATCCTATTGTGTGTACAGGGCATTAAAGATCTTATGGAAATTTTGGACGAAACGAGTCCGCCTCTGGGGGCACTGGGGAGGTGAGTCTCTGGAGATTGACTCTAGATTCCGTAAGAAATCCACACAATTTCCTCCCTTACAGACTAATCCCCATATATGGACTTTTCTATCCCAAGTTACTGCAGGTATTAAGAAATTTAATTTTCGTTTTGATGGCGAGAAAAATATTACTTCAGGCCAACAGCAGGCAATTAGTCAGTTACAAAAGAATAAGAATATAACCATAAAAATGGCGGACAAGGGAGGCAATGTTGTGGCAATGGATACTGGGAGTTACCATGAAATGTGCTTGGAGATTCTATCGAATACTGATTGGTATAAACCCATATCAAGGGATTTGATACAGGAATTCAATGGTGAATATGATACAAAGGTGCATGATGCGTTTCTAAATGCAATAACTGACAAGGAGATCTATGAGGCCCTTAAAAGCCCTTATGCTAGAATCTCCTTGTCCTTACCTAAGACCCACAAAAACATGGTAAAACTACCAAGATGCCCAATAATATCAGGAGTGGGTGCAAAAACTGAGAAAGGTAGTCGTCTGGTCGACATTTTGTTGCGATCACATGTTCTTAAACTCCGATCCTATATTAGGGATACTAGTGATTTATTGAAGAAACTCCATGGTATTCTTATACCCATGGATAGTTTGCTCGTATCCATAGATGTGGAGGCATTATATTGCAGTATCCCACATATACATGGAATTTCTGTAGTTAAGTCGTTCTTGGACGATATTGCTGTGATGACCTATCCCTATAACACCTTTGTACTACAACTACTGCATCATGTACTGACAAGGAATGTGTTCACTTTTGACAGGTGCAGGGTTTGTGATGGGGACGTGTTGTGCCCCATCGTATGCCAACCTGTACCTTTGGGGGTGGGAATGTACACTATATGCAGATGAGTCTCTATATATGTATCTGTCTAGCATTATATGCTGGCACAGATACATAGATGACATTTTCATGGTCTGTAATTCGAGTAAAACAGACCTGCTGGGTTTTATGGAAAAGTTGGCTAGTAACGATTACAATCTCAAATTTACGATGCATAGTGATCCACAATCGATACTGTTTTCTTGATATTAATATTTTCAAAGAAGATGATGGGACTTTAGGCACTTCACTGTACAGGAAACCCACTGCGGGGAATACTGTGCTCCATGCCTCCAGTGCCCACCCTCAACAACTAATTAGGAGTATTCCTTATTCACAATTACGTATCAGATGTAATTGTTCTAGCAAAGACGATTTCTTAAAGGGATCAAAGCTATTGAGAACTAGGCTTTTGCAGAGGGGTTATACTAAGACTACCCTAAAAAAAGCCTACAATAAAGTGTGTTCAAAAAATAGACAAGAACTATTGGTCGATGCAAAAACAAAGAAACAGGAAAATACCATCAGGATCGTTACTACATACTCCAACAACCATAATATGGTGGAAAAAAAACCTAGAGAAACATTGGCATCTCCTTACTGGTGATCCAATCTTGAAAAAATATATTAAAGAATATCCCCAAGTTACATACAGGAAATATAAGTCTTTGAAGGATCGTCTTGTCCATAGCCATTTCCAGGAAGCTATGGGGCCTAGTTAAGATCTAATGCCACATACACACGAAGGGACTTTGTCCGCCGGACCTAGTCCAGCGGACAAACCTCCGGACTTTCCAGCTGGGCTTCGCCGGACTTGAAAGCGAACAGACTTGACCACACACGATCACGCTAAAAGTCCGGCGGTTCACGCGATGACGTACAGCACGTACGACGGGACTAGAAAAAGAAAAATACTAGAAAAGTACTTGCTACTGAGCATGCGTCCTTTTTGGTCCGCTGGACCATACTACAGACGGCCGTATTGTCCGCCGGACTGCCAAGTCCAGCGGATAATTTTTAAAACAAAACTTAAAACCTAGTCCGCCGGACTTTTGGGAAAAAAAGTCTGTCGAAGGCCCACACACGAGGATATTGTCCGGCGGACTCGAGTCCAGCGGACAATCCCGCAAGATAGTCCCTTCGTGTGTACGCGGCATAAAGGGCATGTTTCGATGTGGAAGTTGTGGATACTGTGATTGGATTCTGGAGGGAGGTTCCTTTACATTACCCAATGGCAAAGTACACAGAATTGAACACTTTGTGACCTGCCAAACTAAATGTGTTATCTTTATCGCCCTATGTAGATGTGGATCATTCTATATAGGGAAAACGTTTAGGAACTTCTGGAGAAAAATCTATGATCATTTATATTATATCAGAAAAAAATCTGCTCTATACCCCTATTGGAAGACATGTCGCCCTCCAACATAAGCATGACACCTCAATGATACAATTTACGGTGTTAGAAAGGATTGTTGAAGATCCGAGAGGAGGAAACATTGATAAAAAGCTTCTACAGCGGGAGGCTAGATGGATATTTAGTCCCAATGCCACCTCTCCACCTGGCCTCAACGAGGCCTTAAGTTACAAACCATACCTAGGTTGAAACATTAATTGGTTTTCATGCTCTTTCTCTTCCCTGTCCCTGATTACATTTTTGGTGAAATGAATTCAACAAAATTATAGTTTTGTCTCTCCCCTATCTTGCTGTATAGCTCTGAATAGATTAACGATCACATCATGATGTTTGATTATGTATTATATTATTGTAAATTGATCTATTATTAAATTGTTTGGTGTATGATATTAAACATGGGAAGTTAGGATTCTCAGGTTATTCCAATTAAGACCGAAGGCTTGCAGCCTCGAGTCCTATAGTTTAATCTGAGGTATACATGTGCGGCATGCCATGGGGTGACCTTGGTGCACTTTGGATCATGGCTCTATCTTAGATTTTTATTTTTTTATTTTTTTATTCTATATGTACTTTATCTCGTGGGGACCCCCAGCATGGATAACATCTGACTACAGTTTGGATTTTTAGCATCTGTATTACCAAGGTGGTGGTGTTGCAGTGGTTGGCGTCAGGGGTCTCCCCTTGCTTTTTTCTTATTAATATTTTCTCTTTTTTTTACTTTTTTCTTAATTTTTAAAAAAAATAAATAATTTTTTCTTACTTTTTATTTATTATTTATTATTAATTTCATATCTCAAATACATTTTTGTGTATTTTCATTATATTCATCTATCATATCTTATATGGCAGATTGTTTTTGTATTGTTCATTTTGGCTTCCTGTATCTTGTGTCTAATTCCTGCATCGGCAGTTTATCGCGCTTGTACTCTCGGATGGTGTCTCTTTCCAAGTGTCTATTTGAGGCCAGTGCGCATAAGCACACCACTAATAATCTGACTATTTTGTTCTCATTTGCGAATGCGTTTGTAGCGCCAACACTTTTCTAAAGTGTGCACTATATGTGTAAATTTAGTTTTTCCAGAACTGTAACTGAGTTCTCGGGGTTAATTGTATAGGTCATTTGCTTTGGCATCAGTTTGACTGGGCTGTACTGGAGTTCTGCCTGGTCATAGGTGAGGTGGGACACCTGTGACAGGCTGAGAACGCAGTCTGGTTGGACGTGTTAAGTACCAATCTTTCTCGGAGCCAATCAGTGGGCGCGTCTGGCCCCACTGTGTAGTCTGGGAAGGGGTATTTAAGATGCTGAAGTCACGTGTTCAGGGTTCGGCTTGCTCTTTGATTTCTGGTTCCGGTCCGGACCAAACCCGTGAGGGGTTCTGGACCCAGGAGTGTCTGCTTCCCCCGTAAGCCTGGTCACCCTGACCAGCCCCAGAGGCCCTCATGGTCTGGGGTGGGGATCCGTCCATTCCTGAGCCTCAGAACTGGCTAGTTCGAGGCCCAGTAACTGAAGGAGGATTCTGAGGTGTCCCGGTGTTCTCTCAGGATTGGAGAGGCCCAGCAACTCGTACAAGCGACCAGGGGAGGACTCTTCGGAGGAGGGCCAAGGAGCTGGCTGCTCGGTAAGAGCCTGGGAGCTAAGATTGCATGGACACTAGTGAATCCGCATTTCTTGCGGTATCGCCAAAACGGCTGGAAGATTCAGGTACCATAGGAAAAGTTCCTAACTCATCTTTCAGTTACAACCTAGTCTGTGGCAGAGACTTTGCAAATCTTTGAATCACTTGTTGGCTGCTAAATCTACAGACAGGGGTTTATCCAACAGTGAAGCGCCCAGTTGCGAGTGGCTACTCTATGGGCTACCTAAAGAGACATTCATTTGATGTCAGCAGTTCTGAAGTGCCTGAGCTTTATCACCCGTGCCATTTATTCCCAACTAAGAGACTGTGTTATATTTGAACGTTTACTTTATGCAAATAAAAATCCTCAAAGGGACATTTGAGTGTCGGCTTCTGAGATTACTGGGTACTAACCCTGGGAACCCCTAGACAACGAACGACGAGCTACAAGGAGGAGGTAATCGGTAAGCCCAGAAAATACATAGCCGCCTCGCAGGGGTTATGGCGCTACACGTTGCAGACGGCAATACCTTTAATTGGTGGCTTGCCGCGCCTGTACATCTCGGATGGTGTATTTTTTCCAAGTATCATTTAAGGGCCAGTGCGCATGAGTGTACCTCTAATAACCTGTGCCTATTTTGTTCTCTATCGTGCATGCGTGGCAAACAGCGATACTATTTTTCTTACACCTATGGGGGATTCTCCATGATTACACTTGCTCACGCCCTTCATGCTCGGGCATATTGGTACAGCCCTCACAGCTGACTATAGTCAGCTCATCTGGGCTGGGAGGTGGTGCTGATTGTCAGCCGTATTTAATGATCAGTTGTAAGGGCTCTCTAGGGCGACAAGTTCATCCAGGACCTCTGTGAACAGGTTAGTCTACACACTGGGACCTTCTCTGTCCCTTTCATTTAGGATATCTAAATTGTTGATCAGGTTGTGAAGTAATTTGTTACTTTGCTCCCTAGATCTACTTTTGCAGCCACAATTAGCACGGATCTGATCTAGTACCCACTAATATAGATCATTGGGAATTAATGTACAGTGGTGTGAAAAAGTGTTTGCCCCCTTCCTCATTTCCTGTTCCTTTGCATGTTTGTCACACTTAAGTGTTTCGGAACATCAAACCAATTT
The DNA here is from genome assembly GCA_028564925.1 of Lithobates sylvaticus. Classification (NCBI taxonomy): domain Eukaryota; kingdom Metazoa; phylum Chordata; class Amphibia; order Anura; family Ranidae; genus Lithobates; species Lithobates sylvaticus. The sequence continues at coordinate 172,838,560 of CM053038.1, forward strand.
AAACAATAGTCAAGGACAACACAAGTAAACACAAAATGCAATTTGTAAATGAAGGTGTTTATTATTAAAAGGTGAAAAAAAATCCAAACCATCATGGGCTTGAAGGGATATTTAGTTTAACTACTTCTTGTGTATTATAGTCAGCTTCCATTTTGTGTGTCTCTAACATCCATTTTGTGAAATATGCTCAAGTCATGCTATTCTAGTTTCGTTTTTCCATAATACTGTAATCTTCTTGTTGAGTTTCATTTCTCGTAAAGCACGTGATAATTTAGAAATAATTAGTTTCACTGTGGGCGTCAGACTGTACTTGTGCGTCTCTGTATATGATTGGATAATCTGTTAAAGGGCGGTACTTTCTGAAAAGCCCTCTTATATCGACACCCAAGAATAAAGATTAGATTTGCTCGGAGAGAAACCTGCTGTGTATATGTTTCTTTATCTCAAAGGGCAAATCTCCCAGATCTGGTATCGGATGTAACGGTAAACCAAAGCAGACAAATACCCCTAATCTTGATTTATTACCCTTTCAGTTTGGGGGCTCGTCCGGGATCGATTACTATATGTCGCGGGTGAGTAGACTTGATATATATCTTCTCTCACCGTGACCTCTATTTAGAAATCGTTCCTTTAACGGGACCTGTGATTTATGTAGAAATAGTTTTTAGACTTTGAAGAAAGTCAAGCGCTGTTGAGACAACAGCGCCAGCCCTGGGGGGGCTGGATGGGCTTTAGGAAGCCCATTAGATAAGAGCTATTCTGAGTAATAGCAAAATGCTTTAGAAGAAAGCATCTGTTCAGTGTGAACAGGGAGGATTCTGTGTAGTCCTCATTATAAGTCTGCGGCAGCCGTCTGTTCGGGATGAACAGTCAGAGAACCTGGGGTAGGTTCCAGGACTTTTGAGAAGTCCGTATATTAATGATAATACAGTACTGTAATTACAAAACAAAACAAAAAGTCTGCTATGGTTTGCTGGAAAAAACCGATCTCTTTGCTTTCTTATCTTTGCGTAGATGATAAGCTAACTTGTAAAATGTCTGTGTGGAATTTGTCAGCGTTTGTAAGGTAAGACAACGCCTTCCACTGCTCCGTGTTATCATAGGACTTAGATTTAAGAGCGACAGACGTGCCTTCCTATGAATTCCGGGTTCTTTTGTGATTGATGGAAGTTCCCGATCGAAACACAGAGTAATGCTACAGTATCCGGTGATGTATTGATGTTTATTCTTAATGATTTATGTATGAATGTTTTGACTAGAAAGTTAGCAGTGTTAGTAATATTTTCTTAAAGGTAATGATTCATTTTGCTGCTATGCAGGGAAAGTGAAGATTGGGATGTTTGGCTTTTTGCCAACATGGTTCAAGTACTTATATCTCACTAAGCTAATAGATATTGTGAAGAATTGTTTGCGGCATTGGCAGTACAGAACTTGCAAGTACTGTTTGAACCTGTTGGCACTCTGCCAAAAATAAAAAATAATTTGAAAGAAAAAAAAAAAAAAATGTATTGTTTGGTTGTAAATAATAACAAAGTAATAATGTATGAAGCTTGTCTACAAAATAAGATGCTGTGGGAGATCTCTGGCTGGCCCGGGGCTCCCTATGGCATCCTAGCCCAAAAGCTGCCCAAGATAGGTTAGCAGAGCCATGGAATGGTGAATTTAGAGGTTAAATTAACTTTCTCCATGCCTTTATCAGGCGCCCGCTTCCTCCCCCTTACATTCCATAAACCAGATAGGAGCAGCACAGACACAAGGACACAGAGAAAAGCAGAATGAGTTTGAGTTTGAGTTTGAAAAAAAAAAAAAAAAAAGAAAGAAGATTTCTTTTTACAAAAGGGATCTTAAAGGGAAATTACCTTGTTCTATATTAACAAAAGAGAAGGTAAGAAAGTAAAGAAGGCAATTGTGACTATAGGTTTGTACAAGACCTGAGGGCCATCGATGGCCTAGTGGTACCGATTGCCCCAAAAGTGCCTGATGTGCCATCAATATTTACCGCCATAAATTACGATGCAGAGTATTTTATTGTGATTGATTTATTGGACGCATTTTTATTTCCGTCCCTGTGGATGAGGAGGCACAACCAATCTTTGCTTTATGTTTTTTTTTAAACCGCCAACTAACATGGTGCAGAATGCCCCAGGGCTATATATAGACTCCCTTGTAGCCTATTCCAAACTACTCTCAGAGCTTGGATACCAGGATATTGTTCATCCCTGCTGCAGTATGTGGATGAATTCCTCGTCTGCAGTTCTACTCGGGTGGCCGCCCTGGAGGATGGGAGAGATCTTTTGAAATGTATTTTTGAAAGTGGTCACAAAGTGTCAAAGAAAAATTGCAATGGTGTCAGAAAAGGTTGAATATTTTGGTTTTGTACTCTCAAAAGGAGAAAGGAAAGTCAATCACAGAAGAGCTATGGCTCGTGTGGGTCTGCCCCGCCCACTTGCTAAGAAAGACATGTTCACCTTTCTTGGTAATTATGATTGGTTACTGCCGCCAATGAGTACCTGACTGTTCCTACCACAATCTCCTGAGACAAGCCACAGGTTTACACATGCCAGATTGTATAAAATGGTCAAATGAAATGTGCAATGCTTTTGTGTATTTGAAAAATGCTATGGTAATGGCTCCAGGGCTCGGCCTCCCTAACTAGGAAAAATGTTTAATTAGTTTGCAGGAAAAATGTTTCATTTGTTTGCAAGGGAAAATTGTAAGGACGTGTCAGGTGTCCTCGCTCAGGAGCATGGAGGCAAGTTGCGCCCTATTATTTTTTTTTTCAAAGATGGTTCCGGTGCAGGTTCAAGGCATGCCTGTGTGTCTCAGAGGCATCCTATTCGATGATGGTTTTGAGATGGCCACTTCTTTCACTCTGGGGCACGACACTACACTTAACACCACCCACAATGTATGAAAAATGTACATACGCAGCACATGTCTGCTCAAAAGGTTGAGCGGCTATGAGTTGATCTTGATGTCCAATCAAAAATTGCACATCAAATATGCTTCTCCCACTTCAGGACCAGCACCAATACAAATGCCCTTTCAGGAATAAAAGGAGAGCAGAATGAGGTTGTGCCACAACATGATTGCATAGACCTCATTCACCAAGACACATCACCCAGGTCTGATGTATCTTCCACAACACTGCAGAGCATACACAGGCCAACAAACAGATAGCCAAGGGAAATGCTCTGGCTGATTAGCTGCTAAACAAGCTGCTACTTCACAAAATGCACAGATCCAAATGCCCATGCTAGTACCAGAATTGTTGTTTTCTTTTTGTTTTTTGTTTTTTGTTTTTTGATCAGGTTCTTTCAGATTTGCAGGTATGGCAAATGAAGCTGATCTCAGAGGTTGGGACAAAATAGGTGTGCAGAAAGATCCAAAGACTGGATTTCTCTGCAAAGAGGGGAAGCCATGTATACCAGTAGCTAGTGCATCACTTTTGTAGCTAGTGCATCACTTTTTATGCATCATTTTTATTTCCCAGTTCCATGGAATAGGTCACAGAGGCTGGAAAGCCACGTGTGAACTATTGGAGAAAGACTTTTACATTACAGAACTTTCCTGGCCAATTTTATGTAGCAAGATGCATCACATGTATCAGGAACAACCCACACAAGGCCGAACATGAACACCTGATATATCCAACAATTCCTTTTACACATTTGCAGATTGACTTCACACACATGCCCAAATTAGGCAAAAGACAGGAATATTTTTTGGAAATTGTGGACAAGTTCTCAAGTTGAGTTGAACTTTTTGTCACCACAAAAGAAGATGCACAAACAGTAGTGAGGATCCTCGTTCAGGAAATCATTCCTCGATGGGGATGCCCACTTCTTATAAACTCAGACAGACAATGGACCTACATTTGTATCAATGGTCTGCCAGGACTGGGTAAAAACTCTCAAGATAGAACGGAGGTTTCACATTCCCTAACACCCTCAAAGCTCAGGGATAGTAGAAAGAATAAACAGAACAAATAAAAAAAGACAAAATAAGAAAGGCCACAGGAGGAACCTTTGCCAACTGGAAGAAGGTCCTCCCAGCAGTCCTGGCAGAAATAAGAATGACCCTTCCAAGACAACAGTGTATTCACCTTTTGATGTCTTGATGGGTCGACCTTTCCCCACCCCATGGGCCAGAGCACATTTAATGATAGAAAAGGGAGATTTAGACTTATTACAGGAAGAATATGTAAGGTAATTGGTTGAAACATTGTAAACAGTTGAGAGAAATGTTGCTCGCACCTTTTCTTTTTCTTCACAGGAAACTACTCACCCCTTCAAATTGGGAGACACCGTGGTGGTCCATCAGCTGAACAGAAATAAGAAGCAAGAGTATCCTTTGGACCTCCTACCACAGTGGTTGCAGTGACCAGAACAGTCATCCTAGTGAAAAATTGCCAGTCCTGGATCCATGCCAACAGAGTGAAAAAGGTTGCCCAAAGCCCCAAGAGCAAGAAGGAGATCTTGGATACAGGAGGCCCTCAAGCAGAAGTCCAAGCAGATGAAGGAGTTCCTGGGAAAGCAGGTCCGGCCAGAGAAGATGACCTTGCTTACTTCACAACAGACTTCTGACAAGGCATTCTGCCCACTAATCCTGATCTCTCTGACAGTGTTCCTACCCACCTGGATCACCACTAACTGTATCTACCACCCTGAAGATTTGGGTGCAATTAAAAGTAACTGTGGGAACACAAACACACACACACACACAAGAACATTATATTGACACAAGCTATAACCAAGAGAGAGATTGGAGATAGTTTTACTGATAAGATTCTTTTGCTAAAATTTAAGTATGCTTATGCTATGCTAAAAAATCAGGGTATGAAGAATGTTGAATATGTAGCATATTAAGCGCTACGCGGACGGTTATATAAACCCTGTATAATAATGATAATATTACATCCTAGTACTGCCCGAATTGCCCTTTTGGCTGTACCTTTAAATGTTTCCTCCTTTCTCAATGAGACTCCTCCTGTATTTTTGACTAACATATCCACTCTGTACATAAACAACATTGTTACCTTTCCAATAGCAGGTAGAAGTCATTCCCCTGTTTGGTGTTTTAATTTAGGGAATGAGACACAGACTAACCCCTCTTTCTGCAGCAGGTCAATATTTAATATCTCCATGTGCGAATCCGGAGTCTCTGCCCCTGCCTGCTCACTGTTTCAAGTAATTGACCCAGGGTTAAACTGTACTTTGCATAACTTTTTCTTTTTCTCTAAAAATGTAGGTGAAATATTACACTAATTTATAAATCGCAACACAGGACAAGTACACTCATGAGCTTGTCGCTAAGAGACCTTTTGCACTGGGACAAAGTATCCATGTATGTTGTAGGAAAGTGTGTTATCCCTGGGTGCCCCTCCATGTTAAGGGATGGTGTTACCTTGTATCCTTGTTATCTGTCATGGGAATGGTAGGGGATTATAAAAGGGGACATCCACTAGAGGCCAGCTCCAGCAGGAAGCTAGGGACATTGCTAAAACATGGAGCCCATTTGCCAATGTAGGATTTGAGCTTGGAGGTATATTTTTATGGTTAAAAGACATTGTCCTTGTTATGGTACTTATCCTTGCTCTGATTCTTTACCTCTGTTTTAAATGTTGCACTTACATAATTGCGCACCTTCGATCTCCTGATGATAAGGTTCCATCTCACATGACATACATGAAGAGTCATCAGGCAATCTATGCCACAGCCCCAAAGAAGTATTAAAGCACAACATAGAATGTAGAGATCATCTTATATGATCTAAGAGGGGATTGAAGGGATATTTAGTTTAACTACTTCTTTTGTATTATAGTCAGCTTCCATTTTGTGTGTCTCTAACATCCATTTTGTGAAATATGCTCAAGTCATGCTATTCTAGTTTCGTTTTTCCATAATACTGTAATCTTCTTGTTGAGTTTCATTTCTCGTAAAGCACGTGATATTTTAGAAATAATTAGTTTCACTGTGGGCGTCAGACTGTACTTGTGCGTCTCTGTATATGATTGGATAATCTGTTAAAGGGCGGTACTTTCTGAAAAGCCCTCTTATATCGACACCCAAGAATAAAGATTAGATTTGCTCGGAGAGAAACCTGCTGTGTATATGTTTCTTTATCTCAAAGGGCAAATCTCCCAGATCTGGTATCGGATGTAACGGTAAACCAAAGCAGACAAATACCCCTAATCTTGATTTATTACCCTTTCATAGGAGGGCGGCCCTAGTTACTGTGGAAAAGGAATAGTCACCTTGATGTAGTGTTGTTGTGAATCTGCTTATCCTGTGAGTACCTTGCTAAGATGCAGTTATTATTAATATGTTTTACCCTGTATCTTTATATGGGGACCTATTATATTTTTCTTTTCATCACATTTTTGTCCTTCTTAGATTGCGGCATTAAATATATTTTCTGATCGGTTTGGATCTAGTGAATGCCTCGCTGATCTGGTCTGCCTGGGTAGCACATGGCATGCCTCTTATGAGAGGGCTCTATTTACTATGTAAGTGGTACCCCATATACTCTGTCCCCATACTATCTATGGGGTTTATATTATCATATGTGATTTGTTTGCATTTGTCATCATTTTGATGAAGTTTTTGATACTGTTCTTTTTCCCATGCAGAATCCCTTTGCTTGCAGTCAATGGAAAAAGGTCCTGTAGAAGCGACAGCAAAACGTTGATCTTGTTTGACTTGGCAGTATAGGGAATATATATTTTTATACCTGGGGTTATACAAACGAGAGGTTCAAATTTTCTTGTTTTTTTTGTACATGTTTATCAATTTTGTAACATTAAATAAATGATCTTTTTTTGTAAAATTATATAGTGTTCCTTTCTGGTACCGGTAAAGTCCGCTTAAATGTCCAAAACAATTTTCCAACATTTTTTACAAATAAATATCTGCAAAGTGTGGTGTGCATTTGTATTCAGCCCCCTTTACTCTGATACCAATAACTAAAATCTAGTGGGACCAATTGCCCACAGAAGTCACCTAATTAGTAAATAGAGTACACCTGTGTGTAATTTAATCTTAGTATAATTACAGCTGTTCTGTGAAGCCCTCAGAGGTTTGTTAGAGAACCTTAGTAAACAAACAGCATCATGAAGGCCAAGGAACACACCAGACATTTCAGGGATAAAGTTGTGGAGAAGTTTAAAGCAGGGTTAGGTTATAAAAAAGATATCCCAAGCTTTGACCATCTAACAGAGCACTGTTCAATCCATCATCGGAAAATGGAAAGAGTATGGCACAACTACAAACCTACCAAGACATGGCCGTCCATCTAAACTGACAGGCTGGAGAAGCAGCCACAAGGCCCATGGTAACTCTGAAGGAGCTGCAGAGATCCACAGCTCAGGTGGGAGAATCTGTCCACAGGACAACTACTAGTTGTGCATTCCACAAATCTGGCCTTTATGGAAGAGTGGCAAGAAGAAAGCCATTGTTGAAAGAAAGCCATAAAAATTCCTGTTTGCAGTTTGTGGGAAGCCATGTGGGGGACACAACAAACATGTGGAAGAAGGTGCTCTGGTCAGATGAGACCAAAATTGAACTTTTTGGCCTTAAAGCAAAATGCTATGTGTGGCGGAAAACTAACACTGAATATCAACAGGGACAGGGAAGCTGCTCTGAGTTGATGGGAAGATGGATGGAGCCAAATATGGGCAATCTTAATAGAAAACCTGTTAGAGTCCGCAAAAGACTTAAGACTGGGGCAGAGGTTCACCTTCCA
>CM053038.1:172846762-173209262 GCA_028564925.1 Lithobates sylvaticus
AACTCATGTATATGTTGATACTGGTCTCTGCTCACATACTTTACCGCGTTGTGGAATATGTCTGAACCCAGAGTGTAAGGTGGTTTGGAATATTCACAGGGTCATGGCAATGCAGAAGAACAGGTAAATCCAAGCAGTCCTCAAGGGGGCCATGCTAAATACATGTTATCGGATATTATTTTGTATCTACCTTATTGTAAGTAATTTGGTAATTGAAGATTTTGCATCTGCACGTTTGGTTTCACTGCCACCTTGTGCACATCTTTAGTATTGTTTTTTTAACATCATCATTTGCATCATCTTGTGTTATATTGGCCATATAGATTCTGCAATAGCGCAGTATTACTTATTATACACATAAATTTATTGGTTACGGATTTACCTATCGGTGTTTGCAGCAGTTGTTTTGTTTCATTTTAGTTTGTTTTCTTCACCTCCAGTGATAGCACGGGAGTACTCCTTCCCTAGTTTTGCATTCAGAGAATGCCTTGTATATTTTTTCAAGGAATGCAAGGCATTTTCCAATTGGATGAGATTACATTGTGATGTCATCTGCCTCGTTCAATCAGAGAAAGTCCCCCTGTAATTGGATAAATACAAGCCATTCTCTGAATAGCAGCATTGCCAAGTGAGCGGCCCTCTGTGGCCAGTATGCAGAGGGGAAGATGCTTGAGCAGAACCTAGAAGAAAGCAGCTATCAGTGTACATCCACCAGCTGGGGCTTTTTCTATCTTTGCCCTTGTCCTCTGCCCTTTGTGGGTGAGGCACATTAGCAACAGAGTCTTTCCATCTTTGGCTCCGGACGCATAGAGGTATGTGTTGTGCATCCACTGGAGGTCATGACAATTTTTCTTCATGTTTACCTATGTACCATACTTATTTTTCTTTATGCTAGAGCTGGATTACTAGTGTGGTGGTTTCACATTGTCCCCTGAGGAAGCCATCAAGGGTGAAACATGTTGGGAATTAATATTCATCTGTGACCACTTTTCTCTTCTCCTCTGGGCCGCCAGCAACCCACTGTACTACATGTGCTCAGCCTTTGATTTTAACTAATACTTTCATATCTTGATTGTTGTATGATATTTGTACCGATAATAAAGAATTATAATTTTAATATATTTTAGATTTATTTGTTGTCAGCACTGTTATAATCCCACTCCTTCATATTTACAAATATCAGTGTACAGTATGTAGCATACTACAGTGGTTTTCAGCAGCCCTAGGAGCCCATACATTATGTATAATGACATTATACCAACCTGGACCAATGTAAGTTGGCAATAAAGATCATTTCTGGAGTTCCACTTTAACAATTATAGATACCAGCCTTATAAACTAAGCTACAATGTATAAGTTTGTATTAATGGAATGTTCTTGGCTTTGGTAGGAAAGTGTATGATGGTCACATAGTATTTCGGGTTTCAGATCACGTTCTGTTCGCAGGTCACCTTCTTTCTACATTTCTGCACATCACCTAAGCCCACTTACCGGAGTTCAGCAGTAATGAGACTTCGACGATAATTGAATTACAGTTTGCTTCAATGAGTCCCATCAATTGAAATGTTAAGAGCAGTGGAAGCCTCGGCCAACCAAAACATTCTAAGTAACCACTTCTTCTCTGGCATGTTATGACATAGTAAATCTAAGGGGTCAAGAAAAGTCATATACAGTATCCTCTGTGAACCAATCACACATCAGCCTTTTACTGCAGTATAAATGAACTGATCAGACCATTAACTGATTGTTGGAGGTAAAAAGACACCATTTTTTTATGCTATTAAAAGGGATTTTTCTGAATTGTATTTCTATTTAAATGGTTACATGCCATGACCCTGTTATATTTTTGGATAAGCGCAAACGTTTTCAGTTTGGGAAAACAATAATTTCTGCTGCTAGCAGGCAGGTATACATTTGGATAGGATAGGAGGGTTTAGGAGGATAGGAGGGTTGAGTTCTGCTTTAAAGTGGTTGTAAACCACTTGGACCTACAGGTAAGCCTAGATTAAGGCTTACCTGTAGGTCAAAGAAATATCTCCTAAACCTACACGGTTTAGGAAATATTTGCCAAAAGACAGGCACCGCTCTCAATGGCGATATGCCGCGAGTGGCGGCTCCCGTGCGCATGCGTGGGAGTGACGTCATTGCGGCGCCGTCGAAAGACAGCGCCGGAGCCGCGAGACCCACCAAGAAGATAAAGGCTCCGTACACAAGGGGACAGCGGTGACTTCGCTGGCTCCTGTGTCAGGTAAGTGACACATAATGGACTACTATGCGATGTATAGTAGTCCATTATGCTTTACCTTTGCAGGGAAACAAAGAGGAAGTAAACCCATTAGGGTTTACTTCCTCTTTAACATCTGTAGATCTCATGATCTTCCACCAGAAGAAGATTACTCTCCTCAAGTTTGCTACAGGCGCTTAGTTCTATAGAACATATGTGATCTCAAATTTGTACATAGTTTTAAAGTATCCAAATCAATTCCCTAACCCCATCCAAGTTACCCAAAAATAAAAACACAAAAAAGAAAACCCCTGGACTGTTCATCGAGCTAAAGAGTGCAACTATTGGGAAAAGGAACCCGGGGTAGCATTACATAACTTCTTAGATGGTGAGCAGACCCAGAACTCAAGGACAGAATTTTTGTAAGTGATGTAAGGAATTATTATTTATTATTATAATTATACAGGATTTATATAGTGCCAACAGTTTGCACAGCACTTTACAACATGAGGGCAGACAGTACAGTTACAATACAATTCAATACAGGAGGAATCGGAGGGCCTTCCTTGTTAGAGCTTACAATCTAGGAGGGAGGGTCAAGTGATACAAAAGGTAATAGCTGTGGGGGAGGAGGTGATGGAGAAAATTAAAATACAGTTGTTAAGTGGGGGTAGGATAGGCTTCTCTGAAGAGATGAGTTTTCAGGGATTGTCTAAAATTAGGGAGCTCCATAGTATGGGAGAGACTCTGGAAAAGTTCTGATGGCGAGCATGGGAAGAGGTGACAAGGGAGCTCGAGAGCAGGTCTTGGGAGGAACGAAGAGAACGATTTGGTTGGTACTTTGAGACTAGTAATTTTTCAAAGTATGTTATAAAATTTTGCAAACAGGTCATTTTTCTCCTTCCCTGATGTGCGCTGAGGCAGCTGCACTGATGGGGACTGATGAGGAGGCACTAATAGGTGGCACTAATGGGCACTGTTGGGACTGCAATAATAATCAGTGCCCTAATTATCAGTGTAGATGTCCCTTTTACACAAGCCGGTTATCGGCTCTCCTCTCCTCATGCTGACAGTGTGAGGAATGCCCTGTACACACAATAGGATTTTCTGATGGAAAATGTGTGATAGGACCTTGTTGTCGGAAATTCCGACCGTGTGTAGGCTCCATCACACATTTTCCATAGGAAATTCCGTCAAATTTCTAAAATTTTCCGACAACAAAATCCGTTGTCGGAAATTCCGATCGTGTGTACTCAATTCCGACGCACAAAGTGCCACGCATGCTCGGAATCAAGCAGAAGAGCAGCACTGGCTATTGAACTTCATTTTTCTCGGCTCGTCGTACGTGTTGTACATCACGCGTTCTTGATGTTCGGAATTTCTGACCAACTTTGTGTGAGCGTGTGTATGCAAGACAAGTTTGAGCCAACATCCGTCAGGAAAAATCCCATGGATTTTGTTGTCGGAAAATCTTATCGTGTGTACAGGGCAGAAAGGAATGCTGACATCCGGCTTGTGTTTACATCGTGATCAGCTGTGATTGGACACAGCTGATTACAAAGTAAAAGCCGCTGATTGGCTCGTTACCCTGGTCTGTGATCAGCTGTGTCCCCTGATGAAGTCACGTGTGTTGTGAAGCAACGCGTCAGGGGAGCCGGGTGACGTCAGCCCCTGTGTCATGGCCAGATGGGAAATTTACTTGACAGTGGAATACATTGTATTGCATATTGCTGATTATCCTTATTGGTCAGTTTTTAACTAAATAAATGATGGTTTTACACTATGGGAGACTCTTCTATCCTTATATGGCCTTAGGTGGGAGGTAATCGGCAAGGAGTTCCTGAAGAAAAGACATATTATCAGGGAATTAGTAGACCAGACTGTGTGGACTACACAGAGGAAACCCAAACACATGTAAGTGAAAAAATAAGTGTTTATTAAAATAAGTGACAAGAAGTGAAAACAAACAGTGCACTACCAACCACAAACAAATAATATATACAACAAATGGGAAATACCAGAATCGTAAACGAAAAGCTAGGCCGAGGTCATACACAGGGGGGTCAGTAGATGGGTAAGGATGGGGAACCAGCAGGAGAGGGAGAGGACGGATGGATGGGCTGCAGAGCAGGGATCCAAAGGTAAGCAGGAGACAGGAGGGACAGGTCCAGGATGGGATAGGGATTGGGAGAGGTCAGGTCAGGTCGGGCCAGATACAGGTACAGATACAGATACACGGCCAGGGGCACCTGGAGAGAGCGATACCAAGGCAAGCATGTATGGGCTTGCCGGGTATTTATAAGAGTGAAATAATTGTCCTCAAGTAACACCTGAGCGCAGGAGGTGCTGTCTGCCCCACACTGCCAGGATCCATCCGCTGGTGGGTGCCAGTACTGCAGCCCAATGATGACATAGCAGCAGGGGAAAGTTCTCCTGACAGTTCCAAACTGCCAGGAGACACCTGCTGGTGGACTGCAGTACTGCATGCCAAAAGACAGATATCACCAGCGGATGGAACATTTCCTGACACATATGGGCATAGTATAGATCAAAGTTACAGGTGAGCTGCCACCCTCACACTATATTCCAACACGTGGTGGCTATTGCCGGCATTGGATTTAATGAGTGACACATTAATGGTAAGTGGAAAAAAGAAAAACAGCATTTGAACAAACTGTTGCATGTTTGAGGACTACCTCTGGGACCATTTAGATATCTATACAATGGACAAAATGAAATGGACATTCAATTTCCCTTCTATATTTTAGTGTGATCACATTAAGCTGCCGGCTTGATGCACAAATTTTTAACATTAACACAGAAAGCATTATTTATGTTTAGATTCATCTGAATCACACAGGTGATATAGTTCATGTATATTTATGTTTCTAGAGGCACCTTATCTTACATGAATTAGCACAGAGAGCACTTTATATATTGGAAGCACGGTAAATGCATTTATATTTTATGAGAGTTTTTACTATTAAGCAAGAAGAGTACTTTATATATTGAAAGCACGATATATGAATTTATATTGAGCTGAACACACACATTGGTATTTTACTTGTTGATAGATATACTATATTTATTCCTTTAGACACACATTTAATCTTGATTTTTTATTTTTTTTTACCATACGGAATTATATAATATAAATAATGATGTAAATAGCAAAGCGCCACATCATTTAATAGTTTCAATCACAGGAGGATGTCTTAGGACACACTCCCAGAACTGGGAAGCCATGCTGTAGGCTGTAGGTAAATGGTGGTTGTGATATGAACAGAAGTTATAACTAGACTATTCCCCTATTAATTTAAGTAAAATATCAAATACCGTATTTATCGGCGTATAACACGCACCTTTTTCCCCTTAAAATCAGGGGAAAATCGTGGGTGCTTGTTATACGCCGATCCCCCGCTGATTCTGAAGAAAGGAGCGAGCGGAGCCCAGATACAGCAAGCTGAGTGTACTTCGGCTTTACTCAGCTCCTCAAGCAGTGTCGCCCACCTCCACTGATTGCGAGAGGAGCGAGCGCCGACAACATACAGAAAGCTGAGTGTACTTCGGCTAGTCTCGGCTCCTCTTGCAGTCCCGCCCACCTCCACTGATTGCAAGAGGAGCAGAGACTAGTCGAAAGTACACTCGGCTTTCTGTATGTTGTCGGCGCTCACTCCTCTTCGCTCAGTCGGCGCCAATTTTAAAGGGCAGTGCTGCAACTAGACTAGCAATGTTGCAAAGGCACTGGGCAAGGCTGCAGATGGACACTGGACAAGGCTGCATTGATGGACAAGGCTGCAGATGGACACTGATAAGGCTGCATTGGTGGGCATTTAAATGTAAGTTTTTTTTCCTTAAACTTTCCTCTTAAAAGTTTTTTCCCTTAATATTTCCTCCTAAACTTGGGGTGCGTGTTATACGCCGATAAATACGGTAATTAACGATGATCTGTGAGCGCTATTCCCTATCCTCACTGTGCCCACCACTCTTAAATATATCCTATTCAACCCAGACATACCAGATAGCCTTTCTTATGACTGTATGCTGCCATGGTCCCAGGCAGGACTTTTCCAACTACGTCACTTTGTTAATCCAGTGACTCGACACTTACTGACTTTTCCTAACTTGCAAAGACAACATCAGATTCCCCAAAAGCTTTTACATTCGTATTTACAGATTAGACATTATATCTCCACCAGATCCCCTTCTTTGACTCTGGAGAAGCCAACAGACTTTGAGACCCTATGCGCCAATGGTCCTTATGAGCCCCAAATGATCTCTACCATATACAAAATATTGCACGAGGCTGTCCCTATGACGGTAAATAACCATCACTACATGAGAAAATGGTCTCAGATCTTGCAGCATGACATCTCCTTGTTGGATTGGGGGAGCATATGGGAGCACACTTCCAGAATTTCTCGATGTGTGACCCATAAGGAAACTGCATACAAAGTCCTGATGCATTGGTACAGGATCCCAGATATTTTACACACCCGTAATCGATCAATCTCAAAACAATGTTGGAGATGTAACAATGCTGTAGGCTCTCACTACCATATTTTTTGGGAGTGTTCCCCTGTCCACCAATTTAGGCTCCGAGTCCAGAAATTGTTGGAAACACTGGTTGGTAACCCCGTTCCTCTGACGCCCATGCACTATTTGATAGGCCTCCCTTTCCCTGGTGTTACTAAGGCTATGCGCCGACTGATGTCTTATATTCTACTGGCTGCCAAACAGGTCATTCCTAGGTTATGGTTGTCCACTTCACCCCCAACACTCCCACAATTGATCACCACTGTGGCTGACATACGTAGAATGGAGCGTCTGACGGCTGTAGTGGAGGGTACGGAGCAGAAATTTTCTGAAATATGGTCAACATGGGATGATTCTGTATATGATTCTGAGGGATATGAACAAAGTTAATTAAATTCAATTGCTTACATACTTTAGTGAGTTTGAATGCTGACTACTATTCTTTTTCTTATTGCACAGATCTCTTTATAAGGTTAAATAGTGTGTTTATATTACCTCTATAACCCCTTTACAGATAGGGTAGGAGGATGTTTCCACTTATTTTATGTTTTATTTAATTTTTATTTGAGGTTGACTATCTCTCTCCCACTCAAGTTCACAGTCTAACCACATCGCTAATCCTTTGTATGTACAGATTATATTATATCCCTAAGTCAGTATTTACCTGCATTACTTCTAAATGTTACTGTTTTACATGTGTTTTCTTTGTATGACTTGCAAAATGTATAAATAAACAATTAAAAAAAAAAAAAAGATGATCTGTGACTCAGTATGTGCCAATTATATTTTTTCAGAAGTACACCCAATTCAATTCTTATAAAATTTTAAGCTAAATATCCAAGACTTAAGCCAGCCATAAATGGTTCAAATCTTGGCTGGTTCAGCAGGGAACGGCTGAGATTCGATCCATCTATGAGCAGGCTGACTGTACCCAATTCGATCCATTGATGGACTTGGGTACAACCAACATGGCTAATTTCCAGCATGCAATTATGGGGGAATTGAGCGATTTTGCAGGAAAGAAAACTGTATAATCTATAGTCTGCCTTAAATATAAAAATGTTTCTGCTAGTCACCATGTTTAATGGTCGAGCCGCTAATTGTCAGTGACTTAGAATGTTTTGAACTCAGAGATGGCCAAGCAACTAGAATTTTCACAAGGTCAGCCTGCAAGTCTTCATATTTCTCCCATCTTGTCAATCAAATTAATTTTCATAAACTATATTTATGTATCTTGACTACATTTTGAGATATGCATTTTTACTGGGAGTTGCATACTAGAAAAATGAAAAAGAACAATTCCAAAGAATGTGCATTTTTGATTTTTTTAATGAATGCAGCAATGTTTTTTTTTTTTTTTATTATTATTCAAAATGTTATTATGTTCTTTGTTTTACAGAAATCTTTCCATTGCATGTAGCCATAGTGGCACCTTCATAATTTGCTAAATCAGATTTTTAAACCCACCCCTTTGAAGGCAACCAACACAATTAGAAGTGCCAAATACTGAAGATTTGCCCAGGACTTCTAGCTCTGCAAGACAATTAAAACCATCACCCAAAAAGGTAAGTTCCACTCACCCTGTTCCTCTCCCACTCCTCATAATTTTTATTTGGGGGGGGTACCTGGTTTTCGACAGGTACCCGCTCCCACTACCGGTCAGAATGCTGTGGCGATCCGAGCAGAAGTTCGGCCCTTCCATCCATGGAAGCTTTCTGGGACACCTCACAGGATCTAGGATCACTTAGATAGTGCCACTTGGCTCACACATGTGCCGTGAGCAGCCGTCCCCCCACAGTTCACAGTATATGCCAAAGCCAGTGACCGAAGCCCAGTGAAGAAACTGGCCGGGTGAGCACAACGCTGGACCTTGGGACAGGTGACTATCTGTTTATTAAAAGTCAGCAACTACAGTTTTTTATTTTTCCACAGGACACTGAAAAAACACTTTAAAGGAGTTGTAAAGGTTCCTTTTTATATTTTCTATATAGGTTCCTTTAAAGCGGTTCTGCACACGTTTTTTTAATGTTAGTGCCATTCTTTTTAATATTATATAAATAGTGCTCAATGCTCCTCTTTTTTTTTCCTCCTACCTTTAGTTCTATGCTGGGGTTTGTGTTCCTCCTAATCTTTCCCTATGGCTATGGGTGGGGTTTCTGCGGGTATCGGCATCATTTCCGCTGATCTCCGCACTGTCTCCTGGGATCTCGTATAATTCATCCCAGGAGTCAATGCGCCTAGCCGAAGCGAAATCTCGTGTGATTTAGACAACGGGACCCATTGTCATGGCAACATTTAGGATTACGCCGCTCGTAGCTGTAGCCACTAAGCATGCGCGGGAACCAGCAAGGAATGCTGGTTCCTCCGAATGAGGGAAGGAGGAAGTGATTGCTTGTGGGCTTCAAATGCCCACAAGCAAGATGACATCGGCCAAAAACTGTTTTATAAAGAATCGATTACCCAGAAAAAAGAACAAGGACAACGGGATAAGACACTACAAGTAAGGATTGAAATAACGACACATAATTTTTAAAGATTCCATAAAAAAAAATAAAAAAATAGTCAGTGCAGAACCGCTTTAAGCTAGTGCATTGTTGGTTCACTGACCTTTTCCTTTGATTTCCCTTCTAAATGTTTTTTTTATTTGTTTTCTTTGTCTGAATTTCTCACTTCCTGTTCCTCCTCAGTAAGCTGTTCAGTAAGCTGTTCTGGCTGACTAAACACCGCTCGGATGATGGTGTGAAGTTTACTGAGGAGAAACAGGAAGTGAGAAAGGCTTGTGGTTCACTCCCCCAGGAACCCCAATGTAGCCCAGGGGAGGGCTGTAACTTGTGTGTTCTATTTAACATATTTCTTATAATTTTTAAAATATTAATGCCCAGGGGCGGACTGACAACTCATGGGGCCCCCGGGCAATAGGAGATTATGGGGTCCCCAGGCAATCAGAGATTATGGGGCCACACAGTATACAATCACACAGTATACACATACATGTACACACAGTATACACAGACATGTTTCTATTGGCTGAGAAGGTACTGGAGAGGTGGGGCATCTATAATCTTGGGATTTTTAGACCAAAAGGATGTCGGTAAGGGACATTTCAGAAACAGATGTAAAAAAAAACAGATTTTTACATACTGTCCCTGGTTTTACTGAGGCTGGCAACCCTGATGGGGCCCCCTAGTGGCCCGGGGCCCTCGGGAAGTGCCCGAGTGGCTGAATGGTCAGTCCGCCCCTGTTAATGCCTAACCTGCTGACACAGCAAGAACAAACCAAGGTAATTCTTGTGAATTTTATAAGAAGTTAGCGTCTCCAGACCACTGTCCCCAGGGCATCCACACTTGTATTTCTTTGGTTAAAGAACCTCCGCTGGAGGCCATCATCATCTCATAACTGTAGTGAAGGTTCTCTAGTTCAAAGAACTGGCCAACGGAAGGGACCTTGTTAGTTTTCCAGTCTTGTTATGCACAATCTAGCAGCTAACAGAATGTGTGTAAAATATATTTTTAATTGATGTTTTTGGTTACCTAATTTATCTTTAATGTCTGTTGAGATTTGTCTAATTAGTCTGGTGGGAGCTTTCTGGATAATGCGCTTATGTCTAAGTGCTTCATTCAGACGTCACTAGCTGAAACTTCTTTGGGAATAGAGATAGAACATTTTAAAAATATCTGGTCCAATCTTTTGTTCTTCCCTAAAAAGGGCTATCTGCGGTATGTTCTCATTGTTTGCTCCAAGAGCTAAACACAGATCGTTCTCCAAGGCAAGAATTAGGCTGCACACAAAATTGGGATTGGAGGGATCGGTATGCGTATGGCAGGAATTGGTCTGTCAGATCCAAATGAAAACATGAACAAAAAACACCTGGTGCCTAATGCACGATAAAGCACCTCATGGATTTTTTGACAGGCAAACCAAACTGTTGGTAAAAAAATATATATTTTATTATAACAACATGATAAAATAATACACATCAACGATGAGCATCATATAGTATTAATGCAATTATGAATAGAAGATCATGGTATATAATACATATGTAGCAGTGACACTTTTGCAAAGTGTCCGCTATGAGTAAATTTTGTTGTTTTTCTCTCAGGACAGTAAAGAGGTTCTGCAAGCTAATTGGGTAGGTTTAACTTTGGCATCAGTTTGGCTGGGCTGTGTTGGGGTTCTGCCTGGTCATGTGTAGAGTTAGGTGCACATGACAGGCCCAGAACCAGGCCTGGTTGGACGTTTGGGTATCGGCATTCCTCAGAGCCAATCAGTGGGTGCATTTGGCAAGCCAAGTGGAGATAACTGGTAAGCCCAAAAGTCAAGGCCGCCCCATCGAGGGTACACATGATACCCAAAATAACGCATTCTGTATGTCTGGCACATACTGCCCATGGATACTGGTGGGCTAGCTGTTGTACACCATGGCGTAGACACCTTACATGTTCCAGACTAATTATAGTCCTTCTTCAGAGGTTTTATGTCAAATGGGTAGTAGTAGTTCTACAATATAAATACATCATATTAGTAACATAGTAGTATAGAAATGCATATAGAGCAAAGAAAAGTGCAATCATGTATCAAAATATGGCATAAGCAGATCATATGTCATACTTATAAAAAGCAGATATTGCATATAACTGATGAGTAATGCTGTGTACACACGATCGGAAATTCGGCCAGCAAAAGACCGATGAGAGCTTTCTGTCAGAAAAAACATCCAAGATTTTTCCGGCGGAAAATCTGCTCGTGTGTACGTGGCATAAGTGATCAGTTTCCTAGAGAGGCTGCACACAAATGATGTGGACATAGGTTTTCCACTTTTACTAAGAAAAACTTTATGCTCTTTCCTATTAATAATATTGTCACCATGTCCCATTTTTTACTGGGCAAGCCTATGTGGGCAGTCAGAGGTGCCTGCATGCCCAATCTACCTCTAGTGTCTATGGTCAACTGTACAGAACGTTTTTTCATCTTAGGACCGGATAGTTCTGACCCATAGGCTTGCAATGGGAGACAGGCACAGTAAAAGCAGTCACATTGAAATACTACTATGCAGGAAGTAAAGTCTGCAAATGCAATTAACAGTGGAAGTCCAAGATTTTTTTTGTTTTGGATAGATCAGGGAAGAGTCTCAGGCCTCTCTCAGCATTGTATTGCCATCTGTATTGCTATTGGGAAGGCTTTCAACTAGAAAAACAAACAAATACATCATTTTTTGTAGAATGGGAGAGAGTTGAGCAAGGTATAGAGGGTTCTTTACTGTAAGAGTTGCAAGGATGTGGAATCCCCTTCTACAGGCGGTGGTCTCAGCGGGGAGCATCGATAGTTTCAAAAAACTATTATATAAGCACCTGAACGACCGCAACATACAGGGGTATACAATGTAATACTGACATATAATCACACACATAGGTTGGACTTGATGGACTTGTGTCTTTTTTCAACCTCACCTACTATGTATACACAGACCGAAAATCAGGAACTGGCTGAACCTTAATACGTGTTAATACGTCTGATGACCGGCTTCTGTCAATCAATCCTGCTGGAAGACCAGTATTCTAGCAACACTTGCAGTCAATGGCTGAAGCGCTGATCAGTGTATTCTGACAGCGGGAAGTCCCCACTGTCAGAATACAATAGTGCAATGGGGGAGATCCCCTTCCTCCCATTCCCTAACTCAATCCTCCCTTGCAATTTTTGTTTTTAATTCACAGAATACAGGTGGCACAGAACCCCGATCACCTGACTCCACCCAAATAAATAGGCTCTCCCAGCAGGCTAAGGGACCCAAGAAAATCCCTTCCCATTGGCTGAGACACTCCATTCATTCCTAATCTGTCCTAGCAACTCCCTTGTCTTATGTAAGAGAAGTGCAGCAATTCCAGAATTATGGTGAAATCAATTGACCTCTTATCAATTATTTGCCAAATGATAGTTGCCTTGGCCAAATTTACTAGCAACCCTGCCTAAACATCAGGGTACTATATCTACGTCTGCTATTGTTGCTGTTTCAACTGGTAGAGTTATCTCTTTATGTTTTAGCCTGGTGTGTTCCAGCTAGGTCCCTCATAGGCACTTCATAGAAAAACAACTATTATTTGTGCTATTATTGTTATGCTCCTAATAAAACCCTTTGCATTGTTACTGGTGTGACGATGAGTTGTCAGGCCCAGTTAAGGGCAGGTCACCACTGGGAAAGTCTTGAGAACCCAACAGCCCTCTAAGGAGTCAGTGGTAGACATAGAACTAGGTTTTAATACATTAACACTGATGTAGCGCTACCCCCATATTAACTGGTACTTTCCGAAAAGTACAGAGGCTGCCCATCCCTGCAAGCACCAGTCCATACACAATGACTCCAATAACACAGTCTAGGGGATGTCTTTTTAATATTTAATATTTGAAGAAACTTTACCAGGAGAGGGGTTAGGGCATAGGGGACTGCAAAACAAGTAACACATAGCAATTGGAGGACAATCTTCTCCTTAAGTAAATATGAATGTTACCCCACAGCTGAAGATCTTGAGGTGACTTTCTGTACAGGCTAAACCCTCACAGTTGGGGACTATAGGGCAGGTTTCTGAGCAGTTTAAGACCTCACAGTTGGGGACTATAAGGCAAGTCTCTTTGACATTTGGTTACCTTGAGCCTTTGCATAACTACTTTTATCCAGTGTGATTTCCAGAACACTACACATTCACACGGGATCAATTCAGGGTCTTTACTCACAAGTCCCCAGGACAGCTGACACCTTTCAGCTTCCTTTGGACACGGTCTAGTGAGTGAGACAGTCTTTCTCCAGACCAGATCCTTTGTGGCGAGTTCCTGCAATCAGCTTCTAGCAAGATCCACCCAGGCCCTCAGCCCTGATTCAGAGGAGGCCTCAAGAACAGCTTTACAGTCCATAGGCAGCCTAATGGCAGCAGCTTCTCAGGCTTGGAACCCTCCTGGGGAGAGAGAACTCAGCTCTCCAGTGCTTCAAACTATTTATCATCTTTCCAGACCCCTACTGGACACTTCTCTACATGCATTATGCAGCGCAATACATATTCAGGTTTAGTTTTTTTAATCTCCCTACCTAAGCTCTAGAAGCTTTTTCCAGAGGCAGGAAGTAATCAAATCCCCAACCTGTGAAACTCTGAACAGGCCAGAACAAAATAATCATTGCTTCCTTGATTACAAAAGGAGCCAATAACTAATGCCCCGTACACACGATCGGACTATCCGGCGGATTTGTCCGCCGGACAATCCGACCATGTGTGGGCTCCGGCGGACTTTTTCTTTCCAAAAGGAAACTTAAGGCTCGCTCGTCCTCACCCCCTTTCCTGACCGGCCGGGCTGCGTGCTCGGATAAGGGTCTGATATGGATTTGGGGGGGACCCCCGCACCCTTTTTTCGGCGTAGGGATTCCCCTTTAAATCCATACCAGGTGACGGGGCTAGCAAGGTGTCAATCTCGCTGATCGAGGCGGCAACATTGACTTTCTTCAGTCGTCCCATCTACCTGAAGTCACGTTATAAATTAACGGACTTTACTCCGTGTGTCGGCAAGTCTGTTCATTTCAAAAGTCCCGCTGACTTCCGCCAAAACTCCGGGCGTGTGTGGGCAAGTCCGCACGTTCGGAAAGTCCGGCAGGCCTCCGCTGGAAAGTCTGGCGGATTGTCCGGTGGATTAAGTCCGCCGGATAGTCTGGCCGAAAAGTCCGATCCTGTGTACTTGGCATAAGTGTACCTAGCATCCTACTTTAGGAGGGTGCTACCCTGATATTTTTTTTATCATGTTCAAAAAATAAAATCTAGTGTTTTTCTTTAAAACTCCTCTGAAAGGTTTAGCCACTATGGAGTTAAGTATTGTATGCTATCCATTACAGAACACATCAGAACACTTCCTCACCTTGGCACCCTCCCACTTAACTTGCTGTGTCTGTTTTCCGCCGGAGCGCCCCTGTAATATTGAAATATGAGGCTCTTTAAGACTTGATTGATTTAAAAGCTCTGCAGATGTGACACTTACACATTAGGTGCGCTTGAACGCCCTGAACCCGCCGCGTGAGGACATTTAAACCACCAATCTGTGGAGTTCGGAGATTCTTTTCTTTTTTCATTTTAGTTGAAATAGTCTTACACCGCAGTGCCTGCCAGATGCCCTTACTGTCACATTTGAGAGCTCCTGCCAATATCACCTTAACCACTTCTCTACTGATTCTAAGGGTGTAACCTGAGCAATTCAAATTAGACTCCTTTATTAAATCTAATGAGAAACAGGGTATGTAATTAAATATTTTCAAGGGCCACATTTCCTTTGTTGCAATTTATAGTTTGCTTCTATGTAACTAATATATTCACTATATACTTGTATTTTCAGGGAATATTCATTTATGCTGATAGTGTAACATTAGCCACTTGAGTTGTGGTTTCCGTTTTAAAAAGGCGCTGGAAATAATCATGTTTCTTTCAGTTCCGAGGGAATAAATGAAACCATAGAAGCCCCTTTGGCTGCTATGGGGCCCTAGAGGCAGATGGGGGCCTAGTTTATTTTGGAAAAGAGATTGTGAAATTGCTAGCTCAGGTTTTGATAAATGCACGCTATTCCGTGCATTGATCACACATTGATCCACCCATCTAAGTCAGCCAAGTCTGACCGACTGAAAAAACCTCCTTTGGTACACAGCATTCTCAGCTTAGGAAGAAGATAAATCTCTGTATGGTCCTGTCTGTCTCTAATTAAGATTTGCAGGCTGAAACTTGGAAGTGTTCAGTTACTGCGCACCAAGTTTAAAGCTCAATTCCAGCTCAAGCCTTTATACCTAGTAGGGGCTTATTGAAGCACTTGTACTACTTCCTGTCTGAAGTAAATGTAGTGGTATGCACATGAGGGCTACTGTGTGTCGTAGTGCCCAGCCAGGCACACAGTTTTTAATTAGCCTCAGGCAGAAACCCAGTCCTTGAACTTTGCATTTTTATTGAGGGGAATAAACTTGGATGGGGATAGGATATTCATGAGATGCCCATCTGATTGCAGAAAAATATATATGGGACATATCCCCCATACACACGGTCGGAAATTCCGACCACAAAATCCGTCGGATTTTTTCCGACGGATTTTGTCCGACACTGGTGTTGCATACACACGGTCGGACAAAGTTGACGGAAAATCCGATCATTCTGAACGTGGTGACGTTCATTGTGTACGACGGGACTACGTAGAGGCTAGTAGCCAATAGCTTTGGTCTTGTAATTTGATCTGAGCATGCGTGGCACTTTGTCCGTCGGAATTCGCTACACACGATCGTAAAAAGTCCGATCGGACTTTGTTGTCGGAAAATTTGAGAGCAGGAGATAAAACTTTGTCCGTCGGAAAATCCGACGGAAAAAGTCTGATGGAGCCTATTGTCTGATAGGACATTTTCCGTCGGAAAATCCGACCGTGTTTACGGGGCATAACTATATATCCATCCGGTATATACAACTCCAGTCTTCAACTCTGGCACATCACTTGCTTGCACTTCCCGGACCAGCTAGCACTGATTTGTAGGCCTGACACTGGCTCAGCCAGGCCTAAAGCAGATGCCCTTTGCAGGAAGGGACCGCGGGCCCCTTTGGTGTAGCAAAAATGAAGGTATTCCCAATGCTAGCTGTCCACGTGGCTACTGAGCCCAGTACCACAATTTCAGGCCCTGCCAGCCCTCCTGGCTGCAGCTGCCTCTCTCTACTTCCCGTGCCACACACCCCCCTAACATTCAGCTAGTCCCTTAGATGGAAATTTACAGAAAGAGGCTCCTGGGTCAGGAGCAAGGGCATCTCATGAAAATACAGTTTTGTAAGGAGAAAAGGGAATAAACTGCAACAGGGTTATGTACAAAAATAGAAGATATTTTCATCATATACAAAACACTATACACCTAACTACTGGTCCCTATAACTAGCAACATAACATGACATCACATTTTGAGCCAGAGCACCTCCCCTTCATGGAAAAAACTCTGCCTGCACGATTCTTGTCTCCAGCTGGAGATGGATGGACAGCCGTCCCATTCAAAGTGGTCCTGTCAAGACAAACACACAACATCCTATCCTAACAACTATCTATACACTTTACAGGATTTTCTGTCAGGAGGGGGGTTAGCATCCTGCTGACAGAATCATTAAATGTCCAGACCACATGCATCACTTCAACACATTTTTTTTTGTTCTGTCGGGAGGGGGTTATGACCTGCTAACAGAAACAGAGGAAAAATGAAGTGGACAGTTCTCTCTGTGTTATTGGTGGAAGGGGCCCCTCTCCCCAGACTGACAGGCTCCTGAAAGAGTTAAAGTAGGAATCAAACCCCACCCAGCGTCCATCAACAGCAAAGTCTATATATCGGGCACAGCACAGGTTGGTCTAATACTACAAAGATCCAGGGAGAAAGCCACATGACCTGCTGGAAGGCTGCAGAATGTGTTCTATTTCCATGGTGGGCTGTACATCCCAACAGTCTTCCTCATGCATTTGAATGAGGGTCGGGCAGTTTCCTTCTGTCACCCCCTTCCTCCCTGATGGAGACAGAGTGACTTCTCGCAGTCCATCCTGCCTTCACGACCATCACTTTGTCCTTTTAAATTGCTCTCCCCAGCCTCCATTCCTTCTGAATTTCAAAGCGGGCCCAGGCAGAGGCGTAACTATAACCATTAGAGCCTCAGTGCAAGAAACCATGAAGGGCCCCTGACCCGTAGTATGATGGGGGGGTATTGTGAAAGAATGAGGGGCAGTGTGACGGGGGCAGTATGACTGGGTATTTTGCCAGGAGGGGGGCAGTGTGGCCGAAGAAGGTTATTTGGAAAGTGTGACCGGAGGGGGCACTGTGAAAGAAGGGGAGCAGTGTGACAAGGGGCAGTACGATGGGGGCATTGCAATAAGGGAGCACTGTGAAAGGAGGGGGGCTGTGTAACAAGAGGGGGTGTAGTGTGACAGGAGGGGGGTAAATATGTCAGAAGGGGGCAGTGTGATGAGGGGACAGAATGATGGAGGGCCAGTGTTACAGGAGGGGGGCAGTATGACAAGGGGGTATTGTGCCAAGGGGCAGTGTGACAGGTCGGGACAGAATGACAGTTAGGGGGCAGTGTGATGGGGAAATAGCCCCTCTTTTATCACACTGCCCACATCATACTATGTGGCAGGTGGGGGGGCAGTGTGACAGGTGACAGGTGAGGGGCCAGTGTCACAGGTGACAGGTGGGGGGGCCAGTGTCACAGGTGGGGGGCCAGTGTGACAGGTGACAGGTGGGGGGCCAGTGTGACATGAGGGGGGCCAGTTTCACAGGAGACAGGTGGAGGGCCAGTGTCACAGGAGACAAGTGGGGGGCCAGTGTCATAGGAGACAGGTAGGGGGCCAGTTTCACAGGTGGGGGCCAGTGTGACACATGGTGGGCCAGTGTGACAGAGTTGTCTGCTGCTGAGGGGGGCTCCTGCAGTTTCTTCAGTTTTCTCAGCAAAGTCTGGCACATCACCTCCCTCAGACTGGATCTCCAGGACTTGGCAACCTCCTGTCTCCCATTCCTCCTCCAAGCTGCTGCTGTGAGATGACCACTCTGCTGACTTCTCCAGGGACTCAAACTTGGCTAGCAATCTCGGGGAACCCCAATCTATGGCCCTGTCCTTGCATCTCCCTTCTGCCTCACCTGAGGGCTCATCCCCCTCCAACACAGGCTCCTTCTAGATGGGGCTAGCAAAGGACACAGGGGCAGCCGGCATTTCAGGGACAATTTCTGGCTCCTGCTGGGCAGTGCTTACTGTCACCAGGTCCCAGACCAGGCCGCAGGCCACGACAGACTCCTTTTCACTTATATCGCTGATGTTCGCAGGGGAGTCACCAGGCTCAGACTCCACCCCGCCTTTCAGCAATGTATCCAGGCTTGCTCCGGTCCACATTGTAGTATTGTGGCTCCTGCTGGCTGGAGGCAAGCCGTGTGAGTGGTTCGCCACAATGACCGCACCGGATCCAGGCACTGACCACCGCAGTCGGTATCAGGCATTCTGGATACAGCAGGCACAGTCGCTCCATCCCCTCAACCATCCCAAGGGCGATTCCCTCGTGATGCTCTAACCGGATTCTGGTGTCAACCAATGTCTACTCTAGGTCAGTGCAGGAAACACACGAGCACACTCCACCATCTTTCTCCTCTGCCTCGTGGTGTCTGCTAGCAGGGAACGCTGGGTCTCCTCTAGGGCGTGGCACCGCCCCATTGCTTCCAGACAGGCTGACGTCTGCAAAACTGATAGGCAGGACGCTCCCAATGTGTGCTGCTGTAACCCCTTGTTAGACAAACTGAAGTTTGCAGGCACACTGCAACTAGTAGGACTTGTCCAGGTATGTCGCTTGGCACCGACTGTGCCCGAGCAACTGAAGGCAGATGACTGCTGACTTTGCCTCACTGAAGGGAACACTTTTAGCACAGTCCCACCCACAGGCACCTGCAAGGGTTACCCCTATTACCCCAGGCAACAGTAGACATCC
Organism: Lithobates sylvaticus; assembly: GCA_028564925.1. Lineage (NCBI taxonomy): Eukaryota > Metazoa > Chordata > Amphibia > Anura > Ranidae > Lithobates > Lithobates sylvaticus. The sequence continues at coordinate 172,866,018 of CM053038.1, forward strand.
CCAGGCACACTTTACTGTTTAAAGCAGAAGTTTGAAGAAGTTCAGGATGTCTAGCAATAGCAGAATGCTGGACATATTTGTAATCCATGGGTGCGATCGCCTGCTGTGGTTGCCATGGGTCACAGTACATGGTAGAAAGTTACTGAATTGCAGATTTAAAGCACAAGTGTCCGTCCCAGCCGTGGTTGGGCTACTGGGTATGCCGGCTGCAATAATTTCACAGGCAGCTATCGCTGGCTGCTATGGGCGATGACACTCGTTACTGTGGTACTAAATAACAGGCAGAGCACAGAAATCCTTCCCCTAAGTTAAATCCCTCAATTGGTGGTACAAAGTACAGTTCTCCTGGCTCAGTCAACTTCGGTTGCTAGGGGCACTGGCTGGCCGGTAACCCCTGAACCAACGGTCCCGGAATTAGCCCCTAAACGTAGTGGTACCCTTGTGGTGGCTGATGTGTGTTGTGGTCTGTCTGTCACCTTGCCCAGCCAGCCACACAGTTCTCATTCACCCTCGGGCAGAAAACCAGTCCTTGAACTTTGTATTTTTAATGAGTGGAATAAACTTGGATGGGCATGGGATATTCATGATATGCCAATTTGATTGCAGAAAAATATATATGGGACTAACTATATACGCCTCCAGTATATACAACTCCAGTCTTCAACTCCGGTACATCACTTGCTCGCAGACCATATCTCGTCAACACCTCCAGCACATCACTTGCTTGCACTTCCCGGACCAGCTAGCACTGATTTGTAGGCCTGACACTGGCTCAGCCAGGCCTAAAGCAGATGCCCTTTGCAGGCAGGGACCGTGGTCCTTTTTGGTATAGCAAAAATCAAGGTAGTCCCAATGCTAGCTGTCCACGTGGCCACTGAGCCCAGTACCACATCTTCAGGCCCTGCCAGCCCTCCTGGCTGCAGTTGCCTCTCTCTACTGCCCGTGCCACCACAGTCCACTCAACTGGCTATGCAGTCTCAGACGGCAGTCCCCAGTCCTCTTCCAACTGTGTGTCACTCTGTGTGTGACTGTGTGTCACTCGCCAGCCCTCTTGGCTGTGACCTATTCCTCTCCTGGAGACTTTGCCTGTCAGTGCTCTCCTGCTGTTCTCTCTTGCTTCTCTTTTTCTCTCTTGCTCCCATGCTACCTGTCCAAGACACCTCCATGTGTCGTGAGAAGGATCCTGTCCACACCCGACCCCAGGCCCAAGGTCACACCCCCCTAACACTCCATCTCCAGATTCCACCCGAACAACTCCTCCCCAGCTTGGCTTGTGACGGACCTCGTACCCAAGATGTCCGCCGTAAATGCTTCCTCCGTCCGGTACCATACAATCCAAGACCCCTTAGCTCACCCAGTCACCAGACAACACCAGTGTAGGCTACATCAGGAATTCTCTTTATTTGAAATGTCACACACATATATACAGCCAGATGACTACAGCTTAACCTAATTAGCATGAGCTAATTATCTTAATCAACACTGGACTCCTTCATTCAATTGCAGGGTTAATTGGCACATACAACAATAGGTGAAATACTCTTACAAGCCAGACTATATGCATTAACACAACAGACAGGTGGCTGGAGTTCATGAGTCATGACATTAGCGTCTCTTGCTAATATGCCAAATACACATACAGATTCTATGTGTATTGGGGGGCCAGCATGGACCTGAATCCAAGTACCACCAGCTCAGGGGTCCCAGGCTTGCAGCTCAAAGAGCACTGTTCCCCCAAATGCCAGGGCCCATAATCGCAAGGTAATAGGCTCGCCTTCAGTCCCCTCCAACAGCCTGTGTCCCGGCTAGGTCTGTCACATTTCTCCCCTTTCGGCAGGAGACTAACACAGGAGGAGACCCCAGACGGGTTGACTCCGAAGTTAGTCAGTGGTTCCAGTGCTCTAATGCCTGTACCCACACAGTACCCCAAACAAATTGTTCCAAACAGAGCACGACTCACCCAGCCAACTTCTGCCTCTCTCATAGAACATATCTGCCGCTGGGGAGAGGCCTGGACTGGCCCTTCTCCCTGGAGTCTTTTCAGCCGCTGGAGAGAAGACAGGGTGACTGGGCTCACTCCATCCTGCTGTTGGGGATCTGGGCCGACCGCCCAGCATCCCTGGGTTATACTGGTGGAGACTGCATTCCCATCCACCTTTACAGGGAATCTGTCCTGTTTTAGTTGCGGGCAGAGGCCAGCAGCGCTCTGTTCCGTTGCCAGCAGTTCAGGTGGGTGTAGGAGCTTCCCTACATCATCTCCTCCAGCTAACTGTTGGGGAGAGAGGCCGACTGCCCCAGCTCCCTGGAACTCCGCAGCTGTTGCTGGTGCTGGACAGAGGTGGGTAGCACTCTGCCCTGTTGCCAGCACTTCTGCTGGGGACTCCACATCCTCCGCTCTGGTTAACCGTTGGGGCAGGAGGCTGGCTTCCTCCACTCCCAAATTGTGTAGCTGCCATTGGGAAGGGGAGCCGGCTGCTTCCTTTTCCATTCCCTCATCTGGCCGCTGGGATGACATGTCTGTGGTATTGTCTCCCAGGTGCACGGATCTTTGCTGGTGAGGAAAGACCGCTTTCTCCACCCTGGCCGACTGTTGAGGAGGGACAACAACCACCTCCTCTCCCTTCTCCCCCTGTATCTGCTGCTGGGAAGCGATCGCCACCTTCTCACCCTGAGCCTCCAAAACTGACACAGGTGTGGGGCAGAGGTCTTGGACCCCCTGTCCGGTGACCAGCGCTTCAGCTGGGGAAGTTCCTTGTAACTCCCCAGATACTGCTGTTGATGCTGGGCAGAAGTTAGCAGAGCTCTGCTCTGTTGTCAGCACTTCAGGTTTGGGGACAGCAATCTCCAGAGTTTCCACTGCCGATTCTCTTGCATGCTGCTGGACAGGCATATTCCTCCATCCAACCTCGTTTTGTGCAGTAACAGGTTTGTCAAGGTCAGTCAGCACTTGCTGCATCCGCCATAAGACCTCCGCGTCCATAGCTGCGGGGCCAGGTGGGCAAAGCACTCTGTTACTATGCCACATTGCCGACTCTTCAGCCAGGATTTCAGAGCTGTCTGCTGGTATTTCCTGATAGTCCCAGGCAAGGGGAGCCCCACCCTGCTGCTGAGCAGAGTCTAGCAGCTGTATGTAGGCGATCTCCAGCTCCCATTCCTGAGCGGCCAGAAACTCCAAATCTTCCTGTGCCCAGAGCACTTCCGAGACATTCAATCTTTGCTCTCTGTGCTCCATTATTTCCTCCAAACGCCACTCCAGATCACTCCCAAAGTCGGGGTCCTGGGACAGCCTCCAGTACAACAATCCCAGGCCATTATAATCAAAGCCTTCCGTGGGCCTGTCATCCGCTGTCCACGGGCACACTTGTGCTACATACCACCGGAGGGCTCTGTAGCTCTCGTCCAAACGCATTTCTGCCCGGATCAGCCTGCTTAACTCAGCTGTCCACTCCTGCTTCGGTTGTTCCCCCAATAACAGCAATCGTACTTCACACTGCGACCAGTACCTTACATGGATGGAGGGGAGAACTTTTCCCTGGTGTCGCTGCTCACAGGCTAGCGCTTCTTTCCAGAGTTGTAGGCGAACAGAATCATACCATCCCAGCAGGACCTGCACCGATACTGATCCTCTGTGCTGTATCCGCATCTCTCGCAACCTCCTTCCGAATTCCTCTTCCATGATGACGTATCTGTACCTCTGCTATGCGGGCCTTGGATCCAGGTGATGGTTTGGATGTGTTCACGACAAGGAAGCACGATCCCACCGCTGCCAGCCAATTGTGACGGACCTCGTACCCAAGATGTCCGCCGTAAATGCTTCCTCCGTCCGGTACCATACAATCCAAGACCCCTTAGCTCACCCAGTCACCAGACAACACCAGTGTAGGCTACATCAGGAATTCTCTTTATTTGAAATGTCACACATATATACAGCCAGATGACTACAGCTTAACCTAATTAGCATGAGCTAATTATCTTAATCAACACTGGACTCCTTCATTCAATTGCAGGGTTAATTAGCACATACAACAATAGGTGAAATACTCTTACAAGCCAGACTATATGCATTAACACAACAGACAGGTGGCTGGAGTTCATGAGTCATGACATTAGCGTCTCTTGCTAATATGCCAAATACACATACAGATTCTATGTGTATTGGGGGGCCAGCATGGACCTGAATCCAAGTACCACCAGCTCAGGGGTCCCAGGCTTGCAGCTCAAAGAGCACTGTTCCCCCAAATGCCAAGGCCCATAATCGCAAGGTAATAGGCTCGCCTTCAGTCCCCTCCAACAGCCTGTGTCCCGGCTAGGTCTGTCACATGGCTGACCTTAGGTATTTAAGTTGGCCTGCCCTCTGCCAATCCAGGTTGGGGATTGGTCAGGGCTCCTCAAACCCCCCAAGCAGCCTCACCTTCCCTGTCTGAATATTCTAGAAGGCACTGGAAAGAAGTGGGAGCTCTGGGTGATGCTGCTTGTGAGTAACCAGCTCTACTCTGAGTCACTCCCAACCAAGATCAAAACACACCCAGGCTTGGCTGCCAGCCAAGCCTGGAAATGTATCTATTAACTTTACTGTATTTTGCACTTAAAATAGGAGTCTGATATACAATTACGCTAATATAGTGTGATATAAAAAAAAGCATTTGCCTTAAATTTATTCTCCAGGGTCTCTGTGTCTCTGTGTCAGAAAGCTGAGTGGCATCCAGTGACCCCAGATAGTCCTGCTTCACCCAGTGACCCCAGAGCATTTGCTTTCACCCACTGACCACGACATTCCATGTCACTCTGTGAGCCTAGATTGTTCGGTGTCACCTAGACCACAAGACATTCTCATTTCACCCAATGACTTCAGAGCGTTCTATGTCACCCAGTGATTTCAGATTGTCCAGTGTCACACGGTGGCCCCAGAGTATCCTGTATCAATCACTGACCTTAGTTCATTCTGCATCACTTAGTGCTGGAATTTTAAGGCTAGTCCTTTTGTCATCTATTGATTTGAAATAACCTTACCAGTTATGTGTTACCAAGAAATTGGGTGAAATATTGTCTATGTGTGCACTAAAATGTAGTGTAGTATTTTATTGACACTATGATTCTGATAAACAATTACACTAATATAGTGTACTATATCAAAAAGCATTTGCCTTCAATTTATTCTGCAGTGTCTCTGCTTTCAGAAAATACACTAGATTGTCAAAAATATTGGGACGTCTTTACATGCACTTGAAGTTTAATGGCATCCCAGTCTTAGTCCGTAGGGTTCAATATATTGTTTGCCCACCCTTTGCAGCTATAACAGCTTCAACTCTTCTGGAAAAGGCTGTCCACAAGGTTTAGTAGTGTGTCTATGGGAATGTTTGACCATTCTTCCAGAAGCGCATTTGTGAGGTCAGGCAATGATGTTGGACAAGAAGGCCTGGCTCACAGTCTCCGCTCTAATTCATCCCAAAGGTGTTCTATCAGGTTGATTTCAGGACTCTGTGCAGGCCAGTCAAGTTCCCCCCCCCCCCAAACTCGTTCATCCATGTCTTTATGGACTTTGCTTTGTGCACTGGTGCGCAGTCATGTTGGAACAGGAAGGGACCATCCCCAAACTTTTCCCACAAAGTTGGGAGCATGAAATTGTCCAAAATGTCTTGGTATGCTGATGCCTAAAGAAAGGGGAGAAGGGGGGGGGAAGGGTGGGACTTTAAATGAGGCGTACATATGGTAATATGTGCCTCCATCCCGGGATTTGATGAAATATGAAAAGGAAGTTGGGACTTTGTGTGAGGCAAACGGCAATTGAATAGAGTAATGCATACATGGGGACTTAATGAGTTTTATTTACCATAAAGAGGGTATAGAATTATAGAATTGCACTCAGTATGGAATACATTAAAAGCCACTGCATATATGTAAATTTAGGATAAAGTACAGTTCATGAACACATAAAATAAGAGTATACAGCTACATAATCCAAGTAGTTTATATGTATACAACCTTGAGAACGAAATAGCAGCACATTCCAGTTACCAATGTATGGAGTGATGACTCTGTATAAGGAAACAAGTAATTAAAAGTATGATAAAAAACATTCAATAATGATTGACTATAGCAAGGTGCATCCTGTAAGGGCTCAACGTGGTTCGTGTGATTCAACGTGTTTTGTGTGACACTTCATCAGGAGAGGTTGCATCCTTTGGTCTGTGAAAAATATATATATATATTGATACCAATAAGTTCTGGTAAGAACTCGAGAATCAAAAGAGGGGAGTAGAAAATATTGTAGTATAATTACTTACATAGGACTGGAGAACAGGAGTGCGTGGTACTGTGCTCATGAGGAACTGCTGGGATAGATTGTCCATCATGGGAACTGAGGTAGCTATACCATGCAAGGTGTAAGCACCCAGACACAAGATTCCCAAGCAAATGGATTCTCCATATAGTGTCTGTGTTAACACAAAGTGTGGCTCCAAAGGAGTCTGTAAAACAGGGGGGTGTACTATGAAGAACTCTCAGGGAATAATGATGGCGTGAGGCCAGTAAGAGCCAAATACCCAGTGAAGGAAACATTGGTGAAAGTGTTGAGAGGAGACAAAGATACGCCAATACAAACCCCAAGACTGGTATGCTGATGCCTTAAAAGTTCCCTTCACTGGTACTAAGGGGCCAAGCCCAACCCCTGAAAAACAACCCCACACCATAATCCACCCTCCACCAAATGATTTGCACAATTGAATTCAGTTTTGTATTTATTGTATTGCATAAGCACATGCACTATTAGCACTTTAATTATATATTTATGTTAGGGTAGTGCAGCTTTTATACTTAACTTCATAGACATGGTTATTTGCTGCCTAACATATCCCACTTTTAGATCCCATTGTAGCGAGATAATCTTACAATTTGATTATTGATTGATAATTACAATAACTATTCTCTCAACAAGTGTTTTTTTTTTTTTTTTGTAATTATGATATTTATTTGTATGCTACACTGAACTGGGCATTTACTGTCCATTAAAATTATCATTATTTAAGGTACTTATTTAGCGCAGTCAATTTACACAGCGCTTTACATATACATTGTACATCAGTCCCTACCCTCAAGGAGCTTACAATCTAAGGTCCCTTACTCACATTCATATACTAGGGCCAATTTATATAGAAGCCAATTAACCTACCAGCATGTCTTTGGGGTGTGGGAGGAAACCCACGCAGACACAGGGAGAATATGCAAACTCCAGGCAGGTAGTGTCGTGGTTGGGATTTGAACCAGCAACGCTTGTTACTGCTAGGCGAGAGTACTACCCACTACACCACTGTGCCGCCCTATCACTGTTTATATAATTTGTGCATCCTTGGCTTACAGCAGTTCAAAATTCATCTATTTTTGTACTTGTCTTAGCCGCCAATAGTTTTTTAGATTTTGTGAAATCTAGATTTGTGAAAGAGTGTTGCCTCATGTTGCCTGAGCACCTAGGGGTGGATTTACTAAAGAGACCATTCACTTTGCAAGGTAAGTTGCACTTTGCAAGAGAATTTGCCCCGGACCTTAGGGAACAGTGGCGGTGCGTCCATAAAGGGCGCAGGATCGCCACCCCCCTCTCTCCTATCACCTTTCTCTCACCATAAATATTACATTGCATGAATTTATCTATGGTTGCCGCTGCTGCCCCCTATTCAGGTGTCCAGCCCATTGTCGGGTGCCGGGCACCTAAATTACAGCGGCAGGGTTTTTTTGGGAAGCGCCTGATTAGAGCCGTGGGCTCTAATAGGTGTCCTGATTAGAGCCGTATGCTCTAATAGGCTTCCAAAATGGTAAACAGCGGGCGCAATGCTGTGCGTTCGCTGTTTACTCAGTGTTGTGTTAGCAGCTTGGGTCTGGTTACCTGTCACCTGATTGGCTGAAACAACAGGTGCTGTGATTGGACGCCTGGTAGAGAGGACTGAAGACATCGAGGAGCGTGGACGTTTGCTTTGAATAATAAAAATTATGAAAATAGCGCTTTTGGTTTTTGGTGCTCAGATACAATTAAGTTCCGCCTTAAGATTGGAGTAGAACCATCATATAGTGCTCCATACCAATCTCATGGCACTTCCTTTTTGCAACAATACCACACCAGAAGATCTAAAATCTTTTTGAAACCAAGACAAATAATGGATTTCTTTTACTGCCATCCAAGAGTTGGGATTATAAAAGATACACTATGAATTGTATTTTGTTTTGTATAGTCCCTTTAAAATCTTTGTTTCTCACACTGTAGATGATGGGATTTAACATGGGAGACACCACAGTGTAGAAAACAGAAACAACCCTGTCGTGATCTGGGGAGTAACTGGATTGAGGACGCAAATACATGTAAATGATGGTCCCGTAGTAGAGCGTAACCACAGTGAGGTGTGAGGCACAGGTGGAGAAAGCTTTGTGGTGCCCTTTGTTATGGCGTATCTTCAGTATTGTGGAGAAAATATGGACATAGGACAAGAATATCAACAAAAATGTACAAAGAGTGAATATTGCACAACAAACATACAAAGCAACCTGATTGACCCAAGGATCCTTGCAGGAGAGCTGCAAAATTGGTGGCATCTCACAGAAGAAATGGTTGACATGGTTGGACTTGCAGAACGGCAACTGGAAAGCAAAAACTACATGGATTATGGAAAGTGAAAAACACTGAGTCCAGCAACCAACAGCTAGTGACACACAAAAATGTTGGTTCATAATGGTGGCATATTGTAATGGTTTGCAGATAGCATTATACCTATCATAGGCCATTGAAGCCAGTATCAAACATTCAGTAGCCCCAAGAGCCAAATGGAAATAGAGTTGTACGGCACATCCCAACAATGTTATAGACGTGTCTTTGGATAGAGTGTTTGCTAGGATCTTCGGTGTTATGTTTGTCGAGAAGCAAATGTCAATGAAAGAGAGGTTACATAAGAAAAAGTACATGGGTGTATGAAGTCGGGGATTAAGCCTCACTGCAATGATCAGTAGAATATTTCCTGATAAGGTCACCATGTACATCAATAAAAAGACCAAGAAGAAGACTGCCTTCAACCCGGGGACACTGGAGAGTCCAAGAAGGATGAATCTTCCCACTGATGTTTGGTTTAAGTTTTCCATGTCCTTCTGTGCACTTTACCTGAATATAAAGTTTTAAAAACATTAGCCCATTAGTCCCTCCTCATTTTTGTTCATCTCACAGTTACACTGCAAATATTTTAAATGTATTTACATGCACAGACTAATGCCGCGTACACACGATCGGATTTTCCGATGGGAAATGTTGGATGTGAGCTTGTTGGCGGCCAGTCCGACAGTGTGTATGATCTATCGGACATTTGTTGGCGGACTTTCCGCCAACAAATGTTGGCTAGCATGCTCTCAAATTTTCCGCCGACAAATGTGTTTTCGGACTTTGCGAGCGTGTGTATACAAGTCCGTCGGACAAAAGTCCAAGGTACAAACACACATGCTCGGAAACAGAAGCGGCCGGTCTTGTAAACTAGCATTTGTAATGGAGAATTAACATGGCGTGGCAAATTATGAAATCTCCAAATGCAGCGCACAATTCTCTTCTTTAATGGGATAATAATGCTGGTGATACTGATAAATTATGGCAAACTAATTTTCAAAGGCTTTTTTTTTTCTAGTGATATCAAGAATAATATTATTATTTTTTTTTTTTTTATTTGTGCAAGTTACCACTGCACCATTATCCTGTTGTTTTTAAGAACAAAGATACAACTATGTTGGTGTCCCTTGTCAATTTTACATTTTATTTTTTTAAATGTAACTGCCTACTCCCAAACTGTAATTTGAAGTAAAACACATAGCCAAGTATTATTCTACACAATTTTTTTTATTGAGCTTAACCAAGAAGTGCATTCTATGCATTCAAAAATATAGAAAATATACCAAATCAAATCATTATTATTCAACCAAAAAAATTATGTCAAAGCTCCAACTCCAAGGCCAATAATAAATAACATGTTATCTCCTCCAATTCCGCAACATGTCTGGTTGACGAACGCCTGTTCAGAAACTAACTGAAAAGCACGAATCAACACTCACCAAACTTCTACTAACACGAAATTGGCAGAAGGAGCCCAAAGTGTGGCGCTAAAGAGCTGAAAAAACATGTAGTACGTCACTACGTTCGTAATTGTTGGCCAACATTTGTGTAACCGTGTGTATGTAAGACAAGTTTGAGCCAACACCCTTCGAACAAAATTCCACAGTTTTGTTGTCGGAAAGTCCGATCGTGTGTACGAGGCATTAGGATGTTTTACGCCATAATACTCAGTGCAATTTCTCGGTTTGTATATTTTGTACATACGGTATTCAGTTTAACCACTTGCCAAGCCGCATGTACATATACATCGGCAGAATGGCACAGCTGGGCAAATGGGCGTACAGGTACGTCCCTTTGAATTTGCTGCCGTGTGGTTACGTGCACACCGCCAGCGATGTGCGCGGGACCCTGCCGGGAGCTCTGTGAGTAGGATCGCGGGTCCCGCAAACTCGATGTCCGCGGGGATACCCACGATCGTCTCACGGAGCTGAAGAACGGGGAGATGCTAATGTAAACAAGCATCTCCCCGTTCTGCCTAGTGACACTGTCACTGATCATAGCTCCCTGTGATCTGGAGCTATGATCAGTGAAGTGTCATTCATAGCCACGCCCCCTAACAGTTAGAATCACTCCCTAGGACACACTTAACCCCTTCCTAGCAAGCTAGTGGTTAACCAAAAAACAAAAATGCAGCGCTCGATGGGACCAGCAAAAAGAGATTGGTGTGAATAGTGTTAACAATCAAGTTTGTTTATTGGATGCACACTAAAAGTAAAAATAAAAAACAACTCAATAAGGAAATAAGATCGACCTGATTGAAACAAATCACTGTCAGGATTGAAGTACTCCGAATGTTAGTATGAACGATACCGCCATAACTCCAGATACGAGGGGTTAATGTCAGCAAGTGTGCTTCATATGTCAATCCTCAGTAGCGGACACTGTGGATTCAGTGTGTGCAGCAATGAGATAGGAAAGACACCACTCTCTGGAGTGCAACAAGTGGATGGATGTGAAATGTCAGACTCACTGTTATCAGGAGATGTCTTGTAGATCGCGTCAAGGAGTGTCCACAGTCAGGCTGGCTGATCAGGCGAGCTAAGACCTGGCTTCCTGGGCAGCGCTCTCGATGATCCACGATGAATCCGAGGGCCCGGGGACACGATCACAGCCGGAAGTGAGGAGGAACCAAATTCTGGGCGGATCATGATCGCCCTTATGCTGCCGTGGCGACCGTGACTAACATGTTTCACGCGCTTGCGCTAGTGGTTAACCCCTTCACTGCCAGTGTCATTTTTACTGTAATCAGTGCAATTTTATAGCACTGATCGCTGTAAAAATGACAATGGTCCCAAAAATGGGTCAAAATTGTCCGATGTGTCCGCCATAATGTCCCGGTCATGATAAAAATCGCAGATCGCCGCTTGCCATAAAAATATCCCCTATTTTGTGCAAACCAATCAATAAACGCTTATTGCGTTTTTTTAACAAAAATATGTAGACGAATACGTATCGGCCTAAACTGAGGAAAAAAATTGTTATTTTATATATGTTTTGGGGATATTTATTATAGCAAAAAGTAAAAAATAATGTGTTTTTTTTTTTTCAAAATTGTCACTCTTTTTGTTTATAGCGCAAAAAATAAAAAACGCAGAGGTGATCAAATACCACCAAAAGAAAGCTCTAATTATGGGAAAAAAAGGACGTCAATTTTGTTTGGGAGCCCGCGCACAACCGCGCAATTGTCAGTTTTAAGCGACGCAGTCCCGAATCGAAAAAATTGCTCTGGTCTTTGGCCAGCCAAATGGTCCGGGGCTTAAGTGATTAATGACTATTATGCCTGTGATATCCAGACTATTCTTTCATAGTACAGACAATGGATATTATGAAAGATTGAACTCTACAGTTACTGCAGCTCACTTTTAAAATTTGAATTACCAAGCACGCTCACAACCTGACATTTCATTTACCTGACAATTTTATACTGACTGGTGGTAATGGTTTTGGGTCAAAGCAAGTAGAGTTGCTTGCTTTGAGACACAGTGTCACATGACCGTGCAATTGCCAGTTAAAGTAGCACAGTGTTGAATAGCAAAAAATGCTCTGGTTATGAGCTCAAGTGGTAGAGATAACTAAAGATCATATGCCAACTGTCTAATCCGATTCATTTGCCAAGCTCAGCATTTTATTTTATATGCGGGACTAGTGTCTCTACTCATTGGACTTCCTTCTGTTATTATTTTGACCATAGATAACAGAACTACCTGTATATAGATTTATAGGTTGATTATAGATTGTTTTACAATGTACTATGATCTAATAGAGTGAATGCACCATACTAGATCATCTTTCAGCAAGGTTTGGAATGCTCAGCGTTTCGCGGATCTTACAGGAAGGAAATTTGCCATCACCTCTCCTTTGCCTAGGCTGCTGGTATTTTTTTATTTTTTTTTATAACTGCGTTTTTTTTTTTTTACAACAAATTATATATTATATACTTTCTTGTATTAAGAGAGGTATGGACTCCAGAGAGAGAGATATAATTTTGCCCCTGTTCAAATTATTAGTAAGACCTCATCTGGAATATGCAGTTCAGTTTTGGGCACCAGTTCTCAAAAAGGATATCGGGGAACTGGTGAAAGTGCAGAGAAGGGCAACCAAACTGATAAGAGGCATGGAGGAGCTCAGCTATGAGGAAAGATTAGAGGAACTGAATTTATTCACTCTTGAGAAGAGGAGAATAAGGGGGGGGGATATGATCAACATGTACAAATATATAAGGGGTCCATATAGTGAAATTGGTGTTGAGTTATTCACTTTGCGGTCAACACAGAGGACAAGGGGGCACTCCTTACATCTAGAGGAAAAGAGATTTCATCTCCAAATACGGAAAGGTTTCTTCACAGTAAGAGCTGTGAAAATATGGAATAGACTCCCTCCAGAGGTGGTTCTGGCTAACTCAGTAGATTGCTTTAAGAAAGGCCTGGATACTTTCCTAAATGTACATAATATAACTGGGTACTAACATTTATAGGTAAAGTTGATCCAGGGAAAATCCGATTGCCTCTAGGGGGATCAGGAAGTGATTTTTTCCCCTGCTGTAGCAGATTGGAGCATGCTCTTTTGTTTTTTTTTTTGCCTTCCTCAACTGTGGGTATAGAATTGGGTTTATTGGATTGTACGATATATTTTATTTTTATTTATTTTTTTTTTTTTTATGGTTGAACTGGATGGACTTGTGTCTTTTTTCGGCCTAGCTAACTATGTAACTACGTAACTATATGGCAGTGGGGGGTGAGTTAGGTTACACAAATACTGAATAAGTGCAAGGTCTGTTGTAAGTATCTACCTCTTGTAAATAAAATGGATCCCAATACCAAGATGTGTATATATATATATATATATATATATATATATATATATATATATATATATATATATATGCTTCTATGCAAACTTTTTTTTTAACTTTTATGATTATTTCAATCAAATGCAAGATTTTCTTTATATTATATAGTGTGTATGTGCAATACTTTTAGGAAGCACCTGGAAAGTCCCAGCATGTATTTATCACTTTCCACCTGGCCCAAAGCAGAATGATGGCCAGGAAGTGGTTCAGTTATCCTGACTGGGCATCATATGACGTCCAGCAGGATAAGAAGCCAGCGCGTGCCCATCGGTGGTGTGGTGAGTCAGTCTGACACACCGCAACTCCGATCTAGGTAAAGAGCCTCTGACGGAGGCTCTTTACCACGTGATCAGCTGTGTCCAATCACAGCTGATCACGGTGTAGACAGGAAAAGCCATGTATCTGCTTTTCCTCTATCGTGCCTGACAGACCCGAGTAGAGGAGAGCCGATCGGCTGCTCTCCTGACAGAGGGGTCTGTGCTGATTGATTATCAGTACATCCCCTTCCCGAGGATGCCCAACCTGGGCCACCAGGGATGCCCACCCATGACCACCAGGTTCGCCAATCAGTGCCCATATATGATGCCCATCAGTAATGCCTGCCAGTGCCTCCTCAGTGATGCCTATCAGTGCCCATCAGTGCCACCCAACATTGTCCATCAGTGTCACCCATATGTACCCATCAATGCAGCCTTTCAGTGCCCATCACTGTCGCCTATCAGTGCTCATCACTGTTGCCTATCAGTGCCCATCACTGTCACCTATCAGTGCCCATCAGTGCCACCTGAGTGCCCATCAGTTCTGCCTATCAGTGCACATCAGTGCTCCATATTAGTGCTCCATATTAGTGCACATCATCAGTGCCCATCAGTGCCACCTATCAGTGCCGCCTATCAATGTCCATCAGTGCTGGATATCAGTGCCACCTATCAGTACCCATCAGTGCTGCCTTATCAGTGCCCATCAGTGGAGCCTCATCAGTGCCAATCAGTGAAGGAGAAAACATACTTATTTACAAAACTTTTTAAAATTTTCAGTCTTTTTTATTTGTTTTTAGTAAAAAATAAAAACCCCAGTGGTGATAAAATACCACCAAAAGAAAGCTCTATTTGTGGGAACAAAATAATAAAAATTTTGTTTGGGTACAGTGTAGCATGACTGCGCAAATGTCATTTAAAAAGCGACAGCGCTGAAAGCTGAAAATTTGCCTGGGCAGGAAGAGGGTGAAAGTGCCCAGTATTGAGGTGGTTAATCCAATATAAATACCGTATTTATTGGCGTATAACACGCACTTTCCCCCCTTAAAATAGGGGGTAAATTGTGTGTGCATGTTATACGCCGATATAGGCTGCCACCGAGGGGATGAGCGCCACCGAAATAGAGCCGGATCTCCTGTGTACTCGACTCTGCTCGCAGTCCTTGCTCAGTCCCGCCCCCTGGATGGCTCCTAGCATTGACGTCCCGGCATTGGACTGGTGTTATGTCCATCACAGGATCCAGGCCAAGGGGCGGGACTGGGCGTGACGCCCAGCCAAATACACAGGAGATTCTGCTCTGTCTATTTCGGCAAGGCTGCAGGTGGCCACTGATCAGGCTGCAGTGAGGAGCAATTCTGCAGATGGGCACTAATCAGGCTGCAGTGAGGAGCAATGCTGCAGATAGGCACTAATCAGGCTGCAGTGAGGCGCAATGCTGCAGATGTGCACTAATCAGGCTGCAGTGAGGAGCAATGCAGCAGATGGGCACTAATCAGGCTGCAGTGAGGAGCAATGCCACAGAAGAGCACTAATCAGGCTGCAGTGAGGAGCAAGGCTGCAGATGGGAATTGATTAGGCTGCTGATGGGCACTGATTAGACTGCAGTGAGGAGCAAGGCTGCAGATGGGCACAGATCAGGCTACACTGAAGCTGCAGATGGGCACTAATCAGGCTGCATTGATGTTCACTGACCATTATTTTGCTTCAAAGTGGTTTATTTAAAACAAACATTTTTTTTCCTGAAACTTCCCTCTTAAATTGGGGTGCGTGTTATACGCCGGCGTGTGTTATACGCTGATAAATGCGGTAATTCTCCAAATTGAACCAGGTCTGCCCATATTCTCTCACAAACATTTATATACCTAAAAAAATTACATACTATATGAATACTAAATTGATAAAAAGATGTAGTGAATTAAAAAGTATGTATAAGTAATTTGTGAAATATAATAATGATCACCCATTTTATTTCATAAAATTGTATAATAATACACAAAGTTCATAAAATAATTCTAAATTCATGAAGGGGCGTGGTGCTCTTTAGGCAAATGAATCCTTTACCCAACAGCACGATTGACCATGTCAGTAAGGACCACACTCATCCCTCTATAAATCTATTCCAGAGAGATAATGGTAACAAACACACAATGGCTGTCCATATGATACCCTCAAGTCATTGTTAAAGGTCTTAGGTCTCTGCTGTACTGGTAATATATTCCTCAATTTAAGTATACTGTATATAGAGCATACGATTCAAGTGTCCTAATCTCATTATTGTCAGAAATGGTTCCACCTGCTGGTAGCATTGCCAGACCACCCAGAGCCTGCTGACCCCCCGTTGATGACCCTCGCCTGGCTACATTTATGATTCTGGCATTACCCTACTATTGTATATACTTGTCTGGCAGGGCAGCAGGCCCCCGGGTCGTCTGGCAGGGCAGCAGGCCCCCGGGTCGTCTGGCAGGGCAGCAGGCCCCCGGGTCGTCTGGCAGGGCAGCAGGCCCCCGGGTCGTCTGGCAGGGCAGCAGGCCCCCGAGTCGTCTGGCAGGGCAGCAGGCTCCGAGTCGTCTGGCAGGGCAGCAGGCTCCGAGTCGTCTGGCAGGGCAGCAGGCTCTGGGTCGTCTGGCAGGACAGCAGACTCCGGGTCGTCTGGAAATGCTACCAGTAGGTGGAACCATTCCTTAAATTATAAAAAGAAAAAAGTTAAAACTTTATAAAAAGCACACTTAACAATACGGATAGTACTAAGTATCCACACATCCATAGTATCTTCTTGTGTACAACTCTACTCTCACCTTTTGCGTCTGATGTTGCTTCCTCCCCCCAGTGCACTTTGTCAATGTGAATTCATCATGAATATCTTGATTCTGGCATGTAGTTTCACTAGAGAAGGTGTACATGTGATGGTGTATAAATAATGGGAAAGAACTACAGAGATATGACACTAATATATATAGAATGGATTAACACTCCACTTAATGTATTTTTCATTACAGATTTTTTGAAATAATAGATTAAAATAAAAAGGAGTATTGGGGTAAGCATGCAGATGAGATCTTCAGACCAAATGTATCTGCTTCAATAGTCATCTGTTGACTTGAGCGTAACTTTAGGAGTAATTTGGACATCCTCTTTACTAATAGCTTCATCTTTGAACTAAAATAGATAGGAATCTTGTCACCTGTATTCCTGAGAGCTATATAACAAACCCGCCTGCCCCATCCCACTGTGACTTGTAATGTTAATTACCCTAACTGAGAATACAAATTTAACAATTGGTTGCTGTGGGCTTTGGATTCTCCCATTGCACTCATTATTTTTATTCTAAATTATTATTTTTATTATTATGTTCAACAGAGACTTTATAATAAAATCAAAATGTTCCATGCTCCATATCAGCGGTAGGATGCATAACAAACAGTTATTGTAAAACAATAGCAATTTTATTAAAGACATCATTTGCTTGTCAAGGGATTTTTCCATTTCATTTTTTTTTTAAATGTTACGTAGAGCAAACTCGACTCAATGCACTATTTTTTTTTACTTTCAAAAGTTTTTATTATAATTTTAGAGACAACAGCAATACATTCGTAAAGAAATAGACAGTATCTCAAGCTGCAAACAAACATAAGTAAATAGTGAAGGTGATACAAATGTTAAGACAGGATATGAGCAAATATGGCCTATTCCCTGAGTCTAGTCCTGGGATAAACTCGCTTTTTGGTTGACTGAAAGGAAACCCGATGCAAAGATTGAGCTTGTTTAATGTCGACACCCGTCCCCTCCAACACCCCCAAGGGGATCATGCTGTGTCAGGGGGGACCGGCGCCAACCGTGGCACATATCAAGCAGTTCCTTTATTACAGATATTCGCAGTCACTTCCGGGCATCAAGCCTCCAGCCAACCGCTGAGCGATCATCTGTGTAGAATCTGGCCACCATTATCTGAGCAGATCAGTTCCACCTTTCACCTCAATATGAACTTTGAGAAACATTAACCTAAACTGAGTCCTTGTAGGACTAACCTAGGTAAGGAAAGAGAAAAGAAAAGCAGTCAGAAATATAGAAAGGGAAAGAAAGGAGGGTTGGAGAGGGAAAGGGGTAGGAGCGCCACTCCCTAGTCAAGTTAGATCTCAGGTATGTGGTATGAGGGGGAAAGTAGATATACCCATTAGATGAGCCCACGGTTCCCAGGTGGCTTTGAACTTGTTAGATGAGTCTAATAATAAACTGGTGAGTTTTTCCTGAGCCGTTACCCATGATATTTTCCTTTTTGTCATTGGGAGAGAGACTCCCGTCCTCTTCCAGGCCCTAGCAATCGTGAGTCTAGCTCCCAAGAGCACAAAGTGTACCAATCTACCAGATTGCTTAGATATGTGTGGAATTGGTTCGTTTAGAAGAGCCACCATGGGGGTCCTGGGAATGCAGGAGCCTACCAACTTACCCAGTATGTTGAAAATTTGAAAACTTAGAGCACACCGAATACCATTTCTCTTTGGACCAGTGAAAATTGAAGTCTGTTTCCCAAGCTGCCATAAGGGACGATTTGGATACAGGGGCAATCGGTGACGAATAGATCATCGAGATCCCCCCCCCCTCTGGTCCATGGCTTGACCGCACCACATTTCATAATCTGTGAAAGTAGGGGGTTGGGGATTGTTTTTACATAAGGATTGCAAAAAACTGTGAATCTGATGAAACCTGAATATTTCAGAGCTGGGGAGGTCTAGCTTTTTCATGCAATGTTTAAGGGTGAACGGTCCTGCCGCTGTAAAGAAATGTCCTATCCTATCAACCCACCATTTTAAAGGCTAGGACATTTCTGCCTGGGGGGAAGTTTGGATTGTTAAATATGTGGGTCAAAGGTGTGGCCGAGGAGCGTAAAGAGTCCCAAAGAGAGAAAGAGTGAGATAGGGTTGGGGCAAGAATCGGGGGTCTATCCCTCTGGGGAGACCCCAATAGAAAGTCTAGGTTGAAGTTGGGGACTGCATGTTTTTCTATAGGTACCCAGTCAGGCTTCTCAAACCTGGAATAGACTATTGACAATTGGGCTAGCCTGGTGGCTTGGTAGTATTTATAGAGTTGGGGAAGTCCAGAGCCCCCTTTTTTTCCTGTGTGCTTATAGGATTCCTTGAGATAATCTGTACCCTGCCTTACCCCATATGAACTTCAGGATCTTGCTTTGGAAGGTTTGCATATGGTCTTTTCGAATGGGAATGGGAAGGGAACGGAAAAGGTACAGTAGTCTGGGAAGTAGCGTCATTTTAATGGCGTTTATCCTACATTCCTACCTAACCAGGAAATATTATGCTGTGCCCAGTTGTGCAAGTCTGTTTCTAGTTTACGATACATGGGGGGATAGTTGTGGCTGTACAGATTTTCAACTTTAGCTGTGAGGTTAATACCCAAGTATTTGATGGAGGTTTCACTCCATTTAAACTGAAAGGATTGTTTCAGGAGGTCAACTGTAGGGGTGTCCAGGGAGACATTGAGGGCTTGTGATTTGGAGTAATTTACCTGAAGGCCTGACATCTTGGTGAAGGTATCTAGTGTAGAGCATAAATTGGGAAAAGTGGTTATGGGAGAGGTGAGGAAGAGCATAACGCCATCTGCAAATAGGCCGCATTTATGAGTGCGGGGACCACAGGAGACACCTTTAATGTCCCTGGAGGCAGGAGAGGGAGTCTGAGCTTGAGCTCCGGGGTCCTGGGACACAGGGGTAAAATGAAGGAGAGCAGGGGCTAGAACAGTCCTGTGTTCTGGTGAGGTGTCCCGGTGAGGGTGGGAGAACTGAGGGCCTTCAGCAGCCATGGCGGCCATATTGGTGCCCCCTGTTTGTCGGGTAGCTGTGAATTCCCACTGTAAGCTCCTTCTAGCGCAGAGCCTGGACATGCAGGGGGTCTCTGGTAGGAGGGGGGGACTAGGGTACCTTATTATGTGTCCTTTGAGTGCCAGCTGAGGAGGAGACTAGCTGTGCTGTGTCCTATAAAAGTCCGGCGGCCATCTTGGTACACCCTGTGCGGGCGGAGGCCTGTGGGGAAAACAGCGGCTGGTTGGCGAGGCGAACAGATTGGTGAGAATGCTTCACTAGGGGGCGGAGGGCTCATTCGTGAGTCCAAAGATGCCGGTGCAGGCGGCGAGCTGGAGGCGCTGTGGGGACGGTGTGGCGCGGAGCTCCCGGCTTAAGCGGCCATCTTGGGGCTCTCGCGCATTCGCCCTTCCTCAATGCACTATTTATGCTGTGGACAAAGGAAAAACTACGCTGGACAATTAAACTATAGCCTATAAGCAGCAACACTACATGTGATACACATAAGACAAGAAATGCAAAAAAAGGTTGCGCTTTGTGAGTTGTACCAAAAATATCCAAAAAAATAATAAAGGTGATATTATATTAAAATATGTCACAATATTTAGATTAACAAGAATATTGAATCAAGTGCTATCAAAGAAATTTTTTTAAATAATATTAAATCAAGTGCTATTAAGAAACATATGATAAATTAACAGTTCATAGGGTAAGTATAAAAATGGTCCCAATGAGTGCTGTGCTAGATAGCAATTCAACTTGTGATGATATCCATAGAAATAAAGTGACCTCTGTGAAAAAATCCCACCACCGTCCAAATGATGCCTTACCTGCAGCCACAGATATTACGCTTGTGGCTTTTGCCGTCAGCACGTCACCGCGCGCAACGTCCCGTTGTTTAGCACGGCGTGTGTACTGCAGCCGGCCGGCCACAAAACTTTTATCGTATTTTTTAAATTCTGTTTGTTTACACGCCTGGCGGTTATTTTAAATAAATCCCTTTGGGTCCCACCCATGGTCTGCCTTTGCTTTTTTTGGTACACGAGTCGCACATTACCTGGTGAGGTAAGGAACGCTGGTTGAATACTCCAAACAGAGACATGCTACATTGTTGCTACTGCTACATATAAAAGCCTCATACAAATGCCATAAAATTATCTGGTTTTCTACCAAAGTCTGTCATATACTATCAAAAACTGGCAAACTGCTGCTTTAACAAATTAATGCACTGCTGTCTTTCTGCTATCTCTGCTAAAAGTGACAAACTGTAACTAAATATTTTTTTTGGACTGCTCAAAGACATGCTACATTGTTGCTACTGCTACATATAAAAGACTTATACAAATGCCATAAAATGATCTGGTTTTCTACCAAATTCTCCAACTAAATGTGTTGGTTTTGATCTCAAAGACTGACACCAGTAATTGAATTATTGTTAATTTTGCTGTGGATACTGATAACAGCTAACTGGATAGTATTGTGGAATTGTTGATATTTACAGATATACAGATCTAAATAGTTATCAACTATAAACTGATGTGTAAAGTATCAATTGTGAATTGGATACTATTAACAAAACAACTGCTGACAATTTATAAACAAACTCGGCATGCTGATGGACTGTTTTATTTTTCACTAACTGCTGAGTGAAAGTTATATGACCAGAGTTTCAACGGCTGATGGTGACATGTGTCCTGCTTGTATATAAAGACATGTCTAATTGCCATTAAATAAGGGAAATATTGAGGAATGAGCTAAAGGAGACTAATCATACCAAGCCGTTAGCATTGTGAACAGCTGATAAACTACTGCCACTCCTAAAAAGCTGCTAATGGACTTCATTCAACAGGGGACAACCACAATCTGTCACTAAACTGTTGAAATGATAAGTGTTTAAATGTAATAAATTGCTAACAGTTAGCTAACACAGTTCACTATTATCAAATGAACAAATGCTATGTGGCATGAACTATAACCACTAAAAACTTTACAGAGTTGTAGATCGATTGATAGTTGATCCTGCCCCTCCTTCTTTTTTAAGGAGATTAGTGGAATATGACACGGCAAAGGAGGAGGGAACAGGAAGCAGAAATGGAGAAAGCATTGAAAACCCAGGAGGAGTCCTATACAGTAGGCCCAGATAAAAAAGAATCCATGAAAAGTCAGAAAGAGCTGAAAAAGGGGCCTATAGGAAACCTGGCTACCCAAGGAATAGACCCCCTCAACCCAGCAAAACTAATTTTGCAAGAAAGTGGTGAACCAGTGGTAAACTTGGACACAATGGAAAATTGGCAGAAGGAGCATGAAACAGTACAGACATCTCAAATCCCACGAGTTTCATGGGGGTTGAAGGGGAGATCGACTGCAAATACGTCTGGGATATCAATAACAGACCCCACTGGATGCACAGAAACACCAGATGACGAGATGAACAGACAAATGGATGAAAAACAAATAAATAAAGACGTAAATATACGCTGTAGTACCCCAACCCCCCTGGCAATGGTGGAACCAACCTTGAGGGACGTTCTTATGGCAGTACAGGCTTGTAATAATTCACTGTTATCATTAACAAATCAGATGTTAGAACTAAAAGGAGACATTGCAACTATGAGATATGAGAATCAGAAAATATGTGAAAGAACTACTGCGGTGGAAACAAGAGTAGGAGAATTGGAGGACTCAATACCGTTGATAAAAAAGGATACACATTTGATAAAAACACAGACAAGGGATCAAAATCAAAGAATGGAAGAAATGGAGAATAGACAAAGACGCAATAATGTCCGCATACTAGGTCTACCGGAACAAGAAGAAGGCCAATCAGCTGTTACATTTTTTGAAAAATGGTTAATGGACATTTTTGGGGTGGAAGGCTTCTCTAAAACGTTTGCAATAGAACGAGCACATTGCATAAGAAGCCGCGCCCCTTCCACCGGAGATAGACCCAGGCCAATTATTATTAGATTATTGAATTGCCAAGATAGAGATAATATATTGTCTAAAGCAAGACAGAGAGGCAACATTGAGCATAAGGGCCATAAAGTATCCTTCTATCCAGATTTTTCGGTGGAAGTACAGAAGCAGAGGGCGAAATTTAAGGATGTCAAACGGCGATTATTTTCACTAAAGATTAAATATGCAATGTTGTTTCCGTCAAAATTACGTATTACAGATCGGGATGGAGTTCAATTTTTTGATACACCCGACGCAGTTAGTACATGGCTGGATGGAAGAAAGGAATAGCTTAGGCATAATTATTGAAGAGCAGATAAGATGGAGTCAGATGAGAGGGGGATTTTTCACCTTCAGAGTCTACCTGTAGTCTTTTTTTTTTTTCATTTTTTTTTCCCAGGGAGGCGGGGGGGGGGGTTATTCCTCCTGCCCCACCTGGGTAGTTACATGGTACAGCCGTAACGTTGGAAATGGCTACAGTGGGCCCCCAGTATGGGTCCCATGTGGACAAGAAGTATGTTGTTGTAGCTGATTCCCCCCCCACTAGGGAGGGACTTTCAGCTTGGGATGATAGTGTCCAGATACAGATTGAAGTGAGTTGGGAGGGGGGAGTGGGGATGGAAGTAGTAGGATTTTATGGAGTGAAACAGGGTTGGGGAGGGGGGTGGTTATAAGGGTGGGTGGTGTGTGTGGGTGGGCTCCCCCATTTTTTTTTTTTTCTTTTTTTTTCTTTTCTTTTTTTCTTCTTTTTCTTTTTGCTGCTCCTCCTCCTCCTCCTCCTCCTGGCCTTCTCTCTCCCCCCGTCTTCTATCCTTCAGGGATTACGGTTATACCCCAAAAAACTCTTACTCTTTATTCTTTATTCTTGTCTTTACTTTTTATTTTAACGCAAAATGACAAGTAAAATTAAAGTGATGTCTTGGAATGTCAGAGGATTGGGGGATAACCGAAAGAGAAGCGCGGTAAAAGAATTAATTGAATTCTATGATCCCGCAATAATCTGCCTGCAGGAGACACATAAGGGGAAGGAGGATGACAAAATGTTTGATAAATTTAAATATAAACATGGATTTCATGCTATATACTCAACATACTCCCGTGGAGTTAGTATTTTGATCTCAAACTCTATTAGGTTTACCTGTAGGCAGTGTATTAAAGACCCGATTGGCCGATATTTAATGTTGTTATGCTCCATAAATGATAGAATAATCCTCTTGGTAAATGTGTATATTCCCCCACCATATAAGGACGATGTGTTAAAAAAGGTTTTTGAAAAGATGGCGCAATGGCCTGATGTTCCTACAGTGATAATTGGGGACTTCAATAATGTATTAAATGAAGAGCTGGACAGACATAGCAACAAAAAGAGTAATGGAGGGGGAAAGACCACAAGATGGGCCAACCAGATACAAGAGATGGGTCTATCAGATGTATGGAGAGTAAGATACCCGGATAGTAAAGAATACTCATGCTACTCAAGTACATATAGATCATTATCCAGAATCGACATGGCTTTGGGAAATGGTCATTTTCTCCAATTAGTCAAAACAATTCAGTACGAATCAAGGGGAATCTCGGACCACTCCCCATTAACTTTGACTTTAGAGTGGACGGAACAGTTGATCCGGCCAATGTGGAAAGTTAATCCACAGTGGCTGTCCCTGATTCCAGAGAGTAGTAAAATAAAACATCTGCTAATGGGCTTTTTTGGAGATAATAAGGGCTCAGCTTCAGCGTTAATGGTGTGGGATACAATGAAAGCATACCTCAGAGGCTTAATAATTAAAGAAACATCTAAAATTAAACTAGCCACAAGACAGCGGGAGGAAGAGATAACCCAAAGAGTTAAGCAGACCGAACAAGACTACATATTAGATTCTAATGAGGAGAAATTTAGAGCATGGCAGGACGTACAGATGCTATATAAAAATTTGATTATAACTAAGGCCGAAAATACTAGATTCATGCAGAACCAAAAGCACTACGAAATGGGGGAACAGGTGGGTCATATGTTAGCAATGATAGCACGGAACCAGGAAGGCCCATCCAGTATAGTTGCCATTGAAGACGAAAAGGGGATAGTAAAGTATGATACAGAGGGTATCCAAAAGATATTTGTAGATTTCTATTCACGGTTGTATGAATCTGAAATCCTAAATGTAAAGGAAAAGACTGAACAATTCTTAGACAAGTTAACTATGCCCAAATTGAATTCAATGGAAAGAGAATCCTTGGATACCCCTATAACTATGGTAGAGCTGGAGGAAGCAGTGGGACAAATTCAAAACAATAAATCTCCAGGGATGGATGGACTCCCCGTGGAGATATATAAAATATACGGTCAGATCTTGATCCCAGAACTTCTTGAAGTACTGAATGCAGCATATATCACACGGGAACTCCCTAAATCAATGATGGAAACAATAATAATTATAATTTTAAAACCGGATAAAGACCCACTAAAGCCTGGCTCTTATCGGCCAATATCTCTCCTTACATCTGATGTTAAAATACTAGCCAAGGTCCTGGCAAATAGATTGTCTAGATACATTGATACTCTGATCCATAGGGATCAAACAGGCTTCATCCCCTCCAGATCAGCAGCCACAAACATTCGTAGGCTCTTTCTGAATCTACAATTACCAATGGATAACGGGGGAGCTGGTGCCATCCTGTCATTGGATGCTCAGAAGGCTTTTGACATGGTAGAATGGGAATATCTATGGATGGTACTGATTGCCTTTGGCATAGGCCCAGGCTTTATAACCTGGCTAAAAATACTATATAAAGACCCCAGGGCAAAGTTGAGGATCAATGACACTATGTCACCAGCTTTCCCGTTGTCCCGGGGGACTAGACAGGGTTGCCCTCTGTCCCCCTTGCTGTTTGCATTGGCAGTGGAACCACTGGCCGCTAGACATGGGAACTGTCAAAAAATTCGTTTCGTTTCGTCCCGTTTCGTATATAAAAAAATTCGTAATTCGTAATTCGTGTACGAAATTCCGTTCGAATTCGTACGAAATACGAAATTCGGACGAATCGTAATTTTTTTTACGAATCGTTAGTAAAGTTACGAATCGTTACGAATCGTTACGAATCGTTAACGCGGCTAATGCATTGTTGGTTCTCATAACACAGAGAACAATTCGAATCCAACTACAAATATCGAATTTCAATTTCAAGTTACGAATCGTTACGAATCGTTATAAATAGTTACGAATCGTTACGAATCGTTATGAATAGTTACGAATCGTTAGTAAATCCAACTACCAATATCGAATTTCAACTAATTTGAACGAAATTATTATAGCAGATATAACGAATGAATTCGAATGACAAAGTGTCATTTTTGCAGAAAAAAAAAAAGCGTAGGGGTCCCCCCAAAATTCAATAACCAGGCCCTTCAGGTCTGGTATGGATATTAAGGGGGACCCCAGCCAAAAAAAAAAAATGGCGTGGGGTCCCCCCCAAATATCCATACCAGACCCTTCAGGTCTGGGATGGATTTTAAGGGGAACCCCGGCCAAAAAATAAATAAAAAAATGGCGTGGGGTCCCCCTCAAAATCCATACCAGACCCTTTATCCGAGCACGCAACCTGGCAGGCCGCAGGAAAGGAGGGGGGACGAGAGCGGAAAAGACCTGTCACCCGGAGCGGAGCCTCACAGAGCGGGAGCCTCCCATTGCGAGGAGCGGCCTGCGAGAAGAGACGACGATGCCGGACGAGAAGGACGACGCCGGACGAGAAGGACGAGAAGACCGGAGGAAGAAGAAGCGAATCGAAGGAAGAAGAAGATGGAAGAAGATGACGGAAGGAGAAGATGAAGAAAGGAAGACCAGAAGAAAGAAGAAAGAAGATTTTAATAAAGGAATTGTCAAAGACCGTCTCCTGTCATTTTTACCATTTTGTCACCTTTTTTGGTGAAATGGTAGGGGTACTTTTGTACCCCCTTACCATTTCACACAGGGGGGGGGCCGGGATCTGGGGGTCCCCTTGTTAAAGGGGGCTTCCAGATTCCGATAAGCCCCCCGCCCGCAGACCCCCACAACCACCGGTCAGGGTTGTGGGGGATGAGGCCCTTGTCCTCATCAACATGGGGACAAGGTGCTTTGGGGGGGACCCCAAAGCACCCTCCCAATGTTGAGGGCATGTGGCCTGGTACGGTTCAGGCGAGAGGGGGGGCCGCTCTCGTCCCCCCCTCCTTTCCTGCGGCCTGCCAGGTTGCGTGCTCGGATAAAGGGTCTGGTATGGATTTTATGGGGGACCCCACGCCATTTTTTTTTGGCTAGGGTTCCCCTTAAAATCCATCCCAGACCTCTAGGGTCTGGTATGGATTTTGAGGGGGACCCTACGCCATTTTTTTTTTTTGGCTGGGGTCCCCCTTAATATCCATCCCAGACCTGAAGGGCCTGGTTATTGAATTTGGGGGGACCCCTACACATTTTTTTATCAATGACTTCAATGAATGACAGTTCTCTGTATTACGGATCCAACAATTCATTTGCCGGCAAATAGCTGCGAGTGATTTTAAATAGTTTTTTTTTCCTGCAAAAATGACACTGTGCGGGAACATTTCTCTATATTAGATATACTGAATCTCGAATCATTCGAAGCATTCGTTATATCCGCTATTATAATTTCTTTCATGTTAGTTGAAATTACATATTTGTTAGTTACAATACAACATTCGAATTGTTCTCTGTATTACGGGAATCGGCAATTAGCCGCGAGTGATTTTAAATGTCTTTTTTTCCTGCAAAAATGACACATTGTTCAGAGAGAGTTGTAAACACGGGAAACATGACCCCCTTCATAGGCATACTATAGAGTATATAGTATATAGAAGGGCGCAGGTTTCCCGTGTTTAGAACTCTCTCTGTACAATGTGTCATTTTTGCAGGAAAAAAAGACATTTAAAATCACTCGCGGCTAATTGCCGATTCCCGTAATACAGAGAACAATTCGAATGTTGTATTGTAACTAACAAATATGTAATTTCAACTAATATGAAAGAAATTATAATAGCGGATATAACGAATGCTTCGAATGCTTCGAGATTCAGTATATCTAATATAGAGAACTGTTCCTGCAGTGTCATTTTTGCAGGAAAAAAAAACTATTTAAAATCACGAGTCGCAGCTATTTGCCGGCAAATGAATTGTTGGATCCGTAATACAGAGAACTGTCATTCATTGAAGTCATTGATAAAAAAAAAGCGTAGGGGTCCCCCCAAATTCAATAACCAGGCCCTTCAGGTCTGGGATGGATATTAAGGGGGACCCCAGCCAAAAAAAAATGGCGTAGGGTCCCCCTCAAAATCCATACCAGACCCTTGAGGTCTGGGATGGATTTTAAGGGGAACCCTAGCCAAAAAAAATGGCGTGGGGTCCCCCATAAAATCCATACCAGACCCTTATCCGAGCACGCAACCTGGCAGGCCGCAGGAAAGGAGGGGGGGACGAGAGCGGCCCCCCCTCTCGCCTGAACCGTACCAGGCCACATGCCCTCAACATTGGGAGGGTGCTTTGGGGTCCCCCCCAAAGCACCTTGTCCCCATGTTGATGAGGACAAGGGCCTCATCCCCACAACCGTGCCCGGTGGTTGTGGGGGTCTGCGGGCGGGGGGCTTATCGGAATCTGGAAGCCCCCTTTAACAAGGGGACCCCCAGATCCCGCCCCCCCCCCTGTGTGAAATGGTAAGGGGGTACAAAAGTACCCCTACCATTTCACCAAAAAGTGGCAAAAATGGTAAAAATGACAGGAGACGGTCTTTGACAATTCCTTTATTAAAATCTTCTTTCTTCATCTTCTCCTTTCTTCATCTTCTCCTTCCGGCATCTTCTTCCATCTTCTTCTTCCTTCGATTCGCTTCTTCTTCCTCCGGTCTTCTCGTCCTTCTCGTACGGCGTCGTCCTTCTCGTCCGGCATCAGCGTCTCTTCTCGTAGGCCGCTCCTCGCAATGGGAGGCTCCCGCTCTGTGAGGCTTCGCTCCGGGTGACAGGTCTTGTATAACGAAGGCACCTGGTGACCCCGCCCCCCCTCTGACGTCATGGGGAAAGCCATAGGGAATTCCACATGACGTCCCCGTGCGTCAGAGGGGGCGGGGTCACCAGGTGCCTTCGTTATAAAAGACCTGTCACCCGGAGCGGAGCCTCACAGAGCGGGAGCCTCCCATTGCGAGGAGCGGCCTGCGAGAAGAGACGACGATGCCGGACGAGAAGGACGACGCCGGACGAGAAGGACGAGAAGACCGGAGGAAGAAGAAGCGAATCGAAGGAAGAAGACGATGGAAGAAGATGCCGGAAGGAGAAGATGAAGAAAGGAAGAAGGAAGAGCAGAAGAAAGAAGAAAGAAGATTTTAATAAAGGAATTGTCAAAGACCGTCTCCTGTCATTTTTACCATTTTTGCCACTTTTTGGTGAAATGGTAGGGGTACTTTGTACCCCCTTACCATTTCACACAGGGGGGGGGCGGGATCTGGGGGTCCCCTTGTTAAAGGGGGCTTCCAGATTCCGATAAGCCCCCCGCCCGCAGACCCCCACAACCACCGGGCACGGTTGTGGGGATGAGGCCCTTGTCCTCATCAACATGGGGACAAGGTGCTTTGGGGGGGACCCCAAAGCACCCTCCCAATGTTGAGGGCATGTGGCCTGGTACGGTTCAGGCGAGAGGGGGGGCCGCTCTCGTCCCCCCTCCTTTCCTGCGGCCTGCCAGGTTGCATGCTCGGATAAAGGGTCTGGTATGGATTTTGAGGGGGACCCCCACGCCATTTTTTTTTTTTTTTTTTTGGCCGGGGTTCCCCTTAAAATCCATCCCAGACCTGAAGGGTCTGGTATGGATATTTGGGGGGGACCCCACGCCATTTTTTTTTTGGCTGGGGTCCCCCTTAATATCCATACCAGACCTGAAGGGCCTGGTTATTGAATTTGGGGGGACCCCTACGCTTTTTTTTTTTTTTATATCAATGAATGACTGTTTTTTAAATAGCTTTTTTTTCTGCAAAAATGACACTTTGTCATTCGAATTCATTCGAATGCATTCGAATTCATTCGAATGCATTCGAATTCATTCGTTATATCTGCTATAATAATTTCGTTTGAATTAGTTGAAATTTGATATTGGTAGTTGGATTCGAATAATTTGGAGCTGAAATTCGTAAACGGAATTTTTCCTGCAAAAATGACACTTTGTCATTCGAATTCATTCGAATTCATTCGAATTCATTCGAATCATTCGGCGACGAAATTCGTAAACGGAATTTCGTATTCCGTACGGAATTCGTAAAAAAAAAAATTCGTACTACAGATTCGTAAATTCGTACGAATTTCGAAAAATTCGTACGAATTACGAATTCGTACGAAACAAATCGCACATGTCTACTGGCCGCTGCAGTCAGACAGTCTGCGGGGATAGAGGGATTCCAACGTGCAGGAAGAGAGGATAAAATAGCTTTGTATGCAGATGATGCCTTAATTTTCCTTAGTGACCCCACAAAATCCTTAGAGGAACTCATGAATCTTGTATCTGCATTTGGACAGCTCTCTGGGTTTCGTATCAACTGGGAGAAATTGGTGTTAATGCCGCTACATAATGCAAACACTTCTTTACCAGACTGTGCTAAACAAATTCAAATAAAACACAGAATTAGGTACTTAGGGATTGAGGTAACACGGAAAGTGGGGGATTATATTGACCTTAACCTTAGACCATTATTGACTAGGCTCAAAGATAAATGTCAGACCTGGTGCAAACTTCCATTAACCGTGATTGGAAGGGCAAATCTTATAAAGATGATCTGGGCCCCACAATTATTATATATTTTTCACAACTGCCCGATGTGGATAGCTGCATTTTGGTTTAAAAGGATAGAATCGCTTTTTCGCAAACTTATCTGGAAGAAAAAATATGCACGTATTAAACTAACAACTTTAATGCTGGCCAAAGATGAGGGGGGACTCGCTATTCCACATCCAAAAAATTATTTTTTGGCCTCACAAACCCAGCATTTCTATGGCTGGACAGAAGTAGATGAGAATGATCCGATACAAGCATTATTACTCCCACTGGGTAAAGGATACTCATTGATGTCCCTACTAGAGACAAAAACTTTTCAAAAAGATAAGAAATTCATAACAGGCGGACTATTTAATAAGGTATGGCTAGCAATAAAAAAGATTACTAGTATTGCTGGCTATACCTCCTATACACCAATATGGAATAACGCAAATTATGATGAAGTACAGAGATTGGAGGGATTTGGGTTTTGGCAAACTCAGGGGCTGAGATTTGTGGAACAACTGTTTTGGAATGATAATATAAAATCATTTGCGCAAATATCTGAGGAATTTAGGATTCCAAGACAGAGGTTCTTTCAATATCTCCAGCTTAGACATGCCTTTCATGTCCAGGCCCGTACATCTGTATTTATGCTTAACGAATCCAAAATAACAACACTGTTGAAGAAAAGGGACCAAAAGAAGGGACTTATATCTAAAATTTATGAGATAATGCAGAAAAAATTTGAGGAAGAGGTAGAGGTGCCGGCTAGGAAGCAATGGGAGCGAGACCTGGGAGCACTGACTGATGCTCAGTGGTCGGAGGTCTTGTCTGCGATCCCAAAGGTATCACTGTCGGATACTCAAAAACTAACACAAATCTTTATTACGCATAGATCATACTATACACCTGAGAAATTATTTAAGTGGAAACGCAGAGAGTCCCCTTTATGCCCTCGATGTAGTGGCGCACCGGCTAATTTAATACACATGTTGTGGAGATGTCCCAAACTCCATCGATATTGGCAGGATATAATCCAAAATATAAATAGTGTACTAGGAATAGAAATGTTATTAGATCCAAATCTATGCTTATTAAATATAGTGGCGGAACCAAATATCTCAAAAAATATCCATACCGCACTGACGAGAGGCCTATTTCAGGCACGAAAACTAATAGCCCAGAAATGGATATCTATATATCCTCCGACGGTTGAAGAATGGAGAACACAAATAAAAGAAACTATATTAAAGGAGGAATTTATTTATACACATAGAGGGAGTCGAGACAAATTTGATGCTATTTGGAAAAGATGGGTAGAGACCTGGGATAATGAAAATAAAAGATGAACCAACATGGGTAGAGGTTGATATTTGGAGGGGATGGGAGGATGGGGGGAGGGCTGAGGGGGCTGGAGGAGGTGAATACAGGTGGAGGCGGCAGAGGAAAAAATTCTCCCCCTTTTTTTTTTTTTTCTTATTATTATTATTATTAGTATTATTATTGTTTTTTTTTTTTTTTTTTTTTTTATTATAATTTTATTTTTTTATTTTTAAAATTTTTTTTTTTTTTGTTTGTTTGTGGGGGGGGGGGGGGGGGGGGGTGGTGGGTGAGTGGGTGGCTGGTGTTGTAGATGAATGCTAGAAGTTTATGTATCTGGGATGAAATGTATGCTTAACCACTTCGCATCCGGCCGTAGCCGAATGACGGCCACAGCGCGGATGCCAAATCCCGGGAGGCCGTCATATGACGGCCTCCCCTTTCCTCGTTCCCTGTGTGCGCTCACGAGCGCGCAGCAGGGAAATTCTGTGTTGGCCGTGTCCCTCGGACACGGCCAATCACAGATCGCTGTAAACGGCCAATAACAGCGGCCGTTTACAGTGCGATCGCCCTGGCCAATGAGAGATGATCTCATATGTAAACATATGAGATCATCTCTCAGCGCCGCTCCTCCTCCTCACACAGAGACAGCGTGTGAGGAGGGGGAGATGAACGGCTGCAGCGCCGTAAGTTTTTTTTTAAAAAATAAATAAATAAATAAAGTGCCATCCCCAGTGCCATCTGCCAGATCAATCCCCAGTGCCATCTGCCAGATCCATCCCCAGTGCCATCTGCCAGATCCATCCCCAGTGCCATCTGCCAGATCCATCCCCAGTGCCATCTGCCAGATCCATCCCCAGTGCCATCTGCCAGATCCATCCCCAGTGCCATCTGCCAGTGCCATCCCCAGTGCCATCTGCCAGTGCCATCCCCAGTGCCATCTGCCAGATCCATCCCCAGTGCCATCTGCCAGTGCCATCCCCAGTGCCATCTGCCAGATCCATCCCCAGTGCCATCTGCCAGTGCCATCCCCAGTGCCATCTGTCATCAGTGCCATCTGTCATCAGTGCCACATATTAGTGCCATCTGTCATCAGTGCCACCTGTCAGTGTCACGTGCCATCTGTTATCAGTGTCACCTGTCATCAATGCCACGTATCAGTGCCATCTGTCATCAGTGTCATCAGTGCCACGTATTAGTGCCGTCTGTCATCAGTGCCACGTATTAGTGCCATCTCGCATCAGTGCCACGTATTAGTGCCATCTCGCATCAGTGCCACATATTAGTGCCACGTGATATCAGTGCCATGTATGAGTGCCATCTCTCATCAGTGCCACATATTAGTGCCATCTGTCATCAGTGTCACGTGTCATCAGTGCCCCGTATTAGTACCATCTGTCATCAGTGCCACGTCAGTGTCACGTGTCATCAGTGCCACGTCATTGTCACGTGTCATCAGTGCCACGTCAGTGTCACGTGTCATCAGTGCCACGTCAGTGTCACGTGTCATTGTCCTGGTGCTCCAGGGCCTTCAAAAGTGTAATAGGTAGTCAACACTTTAGATGTGTAATTTATGCTCCCAGAACACGTGATGGCGCTCCCTGCATGTTGGGCCTCTCTATGTGGCCAGGCTGTGGAAAAGTCCCACATATGTGGTATCGTAATAATCAGGAGGAGTAGCAGAATTTATTTTGGGGTGTCATTTGTGGTATACACATGCCATGTGAGAGAAATAACCTATTACAATGACAATTTTGTAGAAAAAAAATAAAAAATAAAAAAATAATTCATTTTGCAAAGAATTGTGGGAAAAAATGACAACATCAAAAAGCTCACCACGCCTCTTACTAAATACCTTGGAATGTCTACTTTCAAAAAAGGGGTCATTTGGGGGGTATTTGTACTTTCCTGGCTTGTTCGGGTCACAAGAAATGAGATAGGTCACCAGTACATCAGATGTGATCAATTTTGTATGATTTGCACCACAGCTTGTAGAGTCTGTAACTTTCACAAAGGCCAAATAATATCCGCTAATTTGGGTTATTTTTACCAAAGATATGTGGCAGTATAAATTGTGGCCAAAATTTATGAAGAAAAATTAATAATTTGCTAAATTTTATCACAGAAACAAAGAAAAATGCGTTTTTTTTCAAAATTTTCGGTCTTTTTTCAATTATAGCGCAAAAAATAAAAAACCCAGAGGTGATCAAATACCACCAAAAGAAAGCTCTATTTGTGGGAAAAAAAGGACAAAAAATTCATTTGGGTACAGTGTTGCATGACTGAGTAATTGTCAGTCAAAGCGTGAGAGCACCGAAAGCTGAAAATTGGTCTGGATGGGAGGGGGGTGTTGGTGCCTGGTAGGCAAGTGGTTAAATGTATAACTTGTATTGTTATGAAAAGAATTAAAATAAAAAAAGTACTGAATTAAAAAAAAAAAGAATACTCCAAACAGCCTTGAACAGCTGAAGCTCTGGAGCTGATGCAGACGTTCCGATCTGATCGTCTGTGGAGAAATAGGGAGGAAAAGGCCTTGGCTGGGCAAAAGCCACTATTTTTTGTGTATGATTGTTTTTAGTTCAACTATTTTATTTTGTATTGAACATAAATAATGTCTAGCAAAATGTATTGTACATTAGGTATAAAACAACTACATAAAAGTTGGGATATACAGACATATCAATTAGTGCAAAAGAAAAAGAGTTATGCTGGCCATAGATGGATCTTTTTTTTTTGACCAGCCAATTGAGGTAGATGAAGGAATCCTCCCTACTGCGCTTATGTAATCTGACAGTGGGGACTCCTCTTTCAGAACACACTGATAAGTGATGCAGACGATTGGCTGCATATGCTGATTGAATGAGTAATTTCCAGCATTCACATTTGAGAGAAGCCAATCGATGGATGACCAGGTTTAGGATGCCAGTGGTGCCTTTAGCCTCTCATAGATAAAGGCACCACATGCTGCTTTTATGTAGGGCTCATTTAGTTCATTAACCACTTAAGGACCTAGCCTATTTTTCAGACTTGATGTTTACAAGTTAAAATCATATTTTTTTTTGCTAGAAAATTACTTAGAACCCCCAAACATTATATATATATATTTCTAACACCCTAGAGAATAAAATGGCGGCCATTGCAATACTTTGTCGCACCGTATTTGCACAGCGGTCTTACAAGCGCACTTTTTTGGAAAAAATACACTTTTTTAAATTAAAAAATAAGACAAGTTAGCCCATTTTTTTATATTGTGAAAGATGATGTTAGGCCAAGTAAATTGATACCCAACATGTCATGCTTCAAAATTGCGCCTGCTCGTGGAATGGCAACAAACTTTTACTCTTAAAACTCTCCATAATTCTAGGGCTAGAATTATTTCTCTCGCTCTAACTGATAAGGTTAAGAACTTCAATCGAGCTCAAGGTTATCTGCTGCTGTTTCTAATTAAAAAATGTGGATGTGCATGCACTCTAGAAGTAAACACTGACACGTGTTCAGTACGATCACTTCTACACTTCTGCTTTATTCCTGGGCGGTGCTAATGTTTTATACACAAAGATACGTCATTGCTATTGAAGCACTAACTAACCCCCGAAGGAGCTGCTGTTTTTTTTTGGGCTTACCGTTACCTCACCTGCTTGCATCTCCATCTTGGGGATCCCGTGGAAAATGGCCTAAAGAATATGATGATTATTTATTCAAAATAAAAACAAAGTCTCTCAATAAAAAGGGTCAGAGGGTTAGGAATGAGTTCAGGCACTTTGTGATTGCGAGGTAAAGTTAGTAGAAAAATCCAGAGGATAAAACAGTTCCCCAGACTGGATTCAACAGCCCCCGGATAAGGCCTTCTCACTTGGCCTAGCAACCGGTGGGGTGTTCGGTAAACTCTCTGCCGATCCAGGCAAGTTCTGAGGTAGGCCTCGACCGTGGCCGCAGGAGGCTTTCACATATCCCACTTTCTTGCGGGCTGGTACAGAAAAGTGTGTAGGGGTGGTGGTAGTAACATTACCATCTCCCTCCGGAACACTGGTTGTAACAGTCAGTCTCGAAGATGTAGGTCCTGCCATAGGAGTGAATGTAGCGCACTCCTCGTGGCAATGCCCATGACCCAATCCATTCGGTAGGCACGAGGTGGCAGGGTGGATTGCTCCACTGCGAACAGGTACTCTCCGCATTGTAGGCATCGGACAAACGGACGGAGACTTGCGACCAGTCCCTTGCACTTGTTGCAGAGCATGCCCAAGGCCTCGACATCTCCTGTGGTGTACAGCACGAAACGCCCCTGCGGTCTTAGGCAAATCCCTGTATCAGTAAGTAGAGTCCCAGGCAGTCTCACACCTGTGGCGTTGCCCAGAGAGAACATCCTGGGTCCCATGATGGACGGTGTTTCTGGCATCCGGAACATTTCTCTTTCGCAAAGAAAAATCAACTCTTCCTTCTCTTCTCCTCGACACAGACACACGGTGCCTCATGCAGCAAGAGACAGGCAAGACTCCTCCCACTGGTTCCTCCGGTCACGCAACTCATGGGCTTTTCTTGACTCCGCCCACAGTCTACGCGCCAGGCAGTGGCTTGCAATCAATTCCTTGTGAAAAAAATAATAATATGGCATAGTCCAGAACCCTCTACTATGTAAATTTTCAACATAGAACTTTTTTAGTTGCGAGAGGTAACGGCAAATCCCGGACGAGCCCCCACATGAAGCACTAACCCCCGAAGGAGCTGCTGGTTTTATTTGGGCTTACCGTTCCCTCACCTGCTTGCATCTTCGTCTTGGGGATCTCGTGGAAAATGGCCCAAAGAATATGAATTTCCAATACTTAGTCCTTTTTATGATTATTTATTCAAAATAAAAGCAAAGTCTCTCAATAAAATGGGTCAGAGGGTTAGGAATGAGTTCAGGCACTTTGTAATTGCGAGGTAAAGTTAGTAGAAAAATCCAGAG
Source organism: Lithobates sylvaticus (assembly GCA_028564925.1). Classification (NCBI taxonomy): domain Eukaryota; kingdom Metazoa; phylum Chordata; class Amphibia; order Anura; family Ranidae; genus Lithobates; species Lithobates sylvaticus. Next base: position 172,902,557 of record CM053038.1, read on the forward strand.
GATAAAACAGTTCCCCAGACTGGATTCAACAGCCCCCAGATAAACCCTTCCCACTTGGCCTAGCAACCGGTGGGGTGTTCGGTAAAGTCTCTGCCACAGACTTGGTAATTGAACTTGAGCATTACTGAGGGGTTTTGATAAACTTAAAGAACTGCCATACAGTACCAGTCTCTTTCAGCCGGTCCGGCGATACTGTATGGGTGTTGATCTGGGTTGCGTCCTCTAACTGAGCTTCCAGGCTTCTCCAGAGATACCAGCCTTGCGCTCAGTCCTCTCTTGGTAAAAGTCCTCCCATGGATCCTCCAGTTTCTGGGCCTCTCTTACAGATGAGACAGCACCGGACCATCCCTGTATCAGTAAGCCCCAAGACTGTTCTGGGCCTACTCCCCCAGTTACACAGCCTCGGGTCAGCCGACCCTGAGACACAGGATACATGGGTTGTGCACCCCAGGCCAGGAGGGCCATGAGGTCAGGATCGCGGAACTCAGCACACCACCACCACCAATGGTGCCTGTAACTTAAGTACCCTTACCCAGAATGCACAGCGGGCAGACCCCTCCCACTGGGCTGTTTCTGAGTAAAGGGGTAGCCAATGCATTCAGCCTGTTGCATTTCTACACCTACCGTTGGTGACAGCGACACCTACAGTCAAGGAGAAACTTATGCACCTCAGCTGAACTGGTACAGAAATTTAGAACAATCAATCTGAAGCCTAACTGTGGCTTCAGAAAACGTAATTTTGGAAAAACAATAGTGCCTGCTCGTCAGGAGCCAACGCTACACTATGTATACATCTTATTGGCTGAAATACCAGACAAAATGGAGAGACTGGATGGCTTGGTTGAAACTGGTTCTCTTCACTTCCGCTTTCTTCCAATGAGGGGGAGTGAGAGTTAGATGCCATCTTTAGTTCCAAACAGAGCCTATCTGTATACTTATATAATAAGTAGGGAGTTGCATAGAAACTAGGGCTGTTACTGATTAAAATTTTCGTGTTCGATTGATCGTTTTTTTTAAATCGATTAATCGACTAATTTTGATTAATTATAACGCAGACATACCAAAGTGTTTACATTTTCTGGAAGCAGACAGGCTGTGAAATATCACAGCTTACCAGCCTCTAAGGACAACAATTTTAAAAACGGAGGTTATCAAATTTGCCTACACTTAGCTCACTGAATGATCCCAGTTAAAGTGGAAGTAAACCCCCCTATCGTTTCCAGCCAAGGAAGCTGCCATCTTTGCCTCTGTTTAATCTTCAACTGCCACGGTGCTGCACATGTGATCCGTTATGACACCAGCCATTGGATGGTTTGACTGTTTGGTTGAGAGCACAGCCAATGTGCAGTTAGCATTCCCGGCATGCCTTTTTTTTTTAAACTGTTAAATCGATGGGTTTACTTCCGCTTTAACCACATCCATATTTACCATCACTGTCCAGGCTGTCCGGTGATGTCACCGGACTCCTCCCCCTTCCCTTCGTTAGCAGATGAAGGCACTTGGGGAAGTGGGAGGAGTCCGGCGACGTCGATGTCTGTGACATCACCAGATCTCTGACGGAACTCCCTGAAGACCCGGAAGCCGGCGGAGAGGTGAGTACCGATCAAAATAATTTTGATTGATCAAATAAAATGTATTGATTAATCGAGGAATTAATTTGTTAATTTCCACAGCCCTAATAGAAACATGTATACACATAAGAAAATAGGCATTTTCTGATTATTATTTTCTACATTACATTCCTTCACATAACGATCTCACGTTTGCATTCACTTCTGCGCAAGAGCTCAGCTAGACGAGGTGCCTTGAAATTTTTTTTTCTTGTCACTTTTATTCCTATTACAAGGAATGTACACATCCCTTGTAATAGAAAAAAAGCACTACAGGACCTCTTAAATATGAGATCTGGGGTCAAAAAGAAAAAGTGTTGTTTAAAAAAAATATATATCCCTTTAAGAACTATGGGCGGAAGTGATGTTTTGATGTCACTTCCGCCCTGCAATGGTATGGAGCCGGGTGGGGGCCATCTTCCCCTCAACTCAGCCCCATGCCAAGCAGGGGACAAGACCCGATTGCCTCTGCCGCTGCCGGTAAGCGGCGGAGGGCACCGCAGAATGGCGGGAGGGGACTCGATAAAAGTGATCTTGCAGCAAATCCGTCCACTGAGACCACTTTTATCTTAAAGCGTACCACCCACTGAAGAAGTGGATACCAGGGTTATGGCAGCTAACTGATGTCATAACAATGGTAGTTCACTTCAAAGAGTTGCCGCATAATGGCGGCGGGCTGTCCGAAAGTGGTTAACAGCTTGTCAAGCTTCTTTGGTAGGTCGCCAACTCAGGGTTCCCCAGAGCGTGGAGTCTAAGCCTCAGCCTGCTTCTTCATCAGGGTCCCTGATGGTGGGGATAGACTTGCAGCAAGCTAGAACCAGGTCATGGCTCCCAGGTACGCTCAGCTGTAGATGCAAAGACCACTCGTGTGTGCAGAGTACAACAGCAGGAGACAACAAGAAATCCAGGAGACAGGCCAAGGTCAGGATGGGCAGCAAACAAGCACAGACGGTGGACGAAGTTGGGATCAGTACAACAGTAGTCAGGCATAGGATACACAAGAAGCCAATGGCTCTGGCTGCTGTTAATCAAATGCAGTGGGGAGGAAGCAAAGAAGTGAGCTAAGCCCTTCTGTGTGTGTCAATCATACACTGTGTGCCCCCATAGCAAGTGTACTATGGGGGCACACGAAGAAGAAAAGGAGCCAAGATCGAAAGCAGGAGACCCCAGAAGCGGAGGTTTGGGACCTTCTGTGCATAACCATTGAGTAGAGCTGTTGCGTAACAACATGTTTTATATTTTAAGAAAATAAAATTTACCTTTAGTAACACTTCAATCTTTGTATTGTTTCCAAGATGAGAGCAAAAAGTAGAGGGGACAATCGGCACTCCTGCCGTGTACCGGTTCTAATAGGAAAAAGTGGTGAAAGGGTATCGTTGACCCTAATGCTGGCTGCTAAGTTCCTATTTAGCACCCAAATCCTGCATAAGAGAGCTTAACTCTAATGAAAATATTACTTCCCCCAGAAACATCCAATCCATCCCTGTCAAATGTCTTCATAGTTCTTACCATTCGTAAGAAATTGGGTGACTGGGTACACAATGAGGGATATAAATGCCTCTTATGGAATTGTCCCTGCCTTCTCCTGTGGTGAACCCAGTCTGATCTGGGTGAATCAAATCTGGTATTGGGCTTTTAAACTGTTCTGCAAGGATTTCTAAATACACAGTACAAAAGGCACAAACTATGCAAGGAGAGCAAGACCCAATTGGACTGTTTTTGAAGGAAGGGTGTCAGTCTGGAACCTTTCATTGTGTGCACGGTTATGGTACTGACTGTCAGCAACATGCAGGACCGTTTTTAAGGCAGGACAAAAGGAGCAGCTGTCCTGGGTCCCGTCTTTGTTGAGGGGCCCAAAGCAGCTGCCTCATACTTGCCAACTTTCTCAGTTTAAATTCACTTATCTCTTGATATGTAAATAGCGGCGGCATTAATATGTAAAAAGTCAGGGACCACCGCATTGATATGTAAATAGAGGCGGCATTCATATATGTCATGTCCCCCTGAGGTCATATCTTCCATCACTTCTGCTGAATTCTGCCCACTGGGGAGGTAAAGGAGCATGCTTGAAAGTCCTGCCTACAACTGTGGTCATTTAGCCTAACATCAGCTTGTTCTGCAAAGGTAAGAAAATTGGAAGTGGAACCCTACTTCAAAAAAACATGGTGCCACAGCACCCTGAATTTTGGTGTATGTGAATACGCACATCACAGCCGATGCATGAGGGTGTCATTAACAATTAATGTTCCCCTCACCTCCCCAGTTCATAGTGTGCAGGCAGTGAGGAGATGATGTGCTGTAACCTTTATCAATTGTAGCGGGGTCGTACCCCTTTTAGGGGAAAAGACTACATTCCCCATAATCCCCCAGGCTCCCGGGCTGTTGGTTTCCGCCTGAGAGGCTGCTGGGGGAGGTTATAAAAAGGAAGAGGGGAGACCGCCTCTTCCTCTTCTGATGCCTCGCCTGACTGGGCTGCCTCTTCTGACTGAGCTGGTGACGCGGAGACTTGTTCCTGAGGAGACACCTGTGCGGACCGGGACTGCTGAAGGCCTGAAGCCTGGGCCTTGCAGCAGGTGGAGAGAGACTCTCATCCCTCAGAGTCAGCAGCAGCGGAGCGGAGACTCTTCCCTACAGTCGGTCGGTCGGAGCTGAGGACCGGAGCGCAGGGGCTGTGACGGAGGAGGCCGGAGCCGCCATTGGAGGGACCGGAGCTGAGGACGGTACCCCAGGATTGGTGAGAGGGCTGAAAGGCTCACCCTACATTGCTACATACACTTTTATGCCTATTGAACTGCCAAGGCACAATTTACCTCAGAGCAGCAAATGTTACTTTCTGTGGATTACAAATACACCATTTAAAGCTACATGTGCACCACCTCTACAGATTTATTGCCGGTGAAGAACACTGTACTTGTACAAGGACTGAGCTCTATTGCTAGGGATCAGGCCTGGTCCTTTAGGTAGGCGCAGATAGATTTATTGCACCTCAGGGTGCATAGCAGACGGTCGCCACACTTGGCGCTCCGTTTCCCCATTGCTAGTTTGTTACATATATGTGTACATGTTAAAGTGCATATTGCAGGGACCTGCTAAAGTATTGTAAGTCAAATGTTTAAATGCATGTTACTATTTCTTTTCCTTACTGCCAAAGTAAAGCCAGTTATTCTTATCTCAGCAGTCTGCTTGTGAGTTCATACCCATTACACTTAGAGTATAAGTGATGTTTTTTATGTGCATAGATACATACCCCTTTACTAACTGTGCCAGAGCGGGTAGAGCAAATTGCCGGGGGTTGGTGGAGCTGTACTCAGGGACCCAAAACAAACCAGCGGCCCTCTTAACTGGGGGTATCGCTACACGTGGGGGCTCGTAATCCGGGATCCTGAGTAAGCGGGAAAAGCCGCCAGAAGGTATCGGCATGGACCCAATAGAAGTGGGACGGTGGTCCGCAACATGGGCCACTGATCCAGCCGCAGCAGCAGTCATTGAACTGCCAGGGATATGGCAGAGAGAGGCAGTCAAGCAGCTCATAATGTCCCTATCCCCATGCCAAAAGTCATGGATAATGGACATGAGAAATGATGCTGGGTATACATACGCCCTAATAGAATGGCAGGAAGAGACTCCAGAGCAGTTCAGGAGCCAAAGCATACAAGCACCGAATGGTCAGGCCTATCAAGTGCTGCATGCGCTGCCGCGCAAGGGAGAAGGTTCTCCTATGAAAGCTGTGCTATCCCCAAAGAAGGAAGAGCAGAAGGGCGCGGAAAGTCCCGCACAAACTACTCTTAGTGCAGAACTGTGTGCTGTCCTAGGGGAGATTGTGACTCAGTGCAGAAGAGACCCCGGGGATTACCCAATGTCGGGATACAGGAAAATCCGGATGTTTTCAGGGAGGACACCTGTACCCTCGGGAGAAGAGAGGTTTGAAGAGTGGTTAGATGGTGCCACGCAGGCCTTAGAAGAATGGGAGGTCTCAGAAGGCAGAAAGAAGCAAAGGATTGTTGAGAGCCTAAAGGGGCCTGCCTTAGAGGCCATACGCAATCTGAAGACAAGCAAAAAGGATTGCACTGCCCAGGACTACATAGACATCCTGGAAAGTGTGTTTGGTGGGACAGAAAAAGTCACAGAACTTACCTATCAACTGGAACACTGTTACCAGAAGACAGGAGAGAAGCTGTCGGAGTACATGGGACGCATAGACAAGATCCTGCATAGGATTATCCTGAAGAAGGGGATAGATCCGGGGAAGGTAGATGAAGCCCGTGCCCAGCAGGTGGTCAGGGGAGCCCAACCCCTGGACCCTGTCGCACTAGTACTACGTACCCGGCAGGGTGGGAAGAGCCTGGACTACCCTGATCTCATTCGAATGGTCAGAGAAGAAGAGGCCATGTTGGAAGAGAAAAGGGAAAAGCAAGTGGTGGGGTCTACAAAACTTCCAGTGGCCACGGTCAGGTCGGCCTTAACCCCTGAAAGAGAGACAGAAGTAGATGCCCAGAAGTTGCAGATGTCCCAGATGATGGAGATACTGACGTCTCTAGTGGCAAGAGAGACGCTCAGTCCCAAGAAAGAAACAAGCAGGAGGGAATTGTTTCCAGCTGTTTCAGCACCAGCATCCCACCTGACTACGGTGAGATGATCTGTTTTAACTGTGGCGGAGTGGGCCATATTGCAGCTGTATGCTCCAGTCCCAAGAAGAAGAAAACAGATAGCCGCCAGCCGGCGGGAAACGCCAAAGGGCCCGGTGAAGGAGTCAACCGGGTGCCCATCGCCTTCAGTGAGCTCCAAGAAGAATAACGGAAGGAGAAGAGGAGATCAAACCCCTCAAAAGGGGCCCAGGGATCCTCAACCAAGGTGCACTCCAGAGAAAGGGGGCAAGACCCCTCCGAAGAGACACAGTACTCCTAAACGAGAACCCTTAAAAGTGAGAGATAACAATGTCCCTCAACGGGTTCACACTCCCACTAAGAGGGAGAAAATTAATGCATACCAGGCTCAAGAAAGGATCAAGCGCAAATCAAGTGAGAAAGGAAAGAGTCCAAAGAAGAGGACAGCATCAACTCGGCCCTACCCAGAAGAGCTAGTTGGTCCATCCCCTACTGTACCTATCCAGGTGGAAGGAGTGTACACGAAGGCTCTCCTAGACACTGGAGCACAAGTGACCCTATTGTACAGGGACTTCTACGACAGATACCTGAGTCATCTGCCCATACAGAAGATAGAAGAGTTGGAGATAAGGGGATTGGGAACTCAGAGTTTCCCCTATGATGGATACCTACCCATACGGCTGACCTTTGACCCATCCGTAGCTGGGAAGACTGAAATGTTTGACACCTTAGCAGTGGTGTGTCCCCGCCCACCAGGAACCAGCAAGACGTCCCTGATCATAGGGACGAACACGGACCTAGTCAGAAGGCTTCTGACCCCCCTGGTGAAGAAAGAGAATCTTCCAGCTCCCAAGATCCATCCCATGCTGAAGGCAGCCTATCAGCGGTTGGTCCTAGAGCAGAAGACCCCAAGTGAGGGGATAGGAAGGGTATGGAGGCTTGGAAAAGAAGGAGCAGTGTTACAGCCTGGGGAGGTGACCTGCATGAGAGCCACGGTGAAACTTACCTGGGAGCAGCCTGGCCCCTTTGTAATGTTGGAACCTGACCCAATGGAGGGTCACTCAGGTCTGGAGGTGATACCAGAAGTAATCTCATTGAAGGACCTGAAGAAGGCCAGAGGAAGAGTCCCTGTCAGTGTGAGGAACCACACGGAGCAGCCCGTGGAGATCCCTGCCAGGATGCTTCTGGGACAGGTGAGTCCTGCTGTCCCAGTTGGCTGGTCAGAAGTGAAGGGGACGGGTGAAGGGGAAGATGTTTGGAAGAAACTCTCCATGGAAAACCCAAACCTACCTGGAGCTTGGAAAGAGAGAGCCAAGGCCCAGCTGACCAGATGGGAGAAGATTTTCTCTAAAGATGAGTTTGATGTGGGGTGTGCGAGGAGTGCCACCCATCGAATCCGCATGCAAGAGGACAAGCCATTCAGAGAGAGAGTGAGGCGAGTCCCGCTAGCAGATCTGGAGGATCTGAGGGAGCAGCTTGCGGAACTGAAGAAGACGGGAGTGATTCGGGAGTCCAGAAGCCCCTATGCCTCCCCAATTGTGGTAGTCAGGAAGAAGAATGGGTCATTGAGGCTCTGCATTGACTACAGAACTCTCAACAGGAGGACCATTCCTGACCAGTACACCACACCAAGGATAGAAGATGCCTTACAGAGTTTATCTGGAGCTAAGTGGTTCAGTGTGATGGACCTCAAGAGTGGGTATTACCAAATCCCCATGCATCCAGAAGACAGAGAAAAGACTGCCTTCATAACCCCAGTGGGATTCTTTGAGTTCAACAGGATGCCTCAGGGCCTATCTGGAGCTCCTGCTACGTTTCAACGCCTAATGGAAAGGACAGTTGGAGACATGAACCTCATAGAAGTCCTTGTGTACCTGGACGATGTCATTGTCTTTGGAAAGACTTTGGAAGAACATGAAGCCAGATTGGAGAAAGTACTGAAGAGGCTCAGTGAAGAGGGACTCAAACTTTCCCCCGAGAAGTGTCGGTTCTATCAGTCTTCTGTGAACTATCTGGGACACATAGTGTCCGAAAAAGGGGTGGCTACAGACCCTGAGAAGTTGGAGGCAGTTACTTCGTGGCCAAGACCCACAACAGTTACAGAACTTCGGTCTTTCTTGGGGTTCTGCTCCTACTACCGCAGGTTTGTGGATGGGTTTGCCCGCATTGCAAAGCCCCTAAACGAGCTGCTCAAGACAGAAGGAGAGGAAGATGGGTTGGGGCCTAGGAGGCCCGGTGAGTCGGTCCAAGATCAATGGAACTCAAGGTGTGAAGAGGCTTTCAGAACCTTGAAGAGAAGTCTCACCACAGCCCCAGTTTTGGCCTACGCTGATCCCACTAGACCATATGAGCTACATGTTGATGCCAGCCATGAGGGCCTAGGTGGAGTACTCTACCAGGAGTATGAAGACCAGCTGCGACCAGTGGCCTATGTGAGCCGGAGCCTGACCCCCTCCGAGAAAAACTATCCCACCCACAAGTTGGAGTTCTTAGCCTCAAATGGGCAGTTGTTGACAAACTGAGAGACTATTTGTATGGGGCCGAGTTTACTGTAAAAACAGATAACAACCCCTTGACCTACCTATTCACCACCGCCAAGCTGGATGCAACTGGACACAGATGGTTGGCGGCGTTGTCAGGATTCAATTTCAGCCTCAAGTACAGGCCAGGGTCTGGAAATAGGGATGCAGATGCCCTGTCCCGAAGATCCCATGTCATGGTCGATGACTGGGCAGACTGGACCCAAGTGGCACCAGAAGGAGTGCGAGCCCTTTGTCAAGGGGCTGAACTCCAAGCCAGAGGAGGATCCAGAGCTGAAGAGATAGGAGTTACCACAGTGGGAGTCCCAAAGTGTTACTGTGGGGTAACTCAACTAGAGGAAGAGTGTCTACCGAAGCTGTCCAAGAAGGAGTTGAGGTGTGACCAGTTGGAAGATCCCATGGGGAAATTGGTCCTGGAAGCCCTGGAAGACCAGAGTCCAGAGGGACTTCGCCTTCACCCTTCCAAAGAAGCTCGCCTACTGAGGAGAGAGTTGGACAAGTTACAGGTGCATCAGGGGGTAGTCTACCGAAGGGGCCCCTCTGATGGCCCAGAAGACAAGTGGCAGTTGTTTCTCCCCGAGAAGCATCGAGAGACTGTGCTGATTGCCTTACATGACCAGCATGGTCACTTGGGAGCAGAGAGAACCTTCCAACTTGTCAGAGACCGGTTTTACTGGCCCTGCATGAGGGCCGAAGTGGAGGAGTATTGCCATTCCTGTGCAAGATGCATTCAGAGGAAGACTTTACCCCATCAAGCTGCCCCAATGGGCCATCTACAAAGTCAAGGCCCAATGGATCTGGTATGCATTGATTTTCTCTGCCTCGAACCCGATTTGAGTGGATTGGGAAATGTTCTGGTGGTAACCGACCATTTCACCCGTTATGCTCAGGCTTTCCCAACCAAGGACCAGAAGGCCTCTACAGTAGCCAAAGTACTTTTGGAGAAGTACTTTGTTCATTATGGACTACCACAGAGAATCCATTCAGACCAAGGAAGGGACTTTGAGAGTCGCCTGATCAGGAAGATACTAGATTCTCTGGGAGTAGAGAAGACTAGAACTACACCATATCACCCTCAAGGTGATGCCCAGCCTGAAAGGTTCAACAGGACCCTATTGAACATGTTGGGAACTTTGGAAACAGAGAAGAAGCAACATTGGAGCCAACACATTTCAGCTCTAGTGCATGCTTACAACTGCACCACAAGTGATGTGACAGGTTTTTCCCCTTACCGGCTTATGTTTGGGAGAGAAGCAAGATTGCCAGTGGATTTGGCCTTCGGCATATCCTTAGACCATGCCTCTGCTGCCTCCCACAAAGGATATGTGGACAGACTGAGGCACAGTTTGAAGATAGCTTATGAGAAAGCTCAAGCGGCCTCTAACCAGAGAGGGGCCCGAAATAAGAGGAACTTTGACCTGAAAGTCAGAGTACAGGACCTACAGCCTGGGGATCGTGTACTGTTACGAAATCTAGGGATCCCTGGGAAACACAAGATTGCTGATAGATGGAGATCAGAGCCATATATCATCTGTAGAAAACTTCCAGGATTGCCTGTCTACAAGTTGAAGCCAGAAGGAAGAGTGGGGCCTTTGAAGACCTGGCATAGGAATCACTTGCTCCCACTCACTGAAGCAGTCAGAATGCCTCCAGTAAGAGACTTACCTGAATCTGTTTCCATTCTGGATACCCCCAGGCCTAATACTAGGTCTCAGACATCCCAAGCTAGGGGTGGACAAGACCCCCAAGCAGAGGAAGAAAGAGGAGAACTTGAATGGCTATGGCCTTCCTCAACTTCAGGAAATTCCGCCATAAACCTTCCACCTACTGAAGATGTGGAAGATGGAACATTGAACCCAGAAGCCACAGAGTTTGTGCCATTCAGTGTTGTGCCTGAGTGCTGGGAAGATATCCCTGGTCTCTACTCAGAAGAAGAAGAAGTAGATGTTCCAGAACCAGAGATGTTGCCAGAATGTGTTCCTGAAGAAGTCCCAAGAGAACAGAGAGCTCGCAGAGTTGTGAGGCCTCCCAAGAAGTTAACTTACCCCAAGATGGGAGAAAGTTCAGAGGACTCTGTTACCACAGCAAGGAGAAGTGCTGAAAGCCCTGACCCATCCACTGTTCATTTGGTGGAGGGCAACCCCAGCTCACTCTCTGGCACAGTTAAACAGGTCGCCCACACTGAAGTGACCTGTAGACAGGACAGCTCCCCATCTTATGCCAATTGGTGGAAAGCTCCCCTGTCTAAATTAGGTGAAAGTGTTGTTCCCGAGAAAGCTTGTAATTTAAACACTGTCTTTGGGGACCAAAGATTCAAAGTGGGGGGAGTGTGTAGCGGGGTCGTACCCCTTTTAGGGGAAAAGACTACATTCCCCATAATCCCCCAGGCTCCCGGGCTGTTGGTTTCCGCCCGAGAGGCTGCTGGGGGAGGTTATAAAAAGGAAGTGGGGAGACCGCCTCTTCCTCTTCTGATGCCTCACCTGACTGGGCTGCCTCTTCTGACTGAGCTGGTGACGCGGAGACTTGTTCCTGAGGAGACACCTGTGCGGACCGGACTGCTGAAGGCCTGAAGCCTGGGCGGGGGTGCAAATTTGGACCATTTTGGGAACAAAAGGGCCGGGGGTGCAAATTTGGACATTTTTGGGACAAAAGGGCCGGGGGTGCAAATTTTGAACTATTTTTGGGCCACAAAAGGGCCGGGGGTGCAAATTTGGACCATTTTGGGACAAAAGGGCCGGGGGTGCAAATTTGGACCATTTTTGGGACAAAAGGGCCGGGGGTGCAAATTTGGACCATTTTTGGGACAAAAGGGCCGGGGGTGCAAATTTGGACCATTTTTGGGACAAAAGGGCCGGGGGTGCAAATTTGGACCATTTTTGGGACAAAAGGGCCGGGGGTGCAAATTTGGACTATTTTTGGGACAAAAGGGCCGGGGGTGCAAATTTGGACCATTTTTGGGACAAAAGGGCCGGGGGTGCAAATTTGGACCATTTTTGGGACAAAAGGGTCGGGGGGTGCAATTTGGGACTATTTTTGGGACAAAAGGGCCGGGGGTGCAATTTTGGACCATTTTTGGGTACAAAAGGGCCGGGGGTGCAAATTTGGACCATTTTTATGACAAAAGGGCCGGGGGTGCAAATTTGGACTATTTTTGGGACAAAAGGTCCGGGGGTGCAATTCTGGTAATTTTGAACCATTTTTGGGACAAAAGGGCAGGGGGTGCAAATTTGGACCATTTTTGGGACAAAAGGTCCGGGGGTGCAAATTTGGACTATTTTTGGGACAAAAGGTCCGGGGGTGCAATTCTGGTCATTTTGAACCTATTTTGGGACAAAAGGGCCGGGGGCGCAAATTTGGACCATTTTGGGGACAAAAGGTCCGGGGGTGCAACTTTGGACCATTTTTAGGACAAAAGGGCCGGGGGTGCAAATTTGGCCTATTTTTGGGACAAAAGGTCCGGGTGTGCAATTCTGGTCATTTTGAACCATTTTTGGGACAAAAGGTCCAGGGGTGCAAATTTGGACCATTTTTGGGACAAAAGGTCCGGGGGTGCAAATTTGGACTATTTTTGGGACAAAAGGTCCGGGGTGTTCAAATTTGGACCATTTTTAGGACAAAAGGGCCGGGGGTGCAAATATGGACCATTTTTTAGGACAAAAGGGCCGGGGGTGCAATTCTGGTCATTTTGAACCTATTTTGGGACAAAAGGTCCGGGGGTGCAAATTTGGACCATTTTTGGGACAAAAGGTCCGGGGGTGCAAATTTGGACTATTTTTGGGACAAAAGGTCCGGGGGGTGCAATTCTGGTAATTTTGAACCTATTTTGGGGACAAAAGGTCGGGGGGTGCAAATTTGGACCATTTTTAGGACAAAAGGTCCAGGGGGTGCAATTCTGGTCATTTTGAACCATTTTTGGGACAAAAGGGCCAGGGGTGCAAATTTGGACCATTTTTAGGACAAAAGGGCCGGGGGTGTAAATTTGGACCATTTTTGGGACAAAAGGGCCGGGGGTGTCAATTTGGACCATTTTTGGGACAAGAGGTCCGGGGGTGTCAAATTTGGACCATTTTTGAGACAAAAGGGCCGGGGGTGCAAATTTGGACCATTTTTGGGACAAAAGGGCCGGGGGTGCAAATTTGGACCATTTTTGGGACAAAAGGGCCGGGGGTGCAAATTTGGACCATTTTTGGGACAAAAGGGTCGGGGGTGAAAATTTGGACCATTTTGGGTACAAAAGGTCCGGGGGTGAAAATTTGGACCATTTTTATGACAAAAGGGCCGGGGGTGCAAATTTGGACCATTTTTGGGACAAAAGGGCCGGGGGTGCAAATTTGGACCATTTTTGGGACAAAAGGTCCGGGGGTGCAATTCTGGTCATTTTGAACCATTTTTGGGACAAAAGGGCCGGGGGTGCAATTCTGGACATTTTGAACCATTTTTGGGACAAAAGTTCCGGGGGTGCAATTCTGGTCATTTTGAACCTATTTTGTGACAAAAGGTTTGGAGGTGCAAATTTGGACCATTTTTAGGACAAAAGGGCCGGGGTGCAAATTTGGACTATTTTTGGGACAAAAGGGCCGGGGGTGCAAATTTGGACCATTTTTGGGACAAAAGGGCCGGGGGTGCAAATTTGGACTATTTTTGGGACAAAAGGGCCGGGGGTGCAAATTTGGACTATTTTTGGGACAAAAGGGCCGGGGGTGCAAATTTGGACCATTTTTGGGACAAAAGGGCCGGGGGTGCAAATTTGGACCATTTTTGGGACAAAAGGGTCGGGGGGTGCAAATTTGGACTATTTTTGGGACAAAAGGGCCGGGGGTGCAAATTTGGACCATTTTGGGTACAAAAGGTCCGGGGGTGCAAATTTGGACCATTTTTATGACAAAAGGGCCGGGGGTGCAAATTTGACTATTTTTGGGACAAAAGGTGCAGGGGGTGCAAAATTCTGGTCATTTTGAACCATTTTTAGGACAAAAGGGCAGGGGGTGCAAATTTGGACCATTTTTGGGACAAAAGGTCCGGGGGTGCAAATTTGGACTATTTTTGGGACAAAAGGTCCGGGGGTGCAATTCTGGTCATTTTGAACCATTTTTGGGACAAAAGGTCCAGGGGTGCAAATTTGGACCATTTTTGGGACAAAAGGTCCGGGGGTGCAAATTTGGACCATTTTTGGGACAAAAGGGCCGGGGGTGCAAATTTGGACTATTTTTGGGACAAAAGGTCCGGGGGGTGCAAATTTGGACCATTTTTAGGACAAAAGGGCCGGGGGTGCAAATATGGACCATTTTTTAGGACAAAAGGGCCGGGGGTGCAATTCTGGTCATTTTGAACCTATTTTGGGACAAAAGGTCCGGGGGTGCAAATTTGGACCATTTTTGGGACCAAAGGTCCGGGGGTGCAAATTTGGACTATTTTTGGGACAAAAGAACCGGGGGTGCAATTCTGGTCATTTTGAACCTATTTTGGGACAAAAGGGCCGGGGGCGCAAATTTGGACCATTTTTGGGACAAAAGGTCCGGGGGTGCAAATATGGACCATTTTTAGGACAAAAGGGCCGGGGGTACAAATATGGACCATTTTTAGGACAAAAGGGCCGGGGGTGCAATTCTGGTCATTTTGAACCTATTTTGGGACAAAAGGTCCGGGGGTGCAAATTTGGACCATTTTGGGGACAAAAGGTCCGGGGGTGCAAATTTGGCCTATTTTTGGGACAAAAGGTCCGGGGGTGCAATTCTGGTCATTTTGAACCTATTTTGGGACAAAAGGGCCGGGGGTGCAAATTTGGACTATTTTTGGGACAAAAGGTCCAGGGGGTGCAATTCTGGTCATTTTGAACCATTTTTGGGACAAAAGGGCCAGGGGTGCAAATTTGGACCATTTTTAGGACAAAAGGGCCGGGGGTGTAAATTTGGACCATTTTTGGGACAAAAGGGCCGGGGGTGTCAATTTGGACCATTTTTGGGACAAGAGGTCCGGGGGTGTCAAATTTGGACCATTTTTGAGACAAAAGGGCCGGGGGTGCAAATTTGGACCATTTTTGGGACAAAAGGGCCGGGGGTGCAAATTTGGACCATTTTTGGGACAAAAGGGCCGGGGGTGCAAATTTGGACCATTTTTGAGACAAAAGGGCCGGGGGTGCAAATTTGGACCATTTTTGGGACAAAAGGGTCGGGGGTGAAAATTTGGACCATTTTGGGTACAAAAGGTCCGGGGGTGAAAATTTGGACCATTTTTATGACAAAAGGGCCGGGGGTGCAAATTTGGACTATTTTTGGGACAAAAGGGCCGGGGGTGCAAATTTGGACCATTTTTGGGACAAAAGGGCCGGGGGTGCAAATTTGGACTATTTTTGGGACAAAAGGGCCGGGGGTGCAAATTTGGACCATTTTTGGGACAAAAGGGCCGGGGGTGCAAATTTGGACTATTTTTGGGACAAAAGGGCCGGGGTGCAAATTTGGACCATTTTTGGGACAAAAGGGCCGGGGGTGCAAATTTGGACCATTTTTGGGACAAAAGGGTCGGGGGGTGCAAATTTGGACTATTTTTGGGACAAAAGGTCCGGGGGTGCAATTCTGGTCATTTTGAACCTATTTTGGGACAAAAGGGCCGGGGGTGCAAATTTGGACCATTTTTGGGACAAAAGGTCCGGGGGTGCAATTCTGGTCATTTTGAACCATTTTTGGGACAAAAGTTCCGGGGGTGCAATTCTGGTCATTTTGAACCTATTTTGTGACAAAAGGTTTGGAGGTGCAAATTTGGACCATTTTTAGGACAAAAGGGCCGGGGTGCAAATTTGGACTATTTCTGGGACAAAAAGGTTCGGGGGTGAAATTCTGGTCATTTTGAACCTATTTTGTGACAAAAGGTTTGGAGGTGCAAATTTGGACCATTTTTAGGACAAAAGGGCCGGGGGTGCAAATTTGGACCATTTTTGGGACAAAAGGGCCGGGGGTGCAAATTTGGACCATTTTTGGGACAAAAGGGCCGGGGGTGCAAATTTGGACCATTTTTGGGACAAAAGGGCCGGGGGTGCAAATTTGGACCAAAAGGGCCGGGGGTGCAAATTTGGACCATTTTTGGGACAAAAGGGCCGGGGGTGCAAATTTGGACTATTTTTGGGACAAAAGGGCCGGGGGTGCAAATTTGGACCATTTTTGGGACAAAAGGGCCGGGGGTGCAAATTTGGACCATTTTTGGGACAAAAGGGCCGGGGGTGCAAATTTGGACCATTTTTGGGACAAAAGGGCCGGGGGTGCAAATTTGGACCATTTTTGAGACAAAAGGGCCGGGGGTGCAAATTTGGACCATTTTTGGGACAAAAGGGTCGGGGGGTGCAAATTTGGACTATTTTTGGGACAAAAGGGCCGGGGATGCAAATTTGTACTATTTTTGGGACAAAAGGGCCGGGGGTGCAAATTTGGACCATTTTTGGGACAAAAGGTCCGGGGGTGCAAATTTGGACCATTTTGGGTACAAAAGGTCCGGGGGTGCAAATTTGGACCATTTTTATGACAAAAGGGCCGGGGGTGCAAATTTGGACTATTTTTGGGACAAAAGGGCCGGGGGTGCAAATTTGGACCATTTTGGGGACAAAAGGTCCGGGGGTGAAAATTTGGACCATTTTTATGACAAAAGGGCCGGGGGTGCAAATTTGGACTATTTTTGGGACAAAAGGTCCGGGGGTGCAATTCTGGTCATTTTGAACCATTTTTGGGACAAAAGGGCCGGGGGTGCAAATTTGGACCATTTTTAGGACAAAGGGTCCGGGGGTTAAAATTTGGACTATTTTTGGGACAAAAGGGCCGGGGGCGCAAATTTGGACCATTTTTGGGACAAATGGCCCGGGGGTGCAAATTTGGACCATTTTGGGGAAAAAAGGTCCGGGGGTGCAAATTTGGACCATTTTTGGGACAAAAGGGCCGGGGGTGCAAATTTGGACCATTTTTGGGACAAAAGGGCCGGGGGTGCAAATTTGGACCATTTTTGGGACAAAAGGGCCGGGGGTGCAATTCTGGTCATTTTGAACCTATTTTGGGACAAAAGGTCCGGGGGTGCAAATTTGGACCATTTTGGGGACAAAAGGTCCGGGGGTGCAATTCTGGTCATTTTGAACCTATTTTGGGACAAAAGGTCCGGGGGTGCAAATTTGGACCATTTTGGGGACAAAAGGGCCGGGGGTGCAAATTTGGACCATTTTTGGGACAAAAGGGCCGGGGGTGCAAATTTGGACTATTTTTGGGACAAAAGGTCCGGGGGTGCAATTCTGGTCATTTTGAACCTATTTTGGGACAAAAGGTCCGGGGGTGCAAATTTGGACCATTTTTGGGACAAAAGGTCCGGGGGTGCAAATTTGGACCATTTTTGGGACAAAAGGTCCGGGGTGCAAATTTGGACTATTTTTGGGACAAAAGGTCCGGGGGTGCAAATTTGGACTATTTTTGGGACAAAAGGTCCGGGGGTGCAATTCTGGTCATTTTGAACCATTTTTGGGACAAAAGGTCCGGGGGTGCAAATTTGGACCATTTTTGGGACAAAAGGTCCGGGGGTGCAATTCTGGGCATTTTGAACCATTTTTGGGACAAAAGGTCCGGGGGTGCAATTTTGGACCATTTTGGGGACAAAAGGGCTGGGGGTGCAAATTTGGACCATTTTGGGGACAAAAGGGCCGGGGGTGCAAATTTGGACTATTTTTGGGACAAAAGGTCCGGGGGTGCAATTCTGGTCATTTTTAACCTATTTTGGGACAAAAGGTCCGGGGGTGCAAATTTGGACCATTTTTAGGACAAAAAGGGCCGGGGGTGCAAATTTGGACCATTTTTGGGACAAAAGGTCCGGGGGTGCAAATTTGGACTATTTTTGGGACAAAAGGTCCGGGGGTGCAAATTTGGACCATTTTTGGGACAAAAGGGCCGGGGGTGCAAATTTGTACCATTTTTGGGACAAAAGGTCCGGGGGTGCAAATTTGGACTATTTTTGGGACAAAAGGTCCGGGGGTGCAATTCTGGTCATTTTGAACCTATTTTGGGACAAAAGGGCCGGGGTGCAAATTTGGACCATTTTTGGGACAAAAGCTCTGGGGGTGCAATTCGGGTCATTTTGAACCTATTTTGGGACAAAAGGTCCGGGGGTGCAAATTTGGACCATTTTGGGGACAAAAGGGCCGGGCGTGCAAATTTGGACTATTTTTGGGACAAAGGGTCCGGGGGTGCAAATTTGGACTATTTTTGGGACAAAAGGTCCGGGGGTGCAATTCTGGTCATTTTGAACCTATTTTGGGACAAAAGGGCCGGGGGCGCAAATTTGGACCATTTTTGGGACAAAAGGTCCGGGGGTGCAAATTTGGACCATTTTTGGGACAAAAGGGCCGGGGGTGCAATTCTGGTCATTTTGAACCTATTTTGGGACAAAAGGTCCGGGGGTGCAAATTTGGACCATTTTGGGGACAAAAGGTCCGGGGGTGCAAATTTGGACCATTTTTGGGACAAAAGGTCCGGGGGTGCAAATTTGGACCATTTTGAACCATTTTTGGGACAAAAGGTCTGGGGGTGCAAATTTGGACCATTTTTAGGACAAAAGGGCCGGGGGTGCAAATTTGGACCATTTTTGGGACAAAAGGGCCAGGGGTGCAATACTGGTCATTTTGAACCCATTTTGGGACAAAAGGGCCGGGGGTGCAAATTTGGACCATTTTTAGGACAAATGGGCCGGGGGTGCAATTCTGGTCATTTTGAACCATTTTTGGGACAAAAGGGCCGGGGGTGCAAATTTGGACCATTTTTGGGACAAAAGGGCCAGGGGTGCAAATTTGGACCATTTTTGGGACAAAAGGGCCGGGGGTGCAAATTTGGACCATTTTAGGGACAAAAGGGCCGGGGGTGCAAATTTGGACCATTTTTGGGACAAAAGGTCCGGGGGTGCAATTCTGGTCATTTTGAACCATTTTTGGGACAAAAGGTCCGGGGGTGCAAATTTGGACCATTTTTAGGACAAAAGGTCCGGGGGTGCAATTCTGGTCATTTTGAACCATTTTTGGGACAAAAGGTCCAGGGGTGCAAATTTGGACCATTTTTGGGACAAAAGGTCCAGGGGTGCAAATTTGGACCATTTTTGGGACAAAAGGTCCAGGGGTGCAAATTTGATCATTTTTAACCATTTTGGGGCTAAACGGTTAGAAATATCCATCGATTGTATGTCACACTTCTGCACAAAACGCAGCAAAATTGTATTTTTTTGCAATAGCAGAATACACACAGAGTATGGTTTATCTCTTAGTAAAATATGCAGTGATGCTGCACTGAGCTTGCAGATAAGTTAGATTTTGTCTGGCACTGGCCTCATGGCACTGTTAGACTGTGCACTGCACCCCAGCCAGGGTACAATTGATTTAGGAATCTCTTGAATAATTCTCTCTGCCTCTTTTCCTCAATAAAGACACTCTCTAGTCTCTACTCTAGCTATGTAGATCGCTCACTGATATTGCTAATTTGAAGAAAATTTAAGGAATGTGGACTGACTGACTGTATCAGACTAACTCCTAATGAAATCCTCTCGTCTCTTTGTCAACACCAAATTACATAGAAGGCTCACCCACCCACACCCCCAGGAGCTCAATCTCTGTTAGGCCCCTTTCACACTGGGGCGTTTTTCATGCAGTGCGGCGCTAAAAATAGCGCCTGTTCACCGCATGAAAAAATCCGGCCCCCATTCACTCCAGTGTGAAAGCCGACGGGCTTTCACACTGGAGCGGTGCGCTAGCAGGACGGTTAAAAAAAGTCCTGCTAGCAGCATCTTTGGAGCGGGATAGGAGCGGTGTGTTCACCGCTCCTATACCGCTCCTTCCCATTGATTACAATGGGAGACCGCCGTAAAACCGCGGCAATACCGCGGTTACCGCGGTAATACCGCGGCTACGGCGGCGCTCTGCGGGGGTGTTTAACCCTTTTTCGGCCGCTCGCGGGGGGGTAAAACCGCACCGCGAGCGGCCGAAAACCGCGGTGAAAACGACGGTAAAGCAGCGCTAAATATAGCGCTGCTTTACCGTCACCGCGGCTCACCGCCCCAGTGTGAAAGGGGCCTTAGAATCTTCTAACTGAACCATAACATCTCACCTCCTAGACCCGAGAACCTGGTCACCACCAAATCATGTGGCTAAACCCAAAACTCGAGTTATGATAAAAGCTCAGAAACTCATCCTGTGTATGTGAAACTTACCATTTGCTGAAGCTGTAGGGCCACAGAGATTCCACAATGCTTGGAGCTTTATTCTCCCACTAGGAATTAAAAAGATAATAAAATGAATGATGGGGTCAATTCCACTGAAATCTAATACACCAAAATAGATACCATAACCCTACAAAGAAATATGAAATCTAGCATTGCTGACCTACTGAAAGTGTTTACCGCTCAGAAAAATATGCATATTGTGAAATTCCCAAATCTGCATACTTGTTTGAGGGTGGGAGCTACCCAACATTTATTTTACAAAGAATTTTAATATCCATAGTAACTTCACAGCTTTACAGTGTAGAGGATACATCTAGGGTTGAGCGAACCCGAACTGTAAAGTTTGGGTCCGTACCAGACTTTTGGGTGTCCAGGTCCCAGACCGAACCCTAACAATTGACTGTATGTTCGGGTCCGGTGTTCGGCGATGTATTGGCGCCTTTTACAAGCTGCAGGGCAGCCAATCCACGCTGGTTTCACTAGTGTGCCCTTAGAATCCATCACAGCCATGCCTACTAATGGCATGGCTGTGATTGGCCAGTGCAGCATGTGACCCAGCCTCTATATAAGGTACAGGCACACAGCACAGAGCGTCACTCTGCTATGGACAGGTTCCTGGCTGCTAAGAGAGGATTTCATTAGGAGTTAGTCTGATACAGTCAGTCCACATTCCTTAAATTTTCTTCAAATTAGCAATATCAGTGAGCGATCTACATAGCTAGAGTAGAGACTAGAGAGTGTCTTTATTGAGGAAAAGAAAGAGGCAGAGAGAATTATTCAAGAGATTCCTAAATCAATTGTACCCTGGCTGGGGTGCAGTGCAGTCTTAACAGTGCCATGAGGCCAGTGCCAGACAAAATATAACTTTTATCTGCAAGCTCAGTGCAGCATCACTGCATATTTTACTAAGAGATACACCATACTCTGGGTGTATTCTGCTATTACAAAAAAATAAAATTTTGCTGTGTTTTGTGCATGTGTGCAGGAGTGTGACATACAAGTCGATCGATTTTTCTCCTATTGTGCTATCCCAAAAAAAAAAAAAAAAATTGTATTGACATTTTTTTTCCCCAATATCATTTTCTGCAGTTTAGCAGTTTTTGAGATACACGCTTTACATACTGTGGGTGTATTCTGCTATTGCAAAAACACCCATTTAGGGCTTGATCATAAATTTTGAAAATATGAGGAGTAGGGATGGGCCCAGTGTTCGATTCGAACCCATGTTCGAATCGAACATCGGGCGTTCGCCCGTTCGGCGAGCCCTGAACTATTTGGGCCGCTCGCATCACATTCTTGTGATGCGAGCGGCCCGCAATGCATTGCGCCAGTCGCAGTGCAATGCTGGCTGATGATTGGCCAAGCATGCACTGTGATCCCGCATGCTTGGCCAATCACAGCGCCGACAGCGACTTGAGCCATAATTGGCTACAGGCAGGATGCCTGTAGCCAATTATAGCTCATGGGCTTTAGTACACGCCCCACGGTATAAGGCGGCGGCCTCGCATATTTTGTTTCAGTGTCAGCATGTCAGTGTACTGCTGACAATATGTGCTGTATTTCTGGGGATTTGTGTGTGCGTGCTGTTAGTACAGCATTGCAGTATCACATCTGGGGGGTGTCTATAGGTCGCCTGTGAAGGGGGGCATGTTTCCTGTGCTTAGAACTGTCCCTGCAAAAAGTGTCATTTTTGCAGGGAAAAAAGCTATTTAAAAGCACTCGCGGCTAATGAATTGATGGCTCCCGTAACACAGAGAACTGTCATTCATTGATAAAAAAAAAAAAAAAAGCGTGGGGGTCCCCCCAAATTCAATAACCAGGCCCTTCAGGTCTGGGATGGATTTTAAGGGGAACCCCAGCAAAAAAAAAAATGGCGTGGGGTCCCCCTCAAAATCCATACCAGACCCTTATCCGAGCACGCAACCTGGCAGGCTGCAGGAAAAGAGGGGGGACGAGAGTGCCCCCCCCCTCCCTCCTGAACCGTACCAGGCCACATGCCCTCAACATTGGGAGGATGCTTTGGGGGTCCCCAAAGCACCTTGTCCCCATGTTGATGAGGACAAGGGCCTCGTCCCCACAACCCTGGCGGTGGTTGTGGGGGTCTGCGGGCGGAGGGGGGCTTAGCGGAATCTGGAAGCCCCCTTTAACAAGGGGACCCCCAGATCCCACCCCCCCCCCTGTGTGAAAAGGTAAGGGGGTACAAAAGTACCCCTACCATTTCACCAAAAAAGTGTTAAAAAATTGTAAAAATTATAGGAGACGGTCTTTGACAATTCCTTTATTAAAATCTTTTCTTCTGGTCTTCCTTTCTTCATCCTTCGGTTTTTCTTCATCTTCTCCTTCTGACATCTTCTTCTTCCATCTTCTTCCTCCGATCCGCTTCTTCTTGCGCTGGTCTTCTCGTCCTTCTCGTCCAGCATCTTCTTCCATGGCGTCGGTGTCGGTGTCTCTTCTTGGGCCACTCCTCGCAATGGGAGGCTCCCGCTGTGTGAGGCTTCACTGCGTCTGACAGGTCTTTTATAACGGAGGGCACCTGGTGACCCCGCCCCTCTGACGCACGGGGACGTCATGGGGAATTCCCTATGGCTTTCCCCCATGACGTCAGAGGGGGGCGGGGTCACCAGGTGCCTCCATTATAAAAGACCTGTCAGACGGAGCGAAGCCTCACACAGCGGGAGCCTCCCATTGCGACGAGCGGCCCGACAGAAGAACAGATGCCGACGCCATGGAAGAAGATGCCGGACGAGAAGACCAGCGCAAGAAGAAGCGGATCGGAGGAAGAAGAAGATGGAAGAAGATGACGGAAGGAGAAGATGAAGAAACCGAAGGATGAAGAAAGAAGAAAGAAGAAGATTTTAATAAAGGAATTGTCAAAGACCGTCTGTCATTTTTACAATTTTTTGGTGAAATGGTAGGGGTACTTTTGTACCCCTTACCATTTCACACAGGGAGGGGGCAGGATCTGGGGGTCCCCTTGTTAAAGGGGGCTTCCAGATTCCGATAAGCCCCCCGCCCGCAGACCCCATAACCACCAGCCAGGGTTGTGGGGAAGAGGCCCTTGTCCTCATCAACATGGGGACAAGGTGCTTTGGGGGTCTCAGACCCCCAAAGCATCCTCCCAATGTTGAGGGCATGTCCCCCCCCCCCTCTTTTCCTGCGACCTGCCAGGTTGCGTGCTCGGATAAGGGTCTGGTATGGATTTTGAGGGGGACCCTACGCCATTTTTTTTTGGGCTGGGGTCCCCCTTAATATCCATCCCAGACCTAAAGGGCCTGGTTATTGAATTTGGGGGGACCCCCACGCTTTTTCTTTTTAATTTTTTTTATTTTTTATCAATGACTTTTTTTTATTAATGACTTTCAATGAATGACTGTTCTGTGTTACGGGAGCCGTCAATTCACATTACTAGCGAGTGATTTTAAATAGCTTTCTTTCCTGCAAAAATTACACTTTTTGCAGGGACAGTTCTAAGCACCCCTTCACATGCATACTATAGACACCCCCCCCCCCCCAGGTACGAAATTTAAAGAAATATTACACTTTTATTGTTTCAATTTAAGCATTATTAAAATCACTGCTCCTGAAAAAAACGGCCGTTTTTTAAAAAAAAAAATTTGCATTGATACATGTCCCCTGGGGCAGGACCCAGGTCCCCAAACACTTTTTATGACAATAACATGCATATTAGCCTTTAAAATTAGCACTTTTGATTTCGAACGTTCGCATCCATTATAACTAATAGGGTTCTAAAGCTCGCATGGACTTTAGGTCCGTTCGCGGGTTCTGGTGCGAGCCGAACGGGGGGGGGTGTTCGGCTCAGCCCTAATGAGGAGATCGTCAAAAATGGGACGTGGCCCCGGTCGTGGTGCTGCTGGTGGAGCTCCTGTTGCAGGTAGAGGACGTGGTCGATCTGTGCCGGCTACACGCACTAGTGAAACACCTTCCTCAAGTGCGATTAGGCAACAGAGCCTGCAGCGGTATTTCGGCACGCCTAATGAGGCTGTACGAATGTTGAGGCCAGGACAAGTACAGGCGATAGTAAATTGGGTTGCTGACAGTGCCTCCGGTTCCTTCACATTGTCTCCCACCTAGTCTCCTGATGAAAGTTTAGAGTTGGCACCTGCAGCCGATGTCCATCAGTCTTTCACCTCACCACCTTGCAAATCAGCCAATCAGTCTGAGCCCCAAATCATGCAGCAGTCTCTTCTGCTTTTTGATGACTCTGTTAGCAGGGTTTCCCAGGGCCATCCACCTAGCCCTGCCCCAGAAGTGGAAGAGATTGTGTGCACCGATGCCTAACCACTTATGTTTCATGATGAGTACATGGGAGGACCATCGCAGCACGTCTCGGATGATGACGAAACACAGGTGCCAACTGCTGCTGCTTTCGCCATTGTGCAGACCGACAAGGAGGGCATGGGTGAAGACTGGGTGGAAGATGTGGAGGACGATGAGGTCCTTGACCCCACATGGAATCAACATCATGCAGGTGACCAGTGTAGTTCGGAGGAAGAGGCGGTGGTCGCACAGAGCCACCAGCACAGCAGAAGAGGGAGCAGGGTGCAAAAGCGGAGCGTCCGTCCCCTAGACAGTAAGTCTGCTACTGCCCAACGCAGCAAGGGACCGAGCACACCAAAGCCAGGTCCAAGGAGTTCCCTAGCATGGCAGTTCTTCAGACAATGTCCTGATGACAAGACACGAGTGGTTTGCACGCTGTGCAATCAGAGCCTGAAGCGAGGCATAAACGTTCTCAACCTGAGCACAACCTGCATGACCAGGCATCTAAGTGAAAAGCACGAGATGCAGTGGAGTAGACACCTCAAAAACCAAGAAAGGTCTCTGGCTCCTCCTGCTTCCTCTTCTGCTGCAGTCTCGGCCTCTTCATCCACCTCTGTAGAGACAGTGGCACCTGCCAACCCGCAAACAGAAGATCTGCCAGCAACACTACCACCTGGGTCACCAACCATCTCCACAATGTCCCATGGAAGCGTTCAGTTCTCTATCTCCCAAACACTGGAGCGGAAGAGGAAGTACCCCCCTAGCCACCCGCGATTCCTGGCCCTGAATGCCAGCATTTCAAAATACCTCGCCTTTGAAATGCTGTCATTCCGTCTGGTGGAGACGCAGAGTTTTAAAAGGCTGATGTCATTGGCTGTCCCACAGTACGTCGTGCCCAGTTGCCACTACTTTTCCAGGCGAGCTATCCCTTCCCTGCACAACCAAGTGGGGGACAAAATCAGGTGTGCACTGCGCAACGCCATCTGTGGCAAGGTCCACCTAACTACGGATGCGTGGACCAGTAAGCACGGTCAGGGACGTTATATCTCCCTAACAGCACACTGGGTAAATGTAGTGGCGGCTGGGCCTGAGGCGGATAGCAGTTTGGCGCATGTCCTTCCACCACTGAGGATTGCAGGGCGCTTCAGTTTGCCTCCTGTTGCCAACTCCTCCTACTCCGCCTCCGCATCTGGTCAGCCTAACACCTTCACCACCAACTTCAGCACAGCCAGGGCTAAACGACAGCAGGCAGTTTTAAAACTTTCCTGTTTGGGGGAAAAACCCCACACCGCGCAGGAGTTGTGGAGGGACATGGAACAACAGACCGATGAGTGGTTGGTGGCAGTGAGCCTCAAGCCCAGCCTGGTGGTGTGCGATAATGGGCGAAATCTCGTAGCAGCTCTGGGCCTAGGCGGTTTGACGCACATCCCTTGCCTGGCGCATGTGCTGAACTTGGTGGTCCAGAGGTTCCTTAAAAATTTCCCCCATATGCCAGAGCTGCTGCAGAAAGTGCTGGCCATCTGTGCGCACTTTCGGCGTTCTCACCCTGCTGCTGCTCGCCTGTCATCGCTGCAGCGTAACTTCAGCCTTCCCACTCACCGTCTCATATGTGACGTGCCCACAAGGTGGAACTCCACCTTGCACATGCTTGCCAGACTGTGCGAGCAGCAGCAGGCGATAGTGGAGTCTCAGCTGCAGCACGCACGCGTGAGTCGCTCTGCGTAACAGCACCACTTCACCACCAATAACTGGGCCTCCATGCGAGACCTGTGTGCCTTGTTGCGCTGTTTCGAGTACTCCACCAACATGGCCAGTGCCGATGACGCCGTTCTCATCGTTACTATCTCAGTTCTATGTAACGTCTTAGCAGGAGGCAGCATTTCACCAACATGGTGGAGCAGTATGTGTGCACACGCCTACACGTACTGAATGATGGGTCTGCCTCCTTCAACTTCTGGGTCTCCAAATTGGGCACATGGCCTGAGCATGCCCTTTATGCCTTGGAGGTGCTGGCCTGCCCTGCAGCCAGTGTATTATCTGAACGTGTATTTAGCACGGCAGGGGGCGTTATCACAGACAAGCGCAGCCGCCTGTCCAGAGCAAATGTGGACAAGCTTACGTTCATTAAAATGAACCAGGCATGGATCCCACAGGACTTGTCCGTACCTTGTTCAAAATAGACACGTATACCGGTGTTCTGACAAAAACTGTCTGGCCATCGGATAGTGTCCGGCCACTTACTGTGCAGGCGCAGTGCTTGCGCAGTACGGAGGACAAGGAGATTCACAAAATCTCCAAAGATGAACGTCGCCTGCGCAGTGAGTGCAGGTTCAAGCCCCACCATCCAAGTGGACATACGGTAGCACATAGTAACAGGGCCCCTCACGGGCTCGCTTGGCTAGGCTTCAACCTCGGATGATGTGGCTTTAACCTGGAGTCACCGCGCATCGTCTTCGGAGAGTTTTGAAATCCCCTTGTCCTACGTACTGAGCAAGCGCAGTACAGGGCTACCTCGTCCTCCTCCACCGCCGCTTCCACCTACACCGCCACATTCACCGCAACCTCACCTCCTACTCCATAATGGACCTCGTCCTCCTAGGTCAAGATTATAATTTTTTCATTTTTTTAATTTCCTAGTATTTTATTTTCCCACTATCTTATCCATTAAATTGAATAATTTTTTCCAGAAAGAGCGTATTCTGGGGCATTCCCACCATATGTGTGGCATCGTGTCGTTGAGTTTCTGAGGTTCTTAATGACTTCCTGTACCTCTTCTGCTGAGAAGGGGGCCTCCAGCATTTTATTTTAAATTTTTTTTTATGTTATTTTAAGTTTTTTCCCTATCCACATTTGTTTTCAGAGCACTTGCCATGCTCTTAACAACATTTTGTTGCCATTTGCAGCCCTCTAGCCCTTTCCATGACTTTTTTACAGCCATTTTAGTCTTGAAAAGTTCGGGTCCCCATTGACTTCAATGGGGTTCGGGGTCAAGTTCGGTCCCAAACCCGGACTTTTTTCCGAAGTTTGGCCGAACCCGAACATCCAGGTGTCCGCTCAACTCTATATACATCATGAGTGAACAGAACAGAAGATTTAGCATTTTATGAAGGAAATAAGAATGCTAGTAAATTAAAGAAAAAAAAAAAGAAGATATATGAAGGTGATTAGACATGCTAAGGTCCAAGGAAAGCCCATAGGGCAGTGTCTGATATTTAACAAGTGCTTGAAGAGTCTATCTTAATGGGGGCCTAACTGAACAGTCCTGGGTATCAATCCATGTAACCAACTCATCCATGACTATGCCCTGTGGCCTGATGGATTTTAAGCAAGACTGAGAAGAGTACTGAGAGGGAGGCAGGCTCTGAGATTAGCAAAGAAGGGAAGGGTTAAGAGGATGTCCTCGCAGTGGGGAGAAAGAGCGCATTAGATCCGAAGAAGGGTGGTGTCAAATCTAGTGGGTTTAGTATAATCAACCCAGGGCCGCCAGACTCGTAGGAACTTATCGTTGGTGTCCGAAAGGACAGCAGTCAGCTTTTCGTTAACCATTATGTCATCCATGCAGTTTTGAACCACCTCAAAGTTTAGTATTTTCATGCCCTTGCTATCGTCAGTTTGGATTATGTTTCGTTAGAGGGAGTAGACTGATCCATAACCTGCGTACTCTTGGGCAAGTCCACCAAATTTGCATCATAGTGCCCACCTGGAAGTACCCTCGGAAACACAAGGGAGAGTAAGCTGGAATGAAATGGGCCAGTCTAGCCGGTGTGTAATACCATTTGTAAAGTACCATGTAGGCATTTTCTAAAAAGAACATTCTTTGAGTATATCGCTAAAGTCGTGACCTTTGGATATGGCTAAAGTCATGACCTGCCAGTCCTCTGGATCTAGCATTTTTTCTAGTTCCCATTCCCACCCCATTGGAGGGAATAGGGTCGTGTCAGTGGCTTTTTAGAAGCCACCTAACATTTCATGTTAAATGAGTGATTGGTTGCCACGATGTGGGGTGATCCCAGCAACCAATCACCCATTTAACATGAAAAGTTGGGTAGCTCCCACCATACATCCAGATCTGCTGCTCTTTTCACCCTGCTGTGCAAGATAGGACTGAAAAGGCAGTGGAGGACACAGATGTGAAAGGGTGGAGGGCTGTGATGTGAAGGGTAGCCTGTTATAAAGTGGGTATGTGATGGCTGCTGACCAGAAGATTATGCCAAAGTGAATATGTCTTTATCTGCAATATCATGCAAACAGCTAACATTTAGGGCTGGTTTACACCAGATGCAGTCAAGTACATTTTTAACAACTTGGCCTCCGGAAGATTTACCACCTTCATGACCAGGCTGTTTTGCAATACAGCACTGCATTACTTCAACTGACAATTGCACGGTCATGCAACACTGTACCCAAACGTAACAGTGTTTCTGGGAAGTCTTCCAGGATGGCACCCTGAGAGATGACTGGTCCCACCTGACAGGAAACACAATCAAAATAGAGGTTAAAAACCCCACCCCTCCCTGTGCGCCTTAGTTGTGAAAAAGTACTGACCCACACCAGTGCACGAGAGTGAAAACAACTCCAATGTTTAACTACTGTATTTATTGGCCTATAACACACACTTTTTTCCCCTTAAAATCAGGGTAAAAATCATGGGTGCATGTTATTTGCTGATCCCCACTGTGAGGGGGAAGAGGAGCGAGCGCCCCGGAAAAAAAGACCGAGCCAAGTGTACTGTGTACTCGGTTCTGCTCGCAGTCCCGCCTCCTAGCCTTTACTTCCCGCCATTGGACCGGTGATGTGTCCATCATAGGAGCTGGGCCAAGGGGCAGGACAAGCCGTATCTTGGCAGCGCAATAATTTAAA
This sequence comes from Lithobates sylvaticus, assembly GCA_028564925.1. Classification (NCBI taxonomy): domain Eukaryota; kingdom Metazoa; phylum Chordata; class Amphibia; order Anura; family Ranidae; genus Lithobates; species Lithobates sylvaticus. Next base: position 172,931,672 of record CM053038.1, read on the forward strand.
AAACGATAATGCTGCAATTTTGGGCAAGGCTGCAGATATACACTTCAAATGTAAGTTAAACTTGCCTCCCAAACTTAGGGTGCGTGTTATACACCGATAAATATGGTATTTAACTAAATACAAAACGAGTGGGAAGTAGGCCTGCCGTCCTGGAAGACTTCCCAGAAATACTGTTACCGGTAAGTGTAACTGGTCATTTTCTCAAGTTGTCTTCCAGGACAGCACCCTGAGAGAAGAGCAAGTAGCTCAGGCCTACCTTAAGGCGGTACAATAGCCTACAGGACCTTTCTGCCGAAAGCCAAATTCTGAGGTGACAGAAGTTCCACTCTAATGTCTCAGGAACGTGTTCTGGCTTGACCACGTTGCTGCTCTGCAGATCTGATCTACCGATGCGCCAGCCCTTTTTGCCCAAGAGATTGCTAGAGACTGTGTAGAATGTGCTTTGAGATTAGCTGGGGACTGTTCTACCCACTTGTTCATAAGATGGAAATGGCTCGTCTAATCCATCTAGCAATCGTCTGATGCCTGCTCACCCCTCCTTGTGCCACAAAAACTGACCAACAGGTGAGATCTTCTGAACTCCTCTCTAAGTAAAGCAGCAGACAGCTTCTAACGTCTAGTGAATGAAAGGTTCTTTCCTTCTCGTTCTGCGGTTCACAAAGGACGGGAGGACAATTTCCTGTGACCTATGGAACCGTGAGGCCACTTTGGGAAGTTACAGGGGATCCTGCCTGAGGATGACTCTGTCCTCCAACAAACGAAAAAACAGCTTTCATAGATAGAGCCTGAAAAAAATTTAAATATCGCCCACCCTCCTGGCCGTTGTTTCTTAAAAGAAAAGCAATTTAATTGAACTCTGAGCCAACGGCTCAAAAGGTGCCCTGGTTAGGGCCTCTAAGATTAGAGATAAGTCCCACAGTGGAAATTTACAAAATTGAACCTCTCTAGCTGTCAAAAATCTTTTGACCAAGTCTTCTGTCCAAAAAGCTAGAGACAGTGCTCCCCCCTGGACCCTAAGGGTCTTGGTTGCCAGGACTCAATCCACCCCTCCTGTAGGAAGTCTAGGATCGTAGGAATGTCCTGTTGAAAAGTCCCCCTCATTTCACACCAATGAGAGAAGAACCCCCCAGACCCTGGCATAAATCTAGTAAATCGGCTTTCTGCTCAGTAAAAGGGTCTTTATTACTTTCTCAGAGCACCCCTTCCTGCACAGGCTCTCTCTCTCTCTCAAGAGCCAAGCCGTCAATTTGAAAAATCCCAGGTTCAGGTGGCAAAGTGGACCCTGACCCTGAAGTGGAGCTTGGGGTGTCTACTTTTCAAAATGGGGTCATTTGGCTGGGTTTTGTGCCATCTTGGCATTTTATGGCCTTCAGAACTGTGATAGGTAGTGAGGAGTGAAATCAAAAATTTACGCCCTTCGAAATCCTGAAGGCGGTGCTTGGTTTTTGGGGCCCGGTACGCGGCTCGGCTCCCAAAAAGTCACACACACACACACACGGTATTCCCGTACTCAGGAGAAGCAGCAAAATGTATTTTGGGGTGCAATTCCACATATAACCATGGCACGTGTGAGCAATACATACATTTTGTAAAAAAGTCATTATTCAATCACTTGGGACAAAAAAAAATGTAATATTCAATGGGCTCAACATGCCTCTTAGCAATTTCCTTAGGGTGTCTACTTTCCAAAATTGGCTCATTTGGGGGGGGGGGGGGTGTTGTACTGCCCTGCCATTTTAGCACCTCAGGAAATGAGATAGGCAGTCAAACTAAAAGCTGCGTAAATTCCAGAAAATGTACCCTCGTTTGTAGACGCTATAAATTTTGCGCAAACCAATAAATATACACTTATTGACATTTTATTTACCAAAGACATGTGACTGAATGCATTTTGGCTTAAATGTATGACTAAAATTTAGTTTATTGGATTTTTCTTATAACAAAAATTAGAAAATATCATTTTTTTTTTCTAAATCTTCTGTGTTTTTTCATTTATATCGCAAAAAATTAAAATCGCAGAGGCAATCAAATACCATCAAAAGAAAGCTCTATTTGTGGGAAGAAAAGGACGCAAATTTTGTTTGGGTACAACATTGCATGACCGCGCAATTACCAGTTAAACCAGTGCAGTGCTAAATTGTAAAAAGTCCTCTGGTCTTAAGGCTGCAAAATGGTCCGGTCTGAAAGTGGTTAAACGAAAAAGTTAACTGTAAATAAATAAAAAAAAATATATAAAAAAATCGCATCACTTACATTTTTGATGAAATTCCATTGAAGTCTATTAGATGCTAAATGCAGGAAAAAAGACCCTTTCCAAAAACACACCGGCTGCAAACGCAAAGATGTGAACATGTACCATAGGAAACCATGCTAAATGGACGACTAGTGAGTTTCTGCAAAATGCACTAAAAACGCATAGGTGTGAACCTAGGGTAAATGACTCCTAGGGTACATTCATACAAGTGTTACAATGTATTGAGAAATTCAACAAGCAACAGTTCCTGCAAAGCACATCTTCCAAATGTGTGAACAATTGACAATAAATGAAGCCTGCACTTGAGCTCAGCAGCACCCCCAGAGAGCCAGGCAACTAGCATGCCTCCCATTTACTAGCAATGACAAGGGGTATCCAAGCTTCCCATTCACCACCAGTGGATTGGTTTTTAGCAGGGTGCCCTGGACTATAAAGATTAGTCTATGTAGTGCAAGAGCTTGCCTGTTTGAACCCAAAACATTAAAGCAGGCCCCAGCATAACACAATTGATAGTAAATCTGAGATTATACATTCGCATTGTAACATGTATTTGTCACATTTAAAAAAACTGTAGCTTTTAAACCAAACATGGCAAACAATATCAAACACAACTTACCAAACCAACATGGCGGCAGCGAGCCCTAGACTGACATCTATAGGCCAAAATGGAAACTGCTTCACAAGTGTGTATACACACATTTTTTTTTCACCCAACTTTATTTATGACAATACCAAACTGACAAAGCTAACAAACTCTCAAAAAAAGTTTAAAATAACTCTCTCTTTTGCAATCAGGGTTTGGATGTGTCGCTGTTCCTGGACAGCTGCATTGAAGGGGAAATAAAATAAAGTAAAAAAAAAAAAAAAAACTGCGTGGTAGTTAAAGCTCAGCTGACACAGCCATGCCTCTTCAACTTAAACCCGTTACTGCCCAGATTCTTTGTTGCTTTTGCATTGCACAACTTGCCTAAAGCCTCGTACACACGATCGGATTTTCCGCAGACAAAATCTCTGACTTTTGTCTGAAGGCGTGTGTCTGGATTTTGTCTTGGAAAAATCAAAAAAAATTAATAAATAAAAAAAGGAAAAAAAGAAAAAAAAATTGGAAAAAATACAGAAAAAAAAAAAAAAAGCCTGGGATATTTTTTTTAGAACCTAACCCTGCTTTAAACTTCTCCACAACTTTATCCCTGACCTGTTTGGTGTGTTCATTGGCCTTCATGATGCTGTTTGTTCATTAAGGTTCTCTAACAAACCTCTGAGGGCTTCACAGAACAGCTGTATTTATACTGAGATTAAATTACACACAAATGGACTCTATTTACTAATTAGGTTACTTCTGAAGGCAGTTGGTTCCACTAGATTTTAGTTAGGGATATCAGAGTAATAACTCTTTCACACAAACTGTTCAGGTCCGCCTGTCAGTTTTTTAGGCGGACCTGAACTGATGCTCCATAGACCTCTATGGAGCGTCTGATGTCAGCGGTGACATTTCCACTGACACCCGATCCGCTCCAATCCGAAAAAGTGTGACGGAGGAAAAAACTATTTTTCCATCCGTCTGCGGATCGGGTGATGACGGACTCTGCGGACTCTGCGTCGTCATCCGATCTCCCATAGAGGAGAGTGGCGCTCTGACAGGCCGTCCCTGCACAGTGTGCAGAGACAGACCTGTCATCTTCCTGCTCAGCGGGATCGACGGAGCGATCCCCGCTGAGCAAGCGGATGTTCACGGGGCGGATCATTACGGATCCGTCCTGTGTGAAAGACACACTTTTTAGATATTTATATGTAAAAAAAAATGTGGAAAACCATTTATCATTTTCCTTCCACTTCACAATTATGTGCCACTTTGTGTTGGTCTATCACATAAAATCCCAATAAAATACATTTACATTTTTGGTTGTAACATGACAAAATGTGAAAAAATTTCAAGGGGTATGAATACTTTTTCAAGGCACTGTAGATAGGCTGCAGAATTGCGTTGATGTGGGCTAAGAATCTCATCCATCATCCGCTGGAATACAGTGGGAGCTTCATTTAACCCAAAGGACATCCGTACATAATGCCATAAGCCCTCGGAAGTTGCAAAGAGCATTTTTTTTATTTTGCTTCCTCTGTCAGGGGAACCTGCCAATACCCTCTAGTGAGATCAAAAGTGGTTATATACCTGGCGGGCCCAACTTCACCACTAATTCATCAACCTGGGCATAGGCGTGTGCGCAGGGGGGTGTGCCAGGTCTGCCTGGACAAACCCTAATCACTACTTGCGGTGCAGATTCCCCGTACTGCCTGGGCTTCGCCCCGTGTTGGCCCGCACTCCCCGCCTCACAGTGCCACCGACTTCCCTCCTCTCCTTCCGGATGCTGCCGTGGGATGTTTCGGGATGGAGTGCAGGCAAACGGGCTTATAAATATGTCATTTCTAAACTAACACAGTGAACACACTCACTGTGTTCATTCATAACTGAAGCATAGTAAACTGTTTACTATGCTTCAGTTTGTGAATAATCAGGGAGCCGCTCTGCACAGAGCACTTCCCATCCATTCACTGTCCAGTGCAGCTGAGGCTACAGAGAAAGCCATGTGTGTTTGAGCTTTGGGGTGCACACCCTAATGCAATACACCTATGAACCCGGAGGAAGGGGATAGTTGTCAAATTTTGACACTTTGTTCAGTTTGCAGAAGTCATTGCAAAATCTTAGGGACCCCTCTTGTTTGGGAACTAGGACTATAGGACTACACTATTCACTTTTGGACTTCTCTATTAACCACTTAAGCCCCGGACCATTTGGCTGCCTAAAGACCAGAGGACTTTAAGACTTGGCACTGCGTTGCTTTAACTGGTAATTGCGCGGTCATGCAATGCTGTACCCAAAACGGAATTTGCGTCCTTTTGTTCACACAAATAGCGCTTTTTTATGGTATTTGCTTGCCTCTGTGATTTTTTTTTTTTGCGATATAAACAGAAAAAGACCGAAAAATTTTGAAAAAAAAAATGATATTTTCTAATTTGTTATAAGAAAAATCCAATAAACTCAATTTTAGTCATACATTTAGGCCAAAATGTATTCAGCCACATGCCTTTAGAAAAAAAAATAATAATTTCAATAAGCATTTATTTACTGGTTTGCGCAAAAGTTATATCTACAAACTAGGGTATATTTTCTGGAATTTACATAGCTTTTAGTTTATGACTGCCTATCTCATTTCTTGAGGGCTAAAAGGGCCATTTTGAACCCATTTTGGGCTAAAATGGCTGGCATTGAAATTTTGGTCATTTGGGACCCATTTTGGGCTAAAAGGGCTGGCAGTGCATTTTTGTCATTTTGGACCACTTTCAGGCCAAAAGGCCCAGGGGTGCGATTTTGGTCATTTTGGACCATTTTCGAGCTAAAAGGGCCGGGCGTGCGATTTTGGTCATTTTGGACCATTTTCGGGCTAAAAGGCCAGGTTTGCAATTTTGGTCATTGTGGACAATTTTTTGGGTTGAAAAGGGCCGGGAGTGCGAATTTGGTCATTTTGGAGCCATTTTAGGCTAAAAGGGCCAGCAGTGTGATTTTTTTTTTTCATTTTGGACCATGTTCGGGCTAAAAGGGCCAGCAGTGGGATTTTGGTAATTTGGGACCCATTTTGGGCTAAAAGGGCCGGGGGTGTGCAATTTTAGTCTTTTTTTATACCATTTTCAGGCTAAAAGCCCCGGGCGTGCGATTTTGGTCAGTTTGGACAATTTTCAGTCAAAAGGGCTGGGCTGCGATTTTGGATTATTTTTGGGCTAAAAGGGCTGGGCATGTGATTTTGGATTATTTTTGGGCTAAAAGGGCTGGGCATGCGATTTTAGTAATTTTGGACCATTTTCGGACTAAAAGGGCCGGGGGGGTGATTTTGGTAATTTTGGACCCATTTTGGACTAAAATGGCAGGCAGTGCAATTCTGGTCATTTGGGACCCATTGCGGGAGGCGCGCAAGCCGCTCAGGCACGGGAGGATGTTAATAGATGTACTCCCGGCAAAGAAGGTCCGCGCTGTAGCCGTCATTCAGCTATAGCGCGGATCTGAAGACGTTAAAAACAGTTAACATCTAAATGGTAAATAATGCAGCGCTAACCCATAAACATAAATAAATGAATATGAAAAATTATGAATAATAGTGATAAAACAAATCGAATATACAAAGTGTCCAATGTATGTAAAAATCTGTATAGGTGAATAACCCAACACCAATGAGAGGAGGATATGTAAATCAAACCAGTGCAAAAAAGTGTGTAGAGTATAGGCCAACACAAAATGATCTTCCAACACAGGGTAATGAGAAATTAAAGTGTAAAACACTGTCTGATATGGAGGACATTAAAGATATTGCATCATCAACAATGAAGAGAAGTGCGTGTGCCCTTACCGGAACTGGTGGACTCCAATGTCAGTGACATGGAGTCATACAGGCATGGTGCCACAAAAGGCCAAAGTATGGCGCTCCACAGGATCCAGGACCTCGGGAATGAAATCCAGGGAAGAGACAGGAAACCTCCAAATGGACCTCCGCTCCTGGGTGCGTCAAACTGGATCTGGATCGTAAGATCAACAGGACTCCGGAGCCACTCTCAGCAAAGTAGTATGTGGAGAAAGAAAATGCTTCCACATAGTGTAGATCAAAATTTTTTATTTTATTTCTAAAAACCAGCATACAGGTATAAAAGTGATCACGAGGATAAAAAGCTGGCAATGTGAACAGCGATAAGCCAAAAAAAAATCCCTACGCGTTTCGACCAATGGATCTTCAAACAGGGGTATATGGAACAGTTAACAGTATGAAGATACAATACACTTATATGTACAATGGAATATCACCTGAAGCATGACCTGTAGGACATTAACGGGTTAAGTGCTTAATGCAGGTAATCCCACTCTAAAGGCGAACCCAAGGCCGGCCTATTCAATCTTTAAATCCTAATGAGAGGACAGAATAAGGATAGTGTAGGGCCCTTTAAATAGCGACAACAGCAATGTCCGAGGTGCAGGCCTAATAGTCTTCACCGGCAGATGGAGCATATTTGATTATATCCAATAAGGCACAGTGATGTGTTAACAGAATGACTGGCTTAAACAGGCTAATGGTACTTCTTGAAATGGTTGTAGGTAAAGGTGTCTATGTACAGTGTTCAAATAGAAGTTCAGCAAAGTGTTCCAATAAAGTAACCAGGGAAAGATTGCAGAAGACAGGCAATTGCCCTTTTACCAATGACTTGATCACACTAGATGCCTTACAAGCAGTGATCCGGGAAGAGACATCCGTCAATGAAGCCGCTAGCGATGACCCACAGGTGCGGAGTGTGGATGAACGTGGTGTCAAGCTGCTGAGTTGGTGCCATGTGGATGTCTGAGGAACAGCAAGCAGGTTTTAGGCCCTCCGAGGCCAGGCTGGAATCTTTTGAACACTGTGTGGTAGGCCGCAACCTCTCTCTCCCCATCACAGAGAGATGTGCATCACGCAAGGCCCAGAAAGAAGAGAGCATGAGGCGGATGTCCTGGCTCCTTTAGTGGCCACCAGTTTATAGGAGGAATCCCTTCAGTTCTCCCACATAGAGGAGTTTGGCTCCCATGGTTGAGACGCAGGATCTTTCATTCTATTACTAGGGTAGGACCTACTAATTCGGGGTACTTTGTCGCAGTAAGTGGGCTTAGCACTATATAACCATATAGTGTGACCAAACCCCCATATTTTTTTAATATGTTTTTTAACCAGTTAGCAACCGGCCCATAGCCGAAAAACGGCTACAGGGCGGTTGCTTAACTCTGGGAGGCCGTTAATTAACGGCCTCACAGAATTCTGCTCTTGCGCGCCCCCTGGTGCGCGCACTCGAGAGCATCCATGATCGCCGGGTCCAGAGGACCCGGCGGATCATGGATCACGGTAAACGGCAGCTCATCGCGGCCGTTTACCACGTGATCGCTCCGTCAAATGACGGAGTGATCACATGTAAGCAAACCGGCGTCATTTGATGACGCCGGTTCCTCTCTCCGCCTCTCTCTGTACCGATCGGTACAGTATGAGAGGAGAGGGGGAGGGATCGGTGGCAGCAGTGCTGTGGGCGGGATCTGTAGTGCCCACAGCCTGCTCTGCCACCACCGATCCATCCATCCATGCTCAGCCATCCCCCCATACCCTGCAATACCCAGCAATAGCCTGCAGTGTATTGCTGGGTATTGCAGGGTATGGAGGGATGGCTGAGCATGGATGGATGGATTCTCTGCCATCCCCCCAATACTGTGCCATACCCCCCTATACTGTGCCATACCCCCCGCAATACTTTGCCATACCCCCGCAATACTCTGCCATACCCCCGCAATTCTCTGCCATACCCCCGCAATACTCTGCCATACCCCCGCAATACTCTGCCATACCCCCGCAATACTCTGCCATACCCCCGCAATACTCTGCCATACCCCGCAATACTCTGCCATACCCCGCAATACCCTGCGATACTCTGCCATACCATGCGATGCCCTGCCATACCCTGCGATGCTCTGCCATACCCTGCGATGCTCTGCCATACCCTGCGATGCTCTGCCATACCCTGCGATGCTCTGCCATACCCTGCGATACTCTGCCATACCCTGCGATACTCTGCCATACCCTGCGATACTCTGCCATACCCTGCGATACCCTGCGATGCTCTGCGATACCCTGCGATACCCTGCGATACTCTGCCATACCCTGCGATACTCTGCCATACCCTGCGATACTCTGCGATACCCGGCGATACTCTACCATACCCTGCGATACTCTGCAATACCCGGCGATACTCTGCGATACTCTACCATACCCTGCGATACTCTGCAATACCCGGCGATACTCTGCGATACTCTACCATACCCGGCGATACTCTGCAATACCCGGCGATACTCTGCAATACCCTGCGATACTCTGCCATACCCTGCAATACCCAACAATACCCTGCGATACTCGCTACGATCAAAGCCAGGATCGTTTTTTTTTTTTTTTTTTTTTATTTTCAGGCTTTCCAGCCTAGAGGTGAGATGTGGGGTCTTATTGACCCCATATCTCACTGTAAAGAGGACCTGTAATGCCATATTCCTATTACAAGGGATGTTTACATTCCTTGTAATAGGAATAAAAGTGATCAAAAAATTTTTTGGGGGGAAAAAAGGGTCAAACTAAAATAAATAAAGTAAAATGAACAATAAAATATATATATATTTTTTTAAAGCGTCCCTGTCCCCGTGTGCTCGCACGCAGAAGCGAACGCATACGTAAGTCCCGCCCACATATGAAAACGGTGTTCAAACCACACATGTGAGGTATCGCTGCGAACGTTAGAGCGAGAACAATAATTTTGGTCCTAGACCTCCTCTGCAACTCAAAACACGTAACCAGTAAACAAAATTAAAGCCTATGGGGATTTTTAAGTAGCGAAGTTTGGCGCCATTTCACGAGTGTGTGCAATTTTGAAACGTGACATGTTGGGTATCTATTTACTCGGCGTAACTTCATCTTTCACATTATGCAAAAACATTGGGCTAAATTTACAGTTTTGTTTTTTGTAAAGCACAAAACATTTTTTTTCCAAATAAAACACGTTCGAAAAATTGCTGCGCAAGTACCGTGCTAGATAAAAAGTTGCAACGACCGCCATTGTATTCTCTAGGGTCTTTGCTAAAAAAACATATATAATATTTTGGGGTTCTATGTAATTTTCTAGCAAATAAATGATGATTTTTACATGTAGGAGAGAAATGTCAGAATTGGCCTGGGTGCTCCAGAACACCTGATGGCGCTCCCTGCATGTTGGGCCTCTGTATGTGGCCATGCTATATAAAAGTCTCACACATGTGGTATCGCCATACTCGGGAGTAATAGCAGAATGTGTTTTGGGGTGTAATTTGTGGTATGCATATGCTGTGTGTGAGAAATAACCTGCTAATATGACAATTTTGTGAAAAAAAAAAAAAATTTAAAAAAAATCTTGATATTGCAAAGAATTGTGGGAAAAAATGACAACTTCAAAAAACTCACGATGCCTCTTTCCAAATACCTTGGAATGTCTTCTTTCCAAAAAGGGGTCATTTGGGGGGTATTTGTACTTTTATGGCATGTTAGGGTCTCAAGAAATGAGATAGGCCGTCAGTACTTCGGGTGTGATCAATTTTCAGATATTGGCACCATAGCTTGTGGACTCTATAACTTTCACAAAGACCAAATAATATACCCCAATTTGTACTTATTTTTACCAAGGATATGTAGCAGTATAAATTTTGGCCAAAATTTATCAAGAAAAATTACAAATTTGCTAAATTTTATAACAAAAACGAAGAAAAAAAATCATTTTTTTACTGAATTTTCAGTCATTTTTCTTTTATAGCGCAAAAAATAAAAAACCCAGAGGTGATTAAATACCACCAAAAGAAAGCTCTATTTGTGTGAAAAAAAAAGGACAAAAATTTCATATGGGTACAGTGTTGTATGAATGAGTAATTGTCATTCAAAGTGTGAGAGCACCGAAAGCTGAAAATTGGTCTGGTTATTAAGGGTGTTTAAGTGCCCAGTGGTCAAGTGGTTAACTAGCCATGCAGGAAATGTAATTCTTAAATGTGTGCGCTGTAATATGTTCGCTATTGTATGTTGGTCTTATGACAGCACCATCTTGAATTTAAACGCATTGGGGAGTGCTTCCCAAATATGTTTTTGTATGCTGGCTCCTTTATAGTCTCTCCCAGAAGTCTCCTTGAAGGGTAGCATGGACCTCTGGGATGTGTAGTCCCGGTGTATGGTTATGCAATGGAATTGCCGATCAGAAAAGCTACTAGTCCCACAATGCATTGGGTTGGGCTCATGGATAGGACGACAGTCACTGGCGCCCAGCATTAAAGGGATACAACTATAGATGAGGAATGACGGCGAGAGCACACAATATTACACTTATAGTCCACCATCGCTACAAAAGTAAAATGTGTATACATCGCCAGTAAAAACACATATTATCAAAAACATGTCAATATGCTGAGTGTTGTTGCATTTGTGGTCTATCTTCCAAGTACCCAATGTGTTTTGGGACATTGTATGTCCTGAAACATTAGCAATGCATGTCTTGCAGCATTAGGAAACAGGACAATACAAGTACATGCACTTAATATAGACAGAACATCATGTAATTACTTTAACATAGAATAACACACTATCATACTGCAGTGGCACCTACTGGATAGGCTGTCCCCATGACGTCAGAGGGGGGCGGGGACGGTCCCCGCCCCCCTCTGGACGTCATGCAGAAACCATAGGGAAGTCCCCATGACGTCCCCGTGCGTCAGAGGGGGCGGGGTCACCAGGTGACCCCGCCCTCCGTTATAAAAGAACTGAGACACAGAGCGAAGCCTCACACAGGCGGTCCCCTTCTGGTCCTCTACTGGTAGTTGAACGGTCCTCTTCTGGTAGTTGAACGATGCTTCAGATTTGCCTAAACTTTGATCAGTGCTTAGGGGGTATAACTATGATGGCAATATAAATCTGCCACGGATGGGGCTTCATTAAAATTTTGTCATGGATTCCTGTGGTTCCTAGTTAAACCCTTGATCAGAGAACTACACTTTAGATGCGAGAATATGCTGCTATAGTATAACAAACCCTTCCTGTCTGCGTGATTGTCAAATACAGATACAGTATACATGTAAGCAGAACTACAGATTTTTTTTCTCAATGTATTTTCCACAGGAACAAGTTTGATTTTCATCTATCAAAACCAAGCTCATGATATTTCCTCCCCACTTATCGCTTTCCCTGATTTCTCAGCTAAACTATCAATCCATCCCACCATGCCAAGGTCCTAGGTTTAATGCTGGACTCTGAACTATCCTTTTGCCCCACATCCAATCACTGTCCAAAGCTTGCCACCTCAACCTCTGGAACATCTCCAAGATACGCCCCTTCCTAACCAACGACACCACAAAGCTTCAAAATCCACTACCTTGTCATCTCTCTCACCTCGACTACTGCAACTCCCTCCTCATCGAAGGGGGGATTGGCTATTCCCCCCTTCAGTCCCTCATGAACGCTGCTTCCAGGCTCATCCATCTTACAAACCACTCAACGTCTGCTACCCTTCTCTGCCAATCAACCAACTAATTAAATTAAAGATGCTAAAAATAACTTACAAAGCCATCCACAGATTAGCCCCCAGCTACATCACTAATCTGGTCTCACAATAACAACCAAATTGTTCTCTTCATTCCTCCCAAGACCGCCTGCTCACTAGCTCCCTTGTCAATCCATCCCATGCTCACCTCCAGGACTTCTCCCGAGCCTCTCCCATCCTCTGGAATGCTCTACCCCAATCTGTCCGACTATCTCCTACTGTGTCCACTTTCAGATGATCCCTGAAAACTCATCTCTTCAGAGATGAGCCCCCACCTAACAACTTCCCCCATCTGGCCCCCACCTAACAACTGTAAATGTATTGTCTCCATCAGCACAACTCCCACAGCTATTACCTCATATCTCTTGACTAGGGATGAGCCGAACACCCCCGGGTTTGGTTCGCACCAGAACCTTCGAACCGACCGAAAGTTTGCGCGAATTTTCGAACCCTATACGTTATAATGGACGCGAACGTTCGAAATCAAAAGTGCTAATTACAACGGCCAATATGCATGTTAATGTCATAAAACAGGTTTGGGGACCCGGGTCCTGCCCCAGGGGACATATATCAATGCAAAAAGAACTTTTAAAAACTAACGTTTTTTCGGGAGCAGTCATTTTAATGATGCATAAAGGGAAAAAAAAAAAGTGAAATTTTCCTTTAAATATGGTACCTGGGGGGTGTCTAAAGTATGCCTGTGAAGTGGCATGTGTTTCCCGTGTTTAGAACTGTCCTTGCACAAAATGACATTTGTAAAGGAAAAAAAAGAAGCCATTTAAAACCACTTGCGGCTTTAGGTTTGTTCTTAAAGTGGTTCTGCACTCATTTCATTTAGTAAATCTCTTTGCCTTCCAAATCAGGCAACGAGTACTAAATGAAATGTTTTTTTTTTTTTTTTTTTTTTACTTACCTTGTAATTGAAGACTTCCGGTCTTCTCCCTCTGCGGCGGCGGGCGGGGTCTTGCGTCGATCGTCGTCACGCCGCACTGTCTCCTGGGATCTGGTGTCATTGATCCCAGGAGTCAGTGCGGGCATCTTCCGAAATCTCGCGAGATTTCGGCCACATCTTCCGAAATCTCCCGAGATTTCGGCCGCATCTGCCGAAATCTCGTGAGATGTCGGCAGATGTGCCGTTACTGCGCACGCGCGAGTAACGGCGGTGCATGCTGGGCCATCAACACTGCCTGTGGGGTTTCACATGCCCACAGGCAAGATGGCCCCCAGCACTAAAGAAGAAGACGAGGAACTTCAGCGGACGAAAACCGGCGGCGATCGAGATGGAAGATGGAACAGGTGAGTCCCCTAATAAAGGTAAGCATACTTTATATTACGTCCTTAAAAAAAATTTTTTTTTACAGAGTGCAGAACCGCTTTAAGTAGAATCTGAACAGGTACATTATGAAGTGTAGCTCCATCCCAAAAAAATCTATTTTTAAGCTTTTTGGAGAACATAGGGAGGGGTTATCACCCCTGTAACATTCGCTGTCTTTGCACATCTGTTCAGAACATGTCACCTAACTTTCCGTCCCAATGACAAATGTTTTTGGAAAAAGTGGGGTTTTAATTGAAACAAGGATTGGTGATAAAGTATCAGTAGAGAGGAGATACCTTTTTCCCAAATTAAATCTAACAGGATAGAATTTCCCTTCCTAGGGGTAGATTTCCTCTCACTTCCTGTTTTCTCTTTCTATTTGCAAGTAGGAGTCGTTTGTAAGTTGGATGTTTGAAAGTAGGGGCCTGGCGTATATACTCTGCAGAAATTTGCCCTATTAGATGTTGGTGTAGCCACAAGACTGGTGGGCACAGGAATGGGCCCTGCTGTGAGTTAATAGATCAAGATTTGTAATTGCATGCACCTGTTGAACAGGGCAGAAAAATTGGGGGTGGTGGTGGTGGTGGTGGACGGTGTTGCCACAAGACTGTAAGCTCTCACAGTTACTCTTGGTGGGCGCAGGAATGGGCCCTGCTGTGAGTTATTAGATCAAGATTTGTAATTGCAAGCACCTGATGAACAGGGCAGAAAAATTGGGCCTTTGGCGGTGGTGGTGGACGGTGTTGCCACAAGACTGTAGGCCCTCATAGTTACTCTTGGTGGGCGCAGGAATGGGCCCTGCTGTGAGTTATTAGATCAAGATTTGTAATTGCAAGCACCTGATGAACAGGGCATAAAAAATTGGGCCTTTGGCGGTGGTGGTGGACGGTGTTGCCACAAGACTGTAGGCCCTCATAGTTACTCTTGGTGGGCGCAGGAATGGGCCCTGCTATGAACTATTAGATCAAGATTTGTAATTACCCGCCCCTGTTAAACAGGGGCTGAAAAATTGTGCCTTAGGCACTGGTGCTGGTGCCACAACACTGCAACCCTCACAGATACTGTACTTGGAGCACACCAGTCACACGTGTTGCGAAGCATTTTTTTTAAAAAAAATGTAATTACCCGCCCCTGTTAAACAGGGACTGAAAAATTGTGCCTTAGGCACTGGTGCTGGTGCCACAACACTGCAACCCCTCACAGATACTGTACTTGGAGCACACCAGTCACACGTGTTGCAAAGCATTTTTTTAAAAAATTGTAATTACCCGCCCCTGTTAAACAGGGGCTGAAAAATTGTGCCTTAGGCACTGGTGCTGGTGCCACAACACTGCAACCCCTCACAGATACTGTACTTGGAGCACAGCAGTCACACGTGTTGCAAAGCATTTTTTAAAAAAATTGTAATTACCCGCCCCTGTTAAACAGGGGCTGAAAAATTGTGCCTTAGGCACTGGTGCTGGTGCCACAACACTGCAACCCCTCACAGATACTGTACTTGGAGCACAGCAGTCACACGTGTTGCGAAGCATTTTTTTAAAAAAATTGTATTTACCCGCCCCTGTTAAACAGGGGCTGAAAAATTGTGCCTTAGGCACTGGTGCTGGTGCCACAACACTGCAACCCCTTACAGATACTGTACTTGGAGCACAGCAGTCACACGTGTTGCGAAGCATTTTTTTAAAAAATTGTAAGTACACGCCCCTGTTAAACAGGGGCTGAAAAATTTGCCTTAGGCACTGGTGCTGGTGCCACAACACTGCAACCCCTCACAGATACTGTACTTGGAGCACAGCAGTCACACGTGTTGCGAAGCATTTTTTTATAAAAATTGTATGTACACGCCCCTGTTAAACAGGGGCTGAAAAATTGTGCCTTAGGCACTGGTGTGGTGGCATGGATCATTGAGGAGGAGGAAGAGGATAGTCAGTGAACATAAGAGGACAGTCACTCAGCATCAGCATAGGCAGTCTTGAAGGGATGTGATATTAAAAATTATTCGGTTATATCCGCCTCAGGTGCCTGGTAGCTGGTGGTGATCCAAGACTGATTCATTTTGATGAAGGTCAGTCGATCAACCGAGGCGGTGGACAGGCGCACCCTATGATCGGTGACAAATCCTCCAGCAGCACTGAATGTGCGTTTGGAAAGAACGCTGGAGGCAGGACAGGCCAGTAGCTCAATTGCATACTGTGCAAGCTCTGGCCAGTGATCCATCCTCAGGACCCAGTAAGCCAGAGGATTTTCGGTGGGAAAGATGTCCAAGTCTGACCTTGCCCCAAGGTATTCCTGCACCATGTATATCAGACGCTGGCGATGGTTGCTGGAACCGATCATACCTTGGGGCTGCGGACTAAAAAATTGTCTGAACGCATCGGTCAGACGTCCACCTTCCCCACCGCTCCTTCTGCTACTGACCGAAGCCTCAGCAACTCGTCGCCCAGGACCAGGAGTTTGTAGCCTCCCAGTTTCTGGGAACGCGTTGCACAGACCTTTCTGCAAGGCCTCCCTGAGATGTCTCATCCTCTGCTCCCTCTGCGACGGCAAGATAAGGTCCGCAACCTTACCCTTGTACCGCGGATCAAGGAGAGTGGCCAGCCAGTAATGGTCCCTCTCCTTGATCCGAAGAACACGAGGATCCTTCCGCAGGCTTTGCAGGATCAGGGAGGCCATGCAGCGTAGGTTAGCTGAGGCATTCGGTCCGGAGTCTTCTGGGTCACTGAGGATGACATGATCGCCAGCCACCTCCTCCCAGCCACGTACAAGTCCACTGGTTTGTTGGGACTGTACATCATCCCTAAAAGACTGCTGCTGCTGATGCTGAGTGCCAGGCTCCACCTCCATGCTCACACAATCCTCCTCCTCCTCCTCCTCCTCCTCCTCCTCATCCTCTTCCTGTGTGATGGGTGGGACAGAAGGAACACTGTCCGGATAAAGGGGGCCTTGAGAGGCAAGGAAGTCCTCCTCTTCCTGCCTCTGTTCTGCCTCAAGTGCCCTGTCCATTATCCCACGCAGCGTATGCTCCAACAGGTGGACAAGAGGGACAGTGTCACTGATGCATGCACTGTCACTGCTCACCATCCTCGTGGCCTCCTCAAATGGTGAGAGGACAGTGCATGCATCCCTGATCATGCTCCACTGACGTGGGGAAAAAAAACCAAGCTCCCCTGACCCTGTCCTGGTGCCATAGTCGCAAAGGTACTCATTGATGGCCCTCTGCTGCGTGTGCAGTCGCTGCAGCATGGCCAACGTTGAGTTCCACCTGGTGGGCATGTCACATATTAGGCGGTTCTTGGGCAGGTTCAGCTCCTTTTGCAGCTCAGTCAGCCGAGCACTGGCATTATAAGATCGGCGGAAATGCACACAGACTTTCCTGGCCTGCCTCAGGACATCCTGTAAGCCTGGGAACCTGCCCAAGAACCGCTGCACCACCAGGTTGAGGACGTGAGCCATGCAGGGCACATGGGTGAGCTGCCCCTGTCGCAGGGCGGAGAGGAGGTTGGTGCCATTGTCAGAAACGACCATTCCTGGCTTAAGCTGACGTGGCGTCAACCACCTCTCGGCCTGCCCCTGCAGAGCTGCCAGAACCTCGGGCCCAGTGTGGCTCCTGTCCCCCAAACACACCAGCGCAAGCACGGCATGGCATCTTTTTGCCTGCGTACTTGCGTAGCCCCTTGTACGCCTACGGAGCACCGCTGGTTCCAAGGACAGAGCACTGGAGGAAGAAGAAGAGGAGGGGGGTGGAGGAGAGAGGTGTGTCACAACCAGTAGCAGTAGTAGCGTTTTGGAGGCGTGGTGGCGGAACAACCTCCAACACTACTGCACCTTGTCCTGCATCCCTCCCAGCTGCCAATAGAGTGACCCAATGGGCCGTGAAAGAAAGGTACCGTCCCTGTCCATGCCTGCTGGACCATGAGTCAGCGGTAATATGCACCTTACCGCTGACCGCCCTGTCCAGCGAGGCATGGACATTGCCCTCCACATGCCGGTAGAGAGACGGAATCGCCTTCCGTGAGAAAAAGTGGCGTTTGGGAACCTGCCACTGAGGAACCGCACATTGAACAAACTCACGGAAGGGGGCCGAGTCTACCAACTGAAAAGGCAGCAGTTGAAGTGCTAGCAATTTAGCCAGGCTAGCATTCAACCGCTGGGCATGTGGATGGCTGGGAGTGTACTTCTTTCTACGGTCCAGCAGCTGGGGCAGGGAAATTTGCCTGCTGCAATCGGACGTCGGTGTACTGCAAGTACTTGGTTGTGACACACCTAATTCTACACCTTCAGTCCTCTCAGAGCAGCTTTCAGAGAGGACTGAAGGTGTAGTGGGGATGGAGATCCCAGCTGAGGAGGAGCAAGGAGAGGTCCGCTTAGTTCTTTGGTGTGGGTCTTTTATGTGTGCCTGCCAACGAGCTGCATGGCAGGTCGCCATATGTCTGGTCATGCTTGTGGTGCCCAAGCGGCTGATGTTTTGGCCACGCGAGATACGCTTGAGACAAATATTGCAAATAGCAGTGGTGCGATCTGATGCACTCGTCTCAAAAAAGGCCCACACCAAAGAACTTTTCTGATAACGTGCAGAGGCAGCGCCCTGCACAGGCGGAGCTCTGCGGTGTTGTACAGTTGCTGTGCTGGCCTCTACCTGGCCTCCAGGGGGCATCCTGCCTCGTTGGACATGTGACGCCGCATCCTCCTCCTCCTCGTCCTCCTCCTCATCCTCTCTCCCTTCAGGCACCCACGTGGAGTCAGTGACCTCATCATCCCCTCCCTCTTCACCACTAGAGCAAACCTGGCAGTAAGCTGCAGCTGGTGGAACAGTACTGCCAGATTCCTCAAGCTGGGTATCATCATCCGAGCCTTCGAATCGTTGGGCATCCTCCTGGAGCATGTACCCAACACTGTGCTCAAAGAGTTCGGGGGACTCCTCAGGAGGACATGGTGGGTCTAGGGAAGGGGTGGCTGATGATGCTCTGCCAGTACCCTGAGCCTGGGTGAGAGAGGATGAGGAGGATGAGGAGGGCTTGGTCATCCATTCTACCAAGCCTTCAGCATGATGCGGCTCCACATGTCCAGCTGCCGAAAACAAAGACGCGCGTGTCCCATGGCCACGTGCTGATGACGATGCACGACCACGTCCACGGCCACGTCCACTAGAAACAGAGCCTGCCTGCCCTGTGTTCTTGGCTCTGCACGCTCTGCCTCCCCTTGGCGGTCTTCCAGCCATTGTAGTCGGTAGTCCTGTGGGTGCTGCTGAGAAGAATATATAGGAGCTCTGTGTGATGCCACTAACACACTAGAAGTCCTATGGGTGCTTCTGCAAAGAAAATAGAGGAGCTCTGTGTGATGCCACTAACACACTAGAAGTCCTATGGGTGCTGCTGAGAAGAAAATATAGGAGCTCTGTGTGATGACACTAACACACTAGAAGTCCTATGGGTGCTTCTGCAAAGAAAATAAAGGAGCTCTGTGTGATGCCACTAACACACTAGAAGTCCTGTGGGTGCTTCTGCAAAGAAAATAGAGGAGCTCTGTGTGATGCCACTAACACACTAGAAGTCCTGTGGGTGCTGCTGAGAAGAAAATATAGGAGCTCTGTGTGATGCCACTAACACACTAGAAGTCCTATGGGTGCTTCTGCAAAGAAAATAGAGGATGGGACTAACACACTTCAAGTCCTATAGGTGCTTCTGGGAACAAAATATAGGATCTCTGTGTGATGGGACTAACACACTTCAAGTCCTATGGGTGCTTCTGGGAAGAAAATATAGGTCTGTGTGATGGGACTAACACACTTCAAGTCCTATAGGTGCTTCTGGGAACAAAATATAGGAGCTCTGTGTGATGCCACTAACACACTAGAAGTCCTGTGGGTGCTTCTGCAAAGAAAATAGAGGAGCTCTGTGTGATGCCACTAACACACTAGAAGTCCTGTGGGTGCTGCTGAGAAGAAAATAGAGGAGCTCTGTGTGATGCCACTAACACACTAGAAGTCCTATAGGTGCTTCTGGGAAGAAAATATAGGTCTGTGTGATGCCACTAACACACTTCAAGTCCTATAGGTGCTTCTGGGAACAAAATATAGGATCTCTGTGTGATGGGACTAACACACTTCAAGTCCTATGGGTGCTTCTGGGAAGAAAATATAGGTCTGTGTGATGGGACTAACACACTTCAAGTCCTATAGGTGCTTCTGGGAACAAAATATAGGATCTCTGTGTGATGGGACTAACACACTTCAAGTCCTATGGGTGCTTCTGGGAAGAAAATATAGGTCTGTGTGATGGGACTAACACACTTCAAGTCCTATAGGTGCTTCTGGGAACAAAATATAGGATCTCTGTGTGATGGGACTAACACACTTCAAGTCCTATGGGTGCTTCTGGGAACAAAATATAGGATCTCTGTGTGATGGGACTAACACACTGCAAGTCCTATGGGTGCTTCTGGGAAGAAAATATAGGTCTGTGTGATGGGACTAACACACTTCAAGTCCTATAGGTGCTTCTGGGAACAAAATATAGGATCTCTGTGTGATGGGACTAACACACTTCAAGTCCTATGGGTGCTTCTGGGAAGAAAATATAGGTCTGTGTGATGGGACTAACACACTTCAAGTCCTATAGGTGCTTCTGGGAACAAAATATAGGATCTCTGTGTGATGGGACTAACACACTTCAAGTCCTATAGGTGCTTCTGGGAACAAAATATATGATCTCTGTGTGATGGGACTAACACACTTCAAGTCCTATAGGTGCTTCTGGGAACAAAATATAGGATCTCTGTGTGATGGGACTAACACACTGCAAGTCCTATGGGTGCTTCTGGGAAGAAAATATAGGTCTGTGTGATGGGACTAACACACTTCAAGTCCTATAGGTGCTTCTGGGAACAAAATATAGGATCTCTGTGTGATGGGACTAACACACTTCAAGTCCTATGGGTGCTTCTGGGAAGAAAATATAGGTCTGTGTGATGGGACTAACACACTTCAAGTCCTATAGGTGCTTCTGGGAACAAAATATAGGATCTCTGTGTGATGGGACTAACACACTTCAAGTCCTATAGGTGCTTCTGGGAACAAAATATATGATCTCTGTGTGATGGGACTAACACACTTCAAGTCCTATAGGTGCTTCTGGGAACAAAATATATGATCTCTGTGTGATGGGACTAACACACTTCAAGTCCTATAGGTGCTTCTGGGAACAAAATATATGATCTCTGTGTGATGGGACTAACACACTTCAAGTCCTATAGGTGCTTCTGGGAAGAAAATATAGGTCTGTGTGATGGGACTAACACAATTCAAGTCCTATAGGTGCTTCTGGGAACAAAATATATGATCTCTGTGTGATGGGACTAACACACTTCAAGTCCTATAGGTGCTTCTGGGAAGAAAATATAGGAGCTCTGCCTGCCTGCCACGAACACACTACAAGTCCTATAGGTGCTTCTGGGAACAAAATATAGGAGCTCTGCCTGCCTGCCAGGAACACACTACAAGTCCTATAGGTGCTTCTGGGAACAAAATATAGGAGCTCTGCCTGCCTGCCAGGAACACACTACAAGTCCTATAGGTGCTTCTGGGAACAAAATATAGGCGCTCTGCCTGCCTGCCAGGAACACACTACAAGTCCTATAGGTGCTTCTGGGAACAAAATATAGGAGCTCTGCCTGCCTGCCACGAACACACTACAAGTCCTATAGGTGCTTCTGGGATCAAAATATAGGAGCTCTGCCTGCCTGCCACGAACACACTACAAGCCCCTCTTTCTAAATCAATCTTTGTAAATGAATCTATCTAACTCAATCTCTCTAAGTAAATCTCTCTAACTAACTAAATCCAGCAGAGTGTCACAGATCTATCCTGCTCTATCTACGCCGGAACAGCATGTGACCGGCGCAGACGGCGTGGCGGCCTTTTATAGGGGGGGGCGTGTACTAAAGCCCCTGAGCTGTAATTGGCTACAGGCGTCCTGCCTGTAGCCAATTATGGCTCTTCGAGTTTCCGGGGCTGTGATTGGCCAAGCATGCGGGGTCACAGTGCATGCTTGGCCAATCATCAGCCAGCAATGCACTGCGCCGGCCGCGCCGGCCGCAATGCATTGCGGGGCCGCTCGCATCACACGAACGTGATGCGAGCGGCCAAAATAGTTCTGGGCTCGCCGAGCGAGCGAACGCCCGGTGCTCGATGCGAACGTGGGTTCGCATCGAGCACCGGGCCCATCCCTACTCTTGACCTCTCCCTCTTAGATTGTAAGCTCTAACGAACAGGGCTCTCTGATTCCTATAGTTTAAAAGTGTATTGTATTTGTAAAGTGCCGCACTATATAAATCCTGCATAGTAAAAATAATGATAATAATCTATAGTGTTTTGCCTTTTTTTTTTTTAATACCTAGGTCTTTCACTTTCAAATAGAGAGTATGAAATCTCCAAAAAAACGAAAAAAAAAAATATTCTCACTTTTCGTCAAAATGGGTTTTTCACTTAAACTCCCCACCAAATTATTAAAACCATTGCATGGCGTTGGGAGTGTCTCTGCGCGTGCGGCTCTGCACAAATATCACTTGGGTGTCAACACCGTTCACTCTGTTCCAGATATGCCCGGATGCACACATACTCTCCTGGATCACACTTATTGCGGTCGTGATCAAGGTACACATTTTTTCTCAAGGGTGATTGCAGGTGTCTTTTTGTGCTTAGTATACTTTCTTCATTTACTCTAAATGGTGACCAATAATTATTTGGCACCATTTTGCACACATTATGTCACTCTTACTTTGCACATAGGCTCATCAATCTTGTTACCATCTTTGTCTATTTTCCCTTTCACCTGATATGAAAATATTTACATCCTTCTACATTTTTATTACCCTCCAGAATGTTTTTGGGCAATCTCCACTTCACTACCAGTCATCCCTTTTGGGACAATGTCTCCACACACTTGGTTGTACACTGCTGTCTGTGCCGGTTTGTCTGCTGTGGGATGCTACTGCCACAGCTCCCGGTTGTGACACTTCCACCATGTCCCCTGCTCCCGGTTCCCTTTGGGAATGTCCAAGGGCGACTTGCAAGGTATATTCAATGTATGGTTTTTCTCCCTTTCTCCCTCCCGCCCTCCATTCATGGCAGAGCATTAGACCTTACTGGCTATGCATTTTATTTTTAGATGTACTACGCATTGGCTCCTGACGAGTGGAGGTGTCCATGAAACGCGTAGAGTCCTCTTATGATGCGATGATACTACCACCATCTACATTTATCAGCAGTTTATCTTTAGATATTTCTACTACCCTTTTTTTTATAGGGGTGTTTTAACATTATCTAATCACCTCATCTTTTTGTCCATGTCTGTTAGGGAGGATGTAGTTATTCATTCTAAATCTACTATATTGTCAATCATGTTGCAATTTACGCTATTACTATGTTTTTTACACTATTTATACCCTAGTCCATTAAATCCTCCATGTACTTATTGTCAATAAACATATATTGTATATCATTTACTCTTGTAACCACATGCTTCATTTAAAGTCCCAACTGCCTTTTCCTTATATAAAACCAAAGTTTTTTTTTTTTGTTTTTTTTTTAAATCAGCACAAGTCCTGGTACTTACATTCAATAAGAAGTGTCCCTTGTGCTTATGGCTGCTGTTTTAGTTGAAATCTTCTGTCCTCTGCCCCCTACCTCATACTCCAACAGCAGTAATCCTCCAGTGCTGTGAGATTTATTTATACAACCGCTGGACCTGTCATGAGTAACTCATCGATAGTGCTGACTATGCCAGCTTTTTCCCCCTCCATTCAAAAAAAGCTGTACTTTCAATGACCTTTCATTCACTGGCCATCCTCCATCGATAGAGCGCTTTTTATTTATGGAAGGTATAGTACAGCTTCTATGAATGGAGGAGGCAAGCAAAAAGGATGGACAAAGTTGGTAGTCATGACAAGTGCTTGTGACAGGTCAATTAGCTGTATTAACTCCCGCAGCCACCAGACAGCAGCCACCAGAACAAAGGCAATTTCTCATTGAATGAAAATAGCATCCCTTTTGCTGATTAAAAAAAAAATGCCAGACAGAGGAATTGCAGGAATGGCATATATTTTTAAAGTTACAGCTTGGACCAATGTAACTATGTACTGTGTATACCATACTTGGCCTATACCCCTGGAAGTTGGAAATCACTGAAGTAGACACCACTACTTTAGTGAGCTCCACTTACTCCTGGTACCGATGCTGAATATCCAGCTTGATGCATTGTGATTACAGAAAGTCAGCAGATGGACACAGGCACCAGTCAGAGTATGCTTATGAATAAATACAAAGAGTTCTCTGATTGGATGAGGTGGAGAGCATGACATTAACGTCCCACTTCTCAACCCCGTCCAATCATAGAATGCTTTGCATACATTCAGAAAATGCAAAGCATTCTCTGAATGGTGCCCGTACTGAGCAGCTGACCTTTTGTGCTCACAATGCCATCAGTTTCGGCCAATCGGCACGGGACATGGACGTAAGTGGAGATCACTGTAGTAGCAGTGTTTACTTTAGTGATTTTCAGTTTCCATGGAAGTTGGCCAGGTAGGATATACAGGTCCTTCACAAAAAATTAGCATATTGTGATAAAGTTCATTATTTTCTGTAATGTACTGATAAACATTAGACTTTAATATATTTTAGATTCATTACACACAACTGAAGTAGTTCAAGCCTTTTCTTGTTTTGATATTATTGATTTTGGCATACAGCTCATGAAAACCCCAAATTCCTATCTCAAAAAATTAGCATATCATGAAAAGGTTCTCTAAACGAGCTATTAACCTAATCATCTGAGTCAACTAATTAACTCTAAACACTTGCAAAAGATTCCTGAGGCTTTTAAAAACTCCCAGCCTAGTTCATTACTCAAAACCGCAATCATGGGTAAGACTGCCGACCTGACTGCTGTCCAGAAGGCCATCATTGACACCCTCAAGCAAGAGGGTAAGACACAGAAAGAAATTTCTGAACGAATAGGCTGTTCCCAGAGTGCTGTATCAAGACACCTCAGTGGGAAGTCTGTGGGAATGAAAAAGGTGTGGCAGAAAACGCTGCACAACGAGAAGAGGTGACCGGACCCTGAGGAAGATTGTGGAGAAGGACCGATTCCAGACCTTGGAGGACCTGCGGAAGCAGTGGACTGAGTCTGGAGTAGAAACATCCAGAGCCACCGTGAACAGGCGTGTGCAGGAAATGGGCTACAGGTGCCGCATTCCCCAGGTCAAGCCACTTTTGAACCAGAAACAGCGGCAGAAGCGCCTGACCTGGGCTACAGAGAAGCAGCACTGGACTGTTGCTCAGTGGTCCAAAGTACTTTTTTCGGATAAAAGCTAATTTTGCATGTTATTCGGAAATCAAGGTGCCAGAGTCTCGAGGAAGACTGGGGAGAGGGAAATGCCAAAATGCCTGAAGTCCAGTGTCAAGTACCCACAGTCAGTGATGGTCTGGGGTGCCATGTCAGCTGCTGGTGTTGGTCCACTGTGTTTTATCAAGGGCAGGGTCAATGCAGCTAGCTATCAGGAGATTTTGGAGCACTTCATGCTTCCATCTGCTGAAAAGCTTTATGGAGATGAAGATTTAATTTTTCAGCACGACCTGGCACCTGCTCACAGTGCCAAAACCACTGGTAAATGGTTTACTGACCATGGTATTACTGTGCTCAATTGGCCTGCCAACTCTCCTGACCTGAACCCCATAGAGAATCTGTGGGATATTGGGAAGAGAAAGTTGAGAGACGCAAGACCCAACACTCTGGATGAGCTTAAGGCCGTTATCGAAGCATCCCGGGCCTCCATAACACCTCAGCAGTGCCACAGGCTGATTGCCTCCATGCCACGCCGCATTGAAGCAGTCATTTCTGCAAAAGGATTCCCGACCAAGTATTGAGTGCATAACTGAACATAATTATTTGAAGGTTGACTTTTTTTGTATTAAAAACACTTTTCTTTTATTGGTCGGATGAAATATGCTAATTTTTTGAGATAGGAATTTTGGGTTTTCATCAGCTGTATGCCAAAATCATCAATATTAAAACAAGAAAAGGCTTGAACTACTTCAGTTGTGTGTAATGAATCTAAAATATATGAAAGTCTAATGTTTATCAGTACATTACAGAAAATAATGAACTTTATCACAATATGCAAATTTTTTGAGAAGGACCTGTATACACATTGGCTCAAGCTGGATCAATGTCATTATGTAAAAACATACCATGCCTGGAACTCTCTCTTTTTTTTTTAAGTAGATCATAATTACTGTACAAAGTTGGCTGACCTCATTTGCTAGCATCAGACACTGACCTGAGAGGGGGGATCTAATGTAACATTATCATAAAAGAAACAATAGGAAAAGTTTATATATATATATATATATATATATATATATATATATATATATAGAACGAACGAACGAACGAACGAACAAGTAATTCATTTTGTTGAGGTTTTGCATCTTAATACCCGCCTTTCCCCATGATGCCATCTTGGAATCCCAATGCTTTTCAATGGGCTTTTCCAAGATGGGTATCACTGTCCTCTCTTTCCTTCTCGATTTTATATTCTCCTTTTTTTTCAATATAACAGTTTATAATTGATTTATTATTTTTAGTTAATAAAATGTTAATTTATTATTTTCCAGTTATCTAGTTTAAAAAAATTGACCTTTCCGTTTTCAGATTTTCATGAATCAGCTCGTTTTTACATCATTCTTATTTTTTTTTAAATATTACAAACTCTATAGATTTTAAAAGTCGATTATGGATCCTTAGAGGGATAGTCTCTCTAGTCTAAAACCCAATAATTGTGTGGGGACTATTTTAATTGAGCTGCCTTCTTCTGGGAATAGCCACAATAGTAATGTAGAATTTTACATAAGGCCATAAACCTCAGTATCACAGTTTGCTCCATCCTGAGTCACCACCAGCAAATTACTTAACAATAAGTTATAATTCAATGGGTTTGGCAACACAACACTCTAAAAGCCACAACATAGATATTATTACACTGCTGTATTAAACTGTTTATTTAGAACTATTTTAGAATAAGTTCTAATAAAATTGATATCTTTATCTACAGTTCTTATGGTAAGTATAGATGTAATGTCTTTTTTTGGTCCTTTTGTAAGTTAGCCCTTTATTTTTATCTCTATCTGCATTACTTACATCTTACGGAAAGCGGTCGTCACCTTTTGAAACGTATAATGGAAAGAGACACGGGTCTCACTCTCGTCACTCCTATATGTATTGTCGATGGAACCGTTTCTTGCGACCCTACGGAATAACAGAGACATAGGAGGGGAGAGAGTGGGCGATAAGGAACACAAAATGATGGCATACTCAGATGGCATCTTGATGTCAAACGATGTCGTGTTTCGTTTGTAATCAGGTTTTCCCAAAATTCGCATTCACATGTTGCTGTAATTGGTCTACTATTTTTCCAAAAGTCTAAACACATTAAAAGCAATGAGCCAGTAAATAAGGGGTATTTTGGTCTCCCATAATAAAAAAAAATATATAAAATGTAAATACAACAATGTGTTGCAGCGCATATTTATAAGCATATCTGCACTCATAGTTTTCTCTTACTCCCCCTGCTAAGTACCACAAATAATCCTGCCAGTGAAGTCCACCTTATACAGTTTCCTGCAATGGTGTGGCAATGATGCTGCACTAAATTGAAAACAAAGTATGGTACTCACATGTTACTTGTTAAAGCGGAAGTAAACCCATCGATTTAACAGTTTAAAAAAAAAGGCATGCCGGGAATGCTAACTGCACATTGGCTGTGCTCTCAACCAAACAGTCAAACCATCCAATGGCTGGTGTCATAACGGATCACATGTGCAGCACCGTGGCAGTTGAAGATTAAACAGAGGCAAAGATGGCAGCTTCCTTGGCTGAAAACGATAGGAGGGTTTACTTCCACTTTAAATCAGCACAATATCAAACCAGCATGTTAATATGAATGGTTAGGATTAAAGTCCATTATACAAAACAATGGTGAACATATATTTGATTACTAAATTAATAACAAATCAATATGTATATGTAGCACTGACCCCCGAAGGAGCTTCTGGTTATTTTTGGGCTTACCATTACCTTCTTGACCTCGTATGCGTCTAAGGGTTTCCCGAGGTAGATGGTCCAAAGAACTGGATGCAAAATGGTAGACAAAACACAGTCTCTCAATAAAGGAATAGAGGGCATAGGTAGAAAGTTCAGGTACTCTTGGAACTGCTTGAAACTGAATGTCTCACTATGAGATCCAGGGAAGAGCCATTTTCAACTGGATACTACAGCTATTGGATAAATCTCCTCTCAGCAGATTTAGCAGCCGACAGGTGATTCAAATAAAGCAAAGTCTCTGCCACAGACTTGGTTGTAACTGAAGGATATATGAAGTTAGAGAACCCTCATACGCTACCAGTATCTTGCAGCCGGTCCGGCGATACCGTACGAGTGTGGGTTCACCTGGTGTCATTTCAACTTAGCTTCCAGGCTCTTGCCGAGCAGCCAGCCTTGTGCGTGGCCCTCTTCTGAAGAGTCCTTGCCTGGTTGCATTCTCAGTTGCTGGGCCTCTCCAAAACCAAGACGGCACCGGACCACCTTAGAATCCTCATTCCAGTTACTGTGTCCCGGGCTATGCAGCCCCGAGACTCGGAAACGGATGGATCCGCACCCTAGGCCATGAGGGCCTCTGAGGGCTGGTCAGGACCAAACAGACAGACAGAAAGATTTTCTGGACTGGAACCCAGAAGCACATGACCTCCGTACCTTAAGCACCCTCTCCCAGAATGCACAGCGAGACAACACACTCACTGGTTGGTTCCGAGAGAGATTGGCACCCAATGTATCCAAATGGACTGCGTTCCTGTGCTTGCCAGAGGTGACACCAACACCTATGGTCAAGCAGAACACCATGCAATCCAGCCAAACTGGTACTGAGACCATAATTTAGAGCAATTAACCCTAAAACCCAACTATAGCGCATGCTCATTAGGAGCCCAGCGATACATAAAGTCCAGTGTGACTGTAGCCCAACACCAATAAAGTGCTTCAGTGTGAGGATATCCTTGTATCTTCACCACTAGTGCTCAAGTGATAGATGTGAACTCACAAGAGGTGTTTGACCTCTTTTTTACAGGAAGGTCAAAAACGCTTAGAGACTCAAAACTGGAATGTTCCTCTGCTGTAGACACATCACTTATTTCCTCCACTTAGGGATAAGGATGAGGGAAGTAACTTGCCAGGAGACATAATTAAAAGGTTCTGTAGTGTAGTATGTTTATTAAATATTGTTGGACAGATAAAAAAAAAAGTATTGCACTCACATGTAAATGTGCCTATAACCGGCACTGGTGTGTACAGCTTGTGCAGATGTATGGATGTTTTCCTCCGTAGCTGGCGTGCGGGCCAAGCCTCGTTCTCACCGCCAGCCCGGATGTGATGTCACATGGGATCCGAAAGTGATGAATCCCCCCTCTGATGTACATTTCACCGTGATTGGCGTCTTCATCCTTATCCCAAATTGTAGGAAATAAGTGGAGTGGCTACAGCAGAGGAATGTTCCAGTTTTGAGTCTAAGCGTTTTTTGACCTTCCTGTAAAAAGGGGTCCGGTGAGTTCGCATCTATCACTTGCACACTAGTGGTGAAGATAAAAGGATATCCTCACACTGAAGCACTTTATTGGCGTTGGGCTACAGTCATGCTGGACTTTATATATGTATTGATTTGTTATTTATTTAGTAATTTAATATATGTTTGCTATTTTTATCAATGTTTGTTGATGGACTTCAATCCAAATCATTCATTCATTTAACATGCAATATGTGAGCGCCATACTTTGTTTTCAATTTATGATTTGTGGTGTATTAATCACTTTCTTAAAGGGGGCAGCCATAGTTTGACTTTATATTAGGACGCTATACACTGGTAATACTTTTTCACAATGATGCTGTACTGCTTCTGAATTCAGAGTCTATACTCTCATATAGACTGTACCTACTTGAACTTGCTGACTTTGAGATTTGGGATATGAACTTTGAGTTTTTCCTAAAAGTTTTCACATAACATTGTAGTGGGAACTAACAGCAGAGGGGTTTAATCCATTTATAAAATGTTCAAAACCTTTTCTGGACACAAGTCTTTATCTAATATACATATTTATACAGTCTTTGTGGGAAATGAGGTGATTTGAACAGAACAGTCCAGCAGGTTTGGAACACAGATCTTTATTTCTTATGCCACGTACACACAGTCAGAATTTCCGATGGAAACAGTCCAATGGGAGCTTTTCATTGGATTTTCCAACCGTGTGTATGCCCATCGGTCTTTTTCTGGTCGGACTTTGGATTGAGAACCTGTTCTTAATTTTTCCGACAGAAAACTTTTCTATCGGATTTTCCGATCGTGTGTATGCAATTCCGACACGCAAAATTACGACGCATGCTCGGAAACAATTTGACGCATGCTCAGAAGCATTAAACTTCCCTTTTATAGTGCAGTCAAATGTTTTTTAAGGCGTGGTGTTATTGACCGTCCGAATTTGGTGTGACCGTGTGTAGGCAGGACAGTTTGAGCGAAATTCCGTAGGAATTATCGGAGCTTTTTCGTGTGTACGCGGCATTACAGAATAGCAATCACAAAAGGTTGCCTCCATTTAGGTAGCCATACATTACTCTTTTTTGTTCAGCCAGCTGGCTGTATGAAAAAAAACTGAGTGGATTCCCCCAACCACAGATTTAAGGTAGATGGGGGAATCCTCCTTGCTGAGTCTTTGTATTCTGACAGTGGGACTCCCCCACCAACAGAATACACTGATCAGCACTGCAGCCCATTGGCTGCATGTGCTGATCAAATGCTGTTTTCCAGCAGGACAGTGTAACAGAAGCTTGTCCAACAACCGGCTTTTGTTGAACAGCGAGGGCTACACATGGATCGAAAGTCGGTCGCTCCCAGCTGAACCAGACGAATTTCCATCGATGTATGACCAGCTTTTAGCATTCGACTAGACCTTCCTTCCACTAAGCAGTCTTCCTCTCGTTCAAAAGTATTTATTTTTAACTAAGCAGTTTTTCTAGCATCGTACTTTGCCAGTTTCTAAAACTATTTGTCCTCCAGGATTTTCCACCCTTCTAACTGAGGGTGAGGCAGCACCAGAGACCCAACTGTCCCTTACAAAACCTGATTCTGGTTCAACCTAAAATTTCCCCACTTCAGGGCCCTGTAATGCCAGAGGAAAAAGCTATTTATAGCCTTCATGGATCCAAAGATAACTACTAGGATTGTGTCAAAACTAGACACAGGCTCTCCCAAGATGGTGTTTGGAGCCCAGAGGAGTCCTAGGTTTAGCTTCCTGTAGTGCTCAAGTAAGTGGTCATGTTACTGCTCTGTTTACACAAGAAGGAAAAGTGATCATAGCGCAGCTGATCTGACAAAGCAATACCATCCCTCCTCAAGTACAGAAGTGACCACCCCTATTCACCTTTTCCTCCTGGCAGATCCCAGGCTTGCCGAGTTATCACTGTTAATCCTCCTTTTTTTTTAATACAGGTCTAAATTTAAGTATTTGAACATTATGGATTACATGAATCAAACTTCTCCTCTTCAGTTTATCCTCATTGGACTGTTCACAAATAGTTATCAACAGAGTGTATATTTTGTTATATTTTTAATAATATACATAGCCACAGTTGTAGGTAATGCCCTTATCAAAGTGGTCAGAGTTGATAGCAGACTTCACAATGCTATGTACTGTTTCCTTAGTAGCCTTTCATTCATTGATCTCTGCTTTTCTTCCGTCATTGTGCCGAAACAGTCATTACCTTAGCCAAAGACAATAGTATTTCTTTTCTAGGCTGCAAAACCCAAAATGTATTTCCACTTGGCTTTAGGAGGAACTGAATGTGTAATTTTGTCCATCATGGCTTTTGATAGGTACGTGGCCATCTGCAACCCTTTACGGTACAACGCTATCATGAGCAAGCAGATCTGTATTTAATTGGCAGTTGGCTTCCGATCGCTTATGGCAAGTTTAAATGTAATGTCTTTATTTGGTCCTTTTGTAAGTCAGCCCTTTATTTTTATTTATATCTGCATTACTTACATATTACATATAACCTTTTAAAAAAGTGAATCTTAGATCAGATTTTTACACTAGTTAAATCAGTAATTTTAAAGTAAAACTTTATAGTAATTATGTAAGCTATATCAAACTAAAAGGGCATAACTAAAACTGACAGACATTTCTAATTTCCCTATCAAGAAACCCCAGCTACTGTGTTCCGTTTGTAATCAGGTTTTCCCCAAATTCTCATTCACATGTTGCTGTAATTGGTCTACTGTTTTTCCAAAAGTCTAAAC
Source organism: Lithobates sylvaticus (assembly GCA_028564925.1). Taxonomy (NCBI): domain Eukaryota; kingdom Metazoa; phylum Chordata; class Amphibia; order Anura; family Ranidae; genus Lithobates; species Lithobates sylvaticus. Next base: position 172,963,780 of record CM053038.1, read on the forward strand.
ACAGTAAAAGCAATGAGCCAGTATATCAGGGGTATTTTGATCTCCCATTAAAAAATAAATAAAAAAAATACAATAATGTGTTGCAGCGCTTACTCCCCCTGCTAAGTCCCACTCTGTTGAACAGAGAGGGCAACACACGGATCGAAAGCCAGTCACTCCAAGCTAAACCAGACGAATTTCCCTCCATGTATGGTCAGCTTTTAGCTCTCGACTAGATTAGTTAGTCATGCATTGTGGTCAACTACGTACTACTCACAAGTGCTCTTAAGGGCTAAAGAGCACAAACAAATCCAGCCACAGATAACCTTTACTTGCACTAAGCAGTCTTCCGAGCATCATACTTTGCCCAGTTTCTAAAACTATCTGTCCTCCACCCTTCTTAAGCCCCATACACACGCGTGGATTATCCGAGGACCAGGTCCGTCAGACCATGTCCGTCATACTTTGTCTGATGTTGGTTTTGCGTACACACGGTCGGACAAAGTTGTCGGAAAATCCGATCATTCTGAACGTGGTGACGTTTGTTGCCTACGACGGGACTACGTAGAGGCTAGTAGCCAATAGCTTTGGTCTTGTAATGTGATCTGAGCATGCGTAGCACTTTGTCCGTCGGACAACCGTACACACGATCGGATTTGGTGTGATCGGACCGTGTTGTCGGCAAATCTATCCAGCAGGAGATAGGACTTTGTCCGTCGGACAATCCGACGTACACTGTCCGATGGTGCATACACACGGTCTGATTTTCAACAACATTGTCCGATCGGACAGAATCCATGCAAAAATCCGACCGTGTGTATGGGGCTTAACTGAGGTTGAGGCAGCACCAGACCCAACTGTCCCTCACAAAACCTGATTCTGGTTCAACCTAAAATTTCCCCACGTCAGAACACTGTAATAACAGGAGGGAAAAGCTATTTATAGCCTTCATGGATCCCAAAATGGCTACTAGAATTGGGTAAAAATTAGACACAGGCTCTCCCAAGATGGTGTTTAGAGCACGTTTCATAGGAGTCCTATGGTTTAGCCTTCTGTAGTGCTAAATTAAGCAGCGGTCATGTTACTGCTCTGTTTACACAAGAAGGAAAAGTGATCATAGCACAGCTGACCTGACAAAGCAATACCATCCCTCCTCAAGTACAGAAGTGGTCACCCCTATTTACCTTTCTCCTGGCAGATCCCAGGCTTGCTGAGATATCACTGTTAATCCTTTTTTTTTTTTATATACAGGTCTAAATTTAAGTATTTGAATATTATGGATTACATGAATCAAACTTCTCCTCTTCAGTTTATCCTCATTGGACTGTCCACAAATAATTATCTACAGAGTGTATATTTTGTTATATTTTTAATAATGTACATAGCCACAGTTGTAGGTAATGCCCTTATCATCATAGTGGTCAGAGTTGACAGCAGACTTCATACCGCTATGTACTTTTTCCTTAGTAACCTTTCATTCATTGATCTCTGCTTTTCTTCCACCATTGTGCCAAAACTCTTAGTCATTACCTTAGCCAAAGACAAAAGTATTTCTTTTCTAGGCTGCGCAACCCAAATGTATTTCCACTTGGCTTTAGGAGGAACTGAATGTGTCATTTTGTCCATCATGGCTTTTGATAGGTACGTGGCCATCTGCAATCCCTTACGGTACAACACTATCATGAGCAAGCAGATCTGTATTCAATTGGCAGTTGGCACATGGTGCGTTAACTTTCTGAACTCCATCTCTCACGCTTTCTTTACTTTCCAGCTTCCATACTGTCGGTCAAATCATGTTGACCACTACTTTTGTGAAATGCCCCCTCTCTTCAGGTTGTCTTGCAAGGATACTTTAATGAACGAAATAGCTGTATATGTTTCCGGGGGACTTGTTGCCATTTGTGCTTTTGCTCTGACGCTTATGTCTTATGTCAAAATTATTTCCACTGTCCTGAAGATCCGGTCCACTGAAGGAAGACACAAAGCTTTCTCTACCTGTGCCTCCCACCTTGCTGTAGTTTGCCTATACTACGGGGCCATTTCCTTCATCTACATGAGACCTCGAAATAGCTACTCACCAAAGAAAGACAGGGCAGTGTCAATCCTCTATACAGTAGTGACTCCAATGGTGAACCCTATGATTTATAGCATAAGGAACAAGGAGGTCAAAGGAAGTTTGAAAAGAATGATTCTTCCAAAAATAAAGTCTTAATTTTCATCTATAGGTGCCAAATGCTAAGCTTTAAAACTGTGTTTTTATATCTGGAAAGCAAAATGCCTTGTAAGACTTAATATTTTGTTTGGTAATAAAATATATTTTTGATGGAGAACAAAAAATATCAAAATGGAAAACAAAAAAACAAAACAAAAAGACAAATGCTTTTGTGGTACAACACAGAAAAAAAGGGAAGGTCTGTTTTTTGCTCCCTTGCATTGTATGGCAAATAATTCTATAGGAATGGAATGCCTTAACACAGCACACATTAGCATGCAAAATGCAGCATAGTAAAATGTAAAGGGGGCTTTGGGCTTCTGGCCCAGCAGTTAACATAACCTTCGGTTGTGGCGTTCCTATGAGCAGATCCTACCCGGGACATTACCTGCAAAAACTTTTTATATTAGCTTTCTCTTTTTGGTAAAATTCCTTTTACATTCCAAAAACATAAGGAAAAGTTTGTTTTCTAGGTTGACGGTTTTTGTCTCTTGCGTCTGTAAGGTTGTAGTACAGCCATTAGCCTGCAATTTTCCTGGGCTAATAAGGTTATTTTTAGTCCTTTAAGGGCTGCAAAATGTGTTATTTCTATCACATTGCTTAAGCTTTGCTACAGTAAAGGCTTGTATTGAATGATTTTTGTAGTGCAGATTGTGTGGACAGCTGAACATGATCTCAGCAAAAGGAGAACTATGGTCATAGCAGGCCACAGAGCTGCAATATGACCAAAGGCTCAATGGTTGCCTACTGATTGTTATATTAAAAACAACAAAAGTGTTAAAGCTCTGTACTGTAATTTATTTCCCTGTACCTTATGCAAAAACCTTCAAAAAATTAAGAAGATCTTGTTTAAAGTGTTAATAAATTGGTTTTGTACCTTTGTTCTCTACCTTAATTTGGGATGTGGGGTAGTTAATTTGGGGGTACTTCCATAAAGGTACTACACCAAAAAACAAACATATGGCAGCTTGTTAGGAGGGTGATCTTATCCGGTGTGTTAACCCAGACAAGAGAGACTTTGAAGACTACAGATAGATGTATTGGTGGCTACAATTTTGGTTGGGCACAAAACCTGCAGTGGATGAGAAATGGTCATTATAAATATCACAAACTGAAAGAGTACTGATTGAACTTTGTACAGTGCCTTGAAAAAATATTCATACCCCTTGAAAGTTTGTCATGCTACAATAAAAATATGTAAATGTATTTTATTGGAATTGCATGTGATATACCAACTCCAAGTGGCACATAATTGAGAAGTGGAAGGAAAATTATAAATGGTTTTAAAATGTTTTACAAATAAATGAAGCACCCTCTAGGTAGGTAGGTGCTAGAGGTAGGATTTTGTAGGACAGGTAAATTTAGGCAGGCCTGGCTGGCAGCCAGGCCTGTTCGTTTTGATCTGATCTGGGTTGTGATGCATACAAAAACTTGTATGTCGCAGACACCACCACCAACTCCTTGTAATTATAAATAGTATGACCCCTAATTGGGGGGTGGGACGATGTGGATGCGTTTCCCCTCGATTGCCCCTCCGCAGTTAGGAAAGTCTATCCGCTGGGCAAAGTGGCATGCCACAGTCTGCCATTCCTGTGGGGTTGAAGGAAACTGTGGAGTCAAACAAGAAAAACAAAAATTAGTACATAAACATTGCAAGCAGATTAGACACAAACATTCTTGGCCAACATCAGTACAACATTTATTTTAAGGAGTATTTAAAGACAAAAGTATAAGTTCCACTTATCAGATTCCTCGCCCCCTCTGATGGCCCATTGTAAAAATTTTAGGGGGGGGGATGTTTTGGCCAGGTAACCGTCTCCACTTTTAGAGCTGAATGCATAAATAATGTGTTTTAATTTGGCCAGCCCCTTCTTACTTACACTTGGCAGCTCACTGGACAGGTAAGAAGTGTCATAATACAAAAATAGGAATACACACTGTACAAATTGAAGCACATTTTTACATTCTGCAATTACCTATCAAGATAATAGGAGAACAAAACAGTACCATTTGAAAGTATTAAGGCAGGCCCTTGCACTACATGCTTTGGTAAATTCATCCATAAATATGACCACAAAAGGGGTAGGTATAGTGTGTATGGGTTTGGTAAAGTCAACAGATGGAGGATTGTTATCAGTTGACTTAGCAGTTGGGGAGAGGGAGGGTTCAAAATAAATTTGGGCCCCCTCCCCAAAAAAGCCTCTTGCACTATGCATGAATTTAAGGACACAAATAACATTTGTACACATTGTAGGGGGTGTTTAGGGTAAAACACTACCATGGAGCGGACCAAATACATTTTTAAGTGACTAGCCTAGATGTGTATGGGCCCAGGATAGCATGCTGGGGAGGTTAGTGAAGGAAAATATGCATGAAGGACAAAAAAGGACGTTTAAAAACTTTCAGCATGCATGAGGACAAAGAGGACATTCACAGCATATTACAATCATGGTAATTGGGGAATGATGAAATAAATCCAATACATTAGCAAACATTAAATACAATGAATGTGATGTTAAAAGGAGAAAACGTACCCTAATATAGTCCTTCTGCAGGACCTGAATGATGGCAGAACAGGTCTCTGGAATAATGATTCCCAGAGCCTGGGGGAGATGCCTGTCGAGAACTTGATGTCCTGCAGACTTCTCCCTGTCGCCAAGTATGTGTTGTGGTGACTAGCCTTTGTTCTGGAGTGATGGCTTGCCGCATGTAGGTGTCCTGCTTGGTAATATAGGGGGACAGCAAAGCCAACAGACACTGAAAAACTGGCTCTATCATCCGAAGATAATTCCTGAAATCATCAGGATTATTCTCCTGGATCTCCTGCAACAAAGGCATATGCAAGAATTGGTCATGCTGGAGCAACCAATTCTTCGTCCATGAACTCCTCCTTGCCCTGTTCATGGACTGGACTTGGGTCAAAGTAAGAACCCCCAACACTAAGCCCCTGCATAGCACGAACTCTATGATGAGTACGTAACCGCAACATGGCTTCAAAACGGTCGGCTGGTCAGAACGAACTAACAGAACGCACTGAAAATCAGAAAGGCCTGAGAAGAGTGAGCTGAAAATCAGAAAGGAGCGGACAAAAAACGCACTGAAAAACAGATACAAACCCACAAGCACAAACTGAAGAGCAGTAACGAACTGAAAAGCACAAGGCTGAAAAGCGTGAATCGTCTCTCACCAAACTTCTACTAACACGAGATAAACACGAGATTAGCAGAAGGAGCCCAAAGGGTGACGCACTGGCTATTGAACTTCTTTTATAGTGCCGTCATACATGTTGTACGTCAGCGTGTTCTTGGCGATCATAATTTCCAACAACATTTGTACGACCGTGTGTATGCAAGACAAGTTTGAGCCAACATCCATCAAAAAAAAACAAAAAAACACGGTTTTGTTGTAGGAATGTCCGATCGTGTGTACGCAGCATAACAGTGATGGCCACAGCAAGTACATGTACTAAATATCATACCTTGCCACCTGCAAATACATGTTCTAATCATCAATTCCTATACCTATGCTGCCTGATTTGTTACATAGTAGGTGAGGTAAAAAAAAGGCACAAGTGTGTGTGATTGTGTGTATGCATGTGTGTGATTATATGTCAGTATTACCTTGTATATCCCTGTATGTTGTGGTAGTTGAAACTATTGATGCCCCCCACTTAGACCACCGCCTGTGGAAGGAAATTCCACATCCTTCCCGATCTTACAGTAAAGAACCCTCTACGTAGTTTATCATCCTTCCTGAGGACTGGTGCCCAAAACTGGATAGCATACTCTAAGTGCGGCCAGACCAGAGTCTTGTAGAGAGGGATAATTATTGTTTTATCTCTGGAATTAATCCCCAATTGCATGCCAATATTCTGTTTGCTTTGTTAGCAGCAGCTTGGCATTGCATGCCATTGCTGAGCCTATCATCTACTAGGACCCCCAGGTCCTTTTCCATCCTAGATTCCCCCAGAGGTTCTCCCCCCAGTTGTTAATACTGTTCAGGAAATATACATAAAGTAATCAGTAGCATAGGCAACTAAATCCAAAGCAAAATATTTAACAAAAGAGAAGAATAAGTGTTTAGCCATGCAGCAAAAATGTAAATTATTGGTGCACTATATAGAATAGTAAAATACATACAATAAAATGGATCCCACTCTAATACAAAGAATGATGGACCATAAGTAGCTATTATTCAAAGTAAAAGTATTATAGGGACATAGAAGGACATTTATACCTGGAAGTCCTTCAACTCAAAATTCACACTAGCTATAAGCTATGAGTTTGGAGTTGAACCCCTTTCCAGCCATAACAACCTCCACTCATCTAGGAAGCATTTCTACATTAATTTGGAGTTTCTGTTAGAATTGGTGTCCATTCAGCTAAAGCATTGTCAGATAATGTTGTTAAGTCCTAGCAACTTGCATTCCAATTACTGCTAAATGTTTTCAATAGGGTTTCTGTCAAAGTTATATCATATATAAAGTTAGACCACTTGAGTTCCTTTTTACCAAACATACCTTTATGGACCTAACTTTGTACACATGGGCACAGTCATGCTGGAACAGAAAAGGCCCATCCTAAAACTTTTACCACTGGCTTGGTAGACCATAATTTTCCATAATGTATTTGTTTGCTGTAGGATTTGCTTCACTAGAAAGGCCTGAACTCAATAATTTGAGGTAGTGACCACCAATTTTGGTCATGTTGTGTAGGTGTGAGGGTCAGGTGTCTATAATGTTTTGGTGATATACAGGGTGGGCCAAAAGTAGGTATACGTTACTTCTACATTATAAAATGTTGTACATTATACATTTAAAAGGCCCCCTCATTTTGCGTCAGCTGTATGGAGTTACAGTACCTTGACAACAATTTCCCACAGCATTGAATTGGCAACATGGCAACATTGACTGTCTGCCACATTTACCTGACTTGACACCTACAGACTTCATTTTTTATAGGGCTTAGTAAAGTATAAAGCTTTTTAATACTTTTGCCGCCAGGCCCTGCGCTCTAGTTTTAAATCCAGGTGGCCAGACCATTTTTTTTTTTTTTCCATAAAGTTTTTATTGATTTTTACAACAAACAGCTTAAACAGCAACATTGGAATACAGAACAGATTGCTTAGGAAATTCCAAGACATTACAATGAAACAGGTACAAGTATGAGGGAAATAGGATCACAAGGAATCTCATCTTAGAATCCTGGGCTGACAAAAATGGGTAATATGGCCCGTCAGCCATCTAGGATCGTTTGTTAGTGCGGTCAGTCCAGAGGGAGGTAGAGTAAGGGGAGACGGGTTAAGAAGACAGGTGGAAGCTCGAGTAAAGTGTAGATGTAGAAGAAGAGAGGAAAGGGGGACAGCTGGGGGGGTTGTGGAGTGTAGAGCCATAGCATAGGTAGAGGAGGGGAGGAGCGAAGGGGAGGGAGAGGTAGGGGTATAGGATGGGGGGGGGGTATATGCAGCTCAAGGGGATCTGTGGTAGAGGCAATACGTGGATGGATATGGTTACCTCGGTATGGTTTCATCAGCTAAGTCAATGCCGTCCTGGTGAGGATAGCTATTCAGGTGGTGTAAGATTGAAAGCGTTGGGTAGTTCTAAAGTGGACCCAACATGCCCAAGTAGCGTTGAACTTCTGGATCCGTTCTTGGGAGATATGTACCAGTTCCTCCATTTCCTCTATTTTTGATATCCTCAGAAACCATTCGCTTATCGTCGGAGTGTGTGTAGATCGCCAATGTACTGGGATGCACAATCTCGCCGCGTTTACCAAGTGCATGGCCAGGGATTTAAAGTATTCAGATCTGGACAGGTGTGTATGGTGTAAGAGATATTGTGCAGGGGAGTAGTCTAATGTGTAGGTGGTGATGTGAGCGATAAGCTCATGGACCTCTTTCCAGAATGGCTGAAGAGAATCACACTCCCACCAGATGTGGAGCATGGAACCCACCGCCTTTTTACACCTCCAGCATACATCGGGGGTAGATGGGGAAAACTTATGTAGGAGTGCTGGAGTCCTATACCAACGTGTCCTAATCTTGTAACAATTTTCTTGGGTCGCTACGTTGAGGGATCCCTTGTGGGTATATTCGTTTATGCGCGTCCAGTCGTCCTCGGAGAGTGGGACCTGTAGGTCCCTCTCCCAGGACAATCTTGCTGAGTCTGGGAGGGCTGGTGAATCTTCTGTGAGCATGTTGTAGATAGCTGAGATTAGGTGTCTTTGTGGGGGAGAGCTTGTGCATAGGGCTTCAAAAGGTGTCTTACGTCTCGTCCATAGTTCTTCAGTTGCCTGGGTAGAGAGGAAATGTCGTATTTGTCTGTATGACCAGAACGGAAAAGAATTGGAGGGTGAGGAGGCGACTAGGTCCTCGTATGTGCGTGGGGATCCCCGGGAGTACAACTGATGTGCTAGGATGCTGTCGTGGGGCCATTCTAAAGATAGGAAAGAGGTTGAGATGCCTGGTTGGAAGCTGGGGTTACCCCTCAGTGGGGTCATGGGTCCCGGTATAGAAGAGAGCGGAGAGATTTTTGTAGCTCGTAAAAACGCTCTAAGGGATGGATGGATGAGCGGGTGCTTTAAGGCTGCTGAGGGCCAGTGTTGGGGAGAGACCCACGGCAGGGACTTGAGAGGGATGTGTATGGAGGATCTCTCTAGGGTTACCCAGATTTTCCTGTGTTCGTGTATATTCCAGTCCACAACTCGCGTGAGGTGACTTGCAAGGAAATATTTGTGAAGATCCGGCAGGCCGATCCCCCCTTTAAGTTTGGGGCACGTAAGGCGTGTGTATTTTATTCTAGGTGGGGAGTTTTTCCATATGAATAAGGAGGATGCTTTCTTGTATAGTGCAAAGAAGGAGGCTGGAAGGTCTATGGGGATGCATTGTATCAGGTAGAGGAGGCGTGGCAGGATTATCATTTTTACAAGCGCTGATCGGCCAAACCAAGAAACGTTAAGGGTTTGCCAGTCACTCAGGTCCTGTTGGGCTTTTTTCAGGGCTACTAGGAAGTTCTCATTATAGAGGTCGGACATTTTGGTTGTAATCTTTATACCCAAGTATGTGATAGCCTTTTGGCTCCATTGGAAAGGGAAGTGTCTTTTGCAGTTCTCTACTTCTTCTCTGGTAAGGGTGACATTCAACGCTTGGGATTTTGTGTAGTTGATCTTTAGATAAGATAGCGACCCAAAGTGATCTATGTCTTTCAACAAGTTGGGGATGGTGGTTAAGGGAGAGGTAAGGGTAAGTAGGACGCCGTCTGCAAAAGCAGCTACCTTATATTCCCTACCCTGCGTGGCCAGTCCCCTGATGTTGGGGTTGTCTCTTAATCGGTTGAGAAAGGGTTCTAAAAGGAGCACAAAAATTAGGGGAGACAGTGGGCACCCCTGGCGTGTACCGTTCCCCATGTTGAAGGCGTCCGACAAGTGGCCATTGACCCGTACCCTCGCACTAGGAGAGGAGTACAGGGCCAAGATAAGGGACAGCATGCGGGGTCCGAGGCCAATTGCCCCCAGGACTTCCCGCATGTAGTCCCAGGCCACTCTGTCGAACGCCTTCTCAGCGTCCAGTGACAGAAAAAAAACGCGGGTGTTTGAAGTAGTAAGTAGGTGGTGGAGATTCAGGGCTCTAATAGTGTTGTCCCTAGCCTCTCTGCCGGGAACAAAGCCCACCTGATCTAAGGAGATCAGGCCCGGCAGGAGAGGGGACAGTCTATTCGCCAATATTTTTGCATAACATTTAATGTCTACATTAAGTAGAGATATCGGCCTGTAGTGCTGGACTTGAGAGGGATCTTTCCCTGCTTTTGGTATAACCACGATGTGGGCTTCTAGCATGCGGTCTAAGGGAGTTGCAGAGGTCGTCATGGCATTAAACGTGGTTATCATTTGTGGGGCTAGGATTGTAGAAAAGGACTTGTAATACTGCAGTGTGAACCCATCAGGGCCTGGGCTTTTCCCTGTTTTCATTTGCTTTAGGGCTAGTTCAAGCTCTTCTAGGGTAAGAGGACGTTCCATGTCATTGATCTGCGAGTGTGTTAGAAGTTTTGGGCAATATTGAGCCAGGAAGGTTCTAATCTCTGCCATCCTATGTTCTGCTCGGGCGGTGTTGTGGGTGTGGGGATTAATGTTGTATAGTTCTTTATAATATTGTTCAAAAGCGAGGCCGATATCCTCGTTTCTGGAAAAAGGGGAGCCATGTGGGTTTTGAATTTGGTGGATGGTGTTAGAAGGTCTAGATGATTTCACCACCCGGGCCAATAGCTTCCCACTTTTATTTCCTTGTTCGTAAAACACCCTCTGGTGTAGAACATATCTGCGTCTCGTACGTTTCCCCAGTTCCTCCAGTAGAAGAGATCGTGTGAGGGTCAATTCTCGTAGGGCTGTCTGTGAGTGGGAAAGTTTGTGGACCTTTTCTAGTTGCTGAATTCGGTGTATTAAATCTGCTATGACTTTCTGGTGTTGCTTCTTAACCTTGGCTGCTTGTGCCATTAGTTCTCCCCTCACTACACATTTATGGGCCTCCCACACACTAATCGGTGACATACCTGGAGTGGAATTTTCAGTAAAGTAGCTACGGATGTGGGATTCTAAGCGAGTCGCGAACTCCACATCTTTGAGCAGTGCAGAGTTCAGGCGCCAGGTCTTAGACCTAGAAATTGTTTCAGGGAAGGTCAGGGTGACTGAGATAGGGTGGTGGTCTGAGAGATACATTGGCTCTATGGTTGCGTGAGTGAGGTATGTCAAGTCTGGTTGGGAGAGAAAAAAATAGTCGATTCGTGAGTATTTCTTGAAGGGGTTGGAGTAAAAAGTGTAATCTTTGACCGTTGGGTTCAATGTGCGCCACGTGTCATGGAGGCCTAGGTCTTGGAGTTGCAATTTGATCTGGCGTAGTGCGCGGTGGGAGAGCGTAGATGTGCCTAGGGAGGTATCAATTACTGGATTGAGCGGGACGTTGAAATCCCCCCCTAGAATAATTATCCCTTCTTTAAACGAGGTTAAGAGGTCACAAACCTTCCTATAGAATGAGACTTGGTGCTCGTTGGGTGAGTAAATGTTTGCGACGGTGCGGGGTTTAGAGGCGTACAAGCCTTTCACAAATACAAACCTACCCTCGGGGTCGGACAGGGAGTCCGTCATTTGAAAAGGGGCCTGCTTAGAGATCAGGATGGAAGTGCCTTTGGTTTTGGCTAAGGGGTTTGTGGCGTGGATGGCCGTCTGGTACATCTGGTTAGAAAGTTTGGGTATGGAGTCCGATCGGAAATGTGTTTCCTGAAGGAGGATGAATTGGGCTTTCTGTTTGGTAAGTGCGGACATGATTTGGGAGCGTTTTTCGGGAATGTTCAGACCTTTTACATTGAGCGATAAACACTTTAGTGACAAGGAGGCTTGTGGCTTTGAGGCAGGATGCATGGTGCTTTGAGGATTAGGAGTCAAGGCTTATTCTAGAATAATGAGGTAGTTATTTGGAAGCACTGGGGTTCCAACCGTACCGAGGTAACGATCCAGAGGGAGTACTTATATTGGTAAGGCGGGGACAAGGGGAAAGGAAAGTAGGGCCTAAGGGAGAAAGAGAGGGGAGGAAGAGAGGGAAGAAAGGAAAAGGGAAGAACGAGGGACAAGAGGAGAAAGAGGTAAGGGGGAGAAGAGGAGGGGATAGGGGTCGTGGACCTTGAAGGTGTAAAAAAAGGAGGAAAGGAGAGTCAAGAAGGAGGGTAGGAGTTCGTGGAGATCACGAGATTTGGGGTAGGGGAATACCAGAGGTGGAGAGGAACGTGTCAGTCCACCTGGAAGAGGGAAGGCTGGATGGTCAGCAGGCTAAGGTCTAGTACTGCTGGTGGGGGACATGTATATTAGCAATCTGGAGGACTCGAAAGACAGTGGTGGTGTGGCGGGGAGCAATCAATCCGTTGGCAGATAGGGTGGGTAAGCCTACTAACTGTGGGGTGTACCGGCAAGTAACAGTAATAACAGTCTTAACAAAATGTGCTATCTCACTAATAGAAAACCTGTCCGTGTCAATTACCTCACCGTATTCGTTGTATCTCCATACATATCTTGTATTAGTGTTTCTGCGATGTAAGTTCAGTACACAGCAGAAGCAGAAACACATGTGGCAAGAGAGAATGACATTTCAGGTAACAACAATATAAAAATATAAAAAGAAAAGAAAAAGACAATTGTAGATAGTCGTACATGGCCCTCAATTCCTTCCCAGAGAGATTACATTTTGGCACAACAGCCACCCAGGGTGGGATCCAATAATTGGTACCTGGGTCCCAGATTATCAGATGCCCCCTGCATTATCGTACCTGACTCATGGGCAGAGGTGCATTCCCGACCCTCCAGGGCGCGGCTCAAAAGATGGCTTCCTCCCCGGGCGGACGGGAATAGCAGCTGTCGTGGTCTCAGGGAGTCATCGGGTGAAAATCGTCTTTTCGGACTAAAATCTTGAGTTGTATCTGAGCAGGGGTTAGGGCCCCTCCTGCTGGGTAAAATCAGAATTAAATAAAAATGGTAGAAATACTGCAAGTTTCATGTAACAAAATTGCCTGCGTGGTGATCATACACTGTGATACTTTTAGTATATGGGAGGGAAGGGATTGAGGGTAGGGAGCAGACATATACAAATATAAATAAGTCTATCGAAGTGCCATTTTGTTTTGTTTGGGACATCTGCTTAGATGGGGCAAGGGGCGACCATGGGAGGCCAACGCTTAAGGGTGGGGCGATGACCTCTGGATAGGTTAAATAGTCGCCGTGTCTATCGAGACAATGTGCGCGTCAGCAGTCATTGCTATAGTATGAGTGATAGGGACAGCGTCAGCCAGCCATGGTCGGGGCCTCAGGTAGCCAATAAACCTATTTGTCAGGTATGTGCCCGTGGACCAAGTTCTAATCCTGGACAGTAAAGCACACAGCACTAAAACAAAGAATAAAAAACAAAGAATAAAAAAATAAAAAGATCAGCTGGTGCATGGGCTGGGGTACCAGTGTTCCATGGTGTTCAGGTAGAGATCTGATGAGGGTCGCCGAGAGGTTGTCTCAGACTCAGCAGGAGGGGGGAGTCACTTCCATCGTGAACGTCTGGGCACTTAGTTAGGTATTGTTCGATGCATAGTGGTGTTGTTAGGGTTCAGGTATATTCGGGATCATTTCTGGGTGGAGATACACAGCAGCCAGAAAAAACAACAAAAAGGGGGGGAGAGGTTTTTCCCCCCTTTTCTTTTTCCTTCTTATAATAATACTGTCAGTGCTGATGGAGAATAAGGGCTTTAGCTGGGAGAGTCGTACGGTGGGTATGTCGGTTCGATGGTTAGAGATAGGTATAATAGGCGGGAGAAGCGTAACATGGGTTTTGTCGGCACAAACTTACAGGTCCGTAGTCGTTTTGAACTTAGCTGCTCTTATGATGATGCCGGTCGGTCCCTGCGGGGGGTCTCCGGAGGTCCCGGGCTGTGCTGGTTCAATTCCCGGCGGGAGGGGTGCGCTCCGGGTGAGTGCTGGCCTGATCTTCGGCGGTGTGTGCGGTGCCTCTGCATTTTGGGTGAGGGATTGTGTGAGACCTGGCGCCATGGCTCCGTCGGGAAGTGGAATGCACACCAGTCCGGAAGTTCCGTCATGGGGATGTCGAGTTGCTCGCAAAATACAGATAGGTCGTCAGGCGAGCGTAGCAGAGCGGTGCGCCCTCTAGCGGTTGCTGATAGACAAAACGGGAACTTCCAGCGATATGGTATGTTGCGGGCTCTCAGTTGGTCCAGCAGAGGGCGTAGGGCTCTTCTGTTCTGCAATGTGGTCGGGGAGAGATCCTGGAATAGTTTGATTTCAGTACCGTTGTACATAACACGGCCTCTCATCCTCGCTTTTCTTAATATCTCTTCCTTCAGGGGGAAATTTACGATACAGCATATGATATCCCGGGGGGGCTCGTTGTCACGGGGGGGGGGTCTCAGGGCTCTATGCAGTCTTTCCATCTCAATGGGGGAGTCGCCTGGACGTTCCAACAGGTCATTGAAAATGGCGCAAATTGCTTGGGGGAGTGTGCCGGCTTCCAGGCCTTCGGGTACCCCTCTGACCCTCACGTTATGCCTACGGCCCCGGTTGTCGAGGTCCTCGACTTGCCTATGTAGGTCAAATAAGTAAGAAAGCTGGGAGTCAAACGTGCGTTGCACTTGCCTTATTGCAGCCGTATGAAGCTGCGAAGTTTGTTCCACGTCCGTCAGGCGCGTGGCGACCGCTTGGAAGTCCGTCTTGAGGTCCAGGATTGCGGCCGACAGGGTGTTGGTAATGTTATGGGTGATGTCCGAGGCGACCTTCTTTAGGTCCGAAAGGCTCACCATGGGGTCGGTTTGCCCACTCCGTGTGTCTGGACCTTCCGGCTGTGAGTCCGTGCTATCGCTAGGCGAGTATGGTCCCGAGGCCTGTAGGGCCTGCGATGCCTCGTGGCTGTCTGAGCGGAGGGTCCGAAACAGCTCGGGGATGTTGCGGCCGGGTTGTATTCCGATCTCCTTCGGTGTCCGGGTGGCAGAGGCACTTCGGTTTGACTTTCCCATGGTGGAGAGCATGGGTTCCCTGTAAAGGCTGATTTATGTCCTCAGATTGCGGGAGCTCGTCTCCTAAGCAGCCATCTCTGGCCTCAGTCAGACCACGCCCCCGGCCAGACCATTTTTGCAACTTTTCCATTGCTTTTTTTTCCCCTTACAGCTTTCAAAGTACAGGGGGTCCCCGAGTTACGAACTCGTTAGGGACTGCCCGCCTGTACGGAAGTCGGAAATGTTCGTTAGTCGGCCGCGCATGCGCAGACCGACAAATGCGGACATTTCCGATGTTCCGTCTATTGCCGTTCTGCGCATGCGCGGCAAATTACGGACATTTCCGGCATTTTCCGAAGCTCTGTATTGCCGCGCATGCGCAGAACGGCCGAAAGACGCCGAAAAAGAACGAAAAATGGTGGAGGGTCCCCGCAGCACCTCGTTCATAAGTAGGGGTTGTTCGTAGGTCGGGTGTTCGTAAGTCGGGGACCCCCTGTATGTAAAAGATCCCCCAAAACAATACATTTTCCAAAAGCATAGGACACGTAAAAAAAAAGAATGAAGAAGAAAGAAGAAAGAAGAAAGAAGAAAGAAGAAAGAAGAAGAAGGTGCTACTGATTTTTAAGGCCCAATGATATTTGCGCAAATGTTTATCAAAACAATATTATCTTGCTAAAAATACACTAAAAATAGCCTAAAATCAATAGTATAGCCTAACATCAATAGTATGTAAACTCTTGGAGGGGAATAAGGGATTGTATACAATATTTTAGTAATGAGAACGGTATCATTAGCAGTAATCAGCATGGATTCATGAAGAATCGTTCTTGCCAAACCAATATAGATGAAGGAAGGCCCGTAGATGTGGTGTATCTGGATTTTGCAAAAGCATTTGACACAGTTCCCCATAAA
Organism: Lithobates sylvaticus; assembly: GCA_028564925.1. Taxonomy (NCBI): domain Eukaryota; kingdom Metazoa; phylum Chordata; class Amphibia; order Anura; family Ranidae; genus Lithobates; species Lithobates sylvaticus. The sequence goes on from CM053038.1 coordinate 172,979,409, forward strand.
CGTTTACTGTACAAAGTAAGGTCCGTTGGCAAGGACCATAGGGTGAGTACATGGAATGAAAACTGGCTACAAGGGCGAGTTCAGAGGGTGGTGACAAATGAGGAGTACTCGGAATGGTCAGGGGTGGGTAGTGGGGTCCCCCAGGGTTTTGTGCTGGGACTAATCCTGTTTAATTTGTTCATAAATGACATGGAGGATGGTGTAAACAGTTCAATCTCTGTATTTGCCAACGATACTAAGCTAAGCAGGGCAATAACTTCTCCATAGGATGTGGAAACCTTGCAAAAAGATCTGAACAAATTAATGGGGTGGGCAACTACATGGCAAATGAGGTTCAATGTAGAAAAAATTTAAAATAATGCATTTGGGTGGCAAAAATATGAATGCAATCTATACTCGGGGGGGAGTACCTCTTGGGGAAACAAGGATGGAAAAGGACCTGGGGGTCATAGTAGGTGATAGGCTCAGCAATGGCATGCAATGCCAAGCCGCTGCTGTTAACAAAGCAAACAGAATATTGGCATGCATTAAAAAGGGGATTAATTCCAGAGATAAAACGATAATTCTCCCGCTCTACAAGACTCTGGTCTGGCCGCACCTAACGTATGCTATCCAGTTTTGGGCACCAGTCCTCAGGAAGGATGTCCTGGAAGTGGAGCGAGTACAAAGGGCAACAAAGCTAATAAAGGGTCTGGAGAATATTAGTTATGAGGAGCGGTTGCGAGCACTGAACCTATTCTCTCTAGAGAAGAGACACTTGAGAGGGGAATATGATTTCAATTTACAAATACCGTACTGGTGACCCCACTATAGGGATAAAACTTTTTTGTGGAAGGGAGTTTAACAAAACTCGTGGCCACTCATTAAAATTAGAAGAAAAGAGGATTAACCTTAAACTACTTAGATGGTCCTTTACTGTAATGCCCCGTACACACGGTCGGATTTTCCGAAGGAAAATGTCCTATCGGACCATGTTGTCGGAAATTCCGACCGTGTGTGGGCTCCATCGGAATGTCCGACGGAAAAAGTTTGGGATCCTGCTCTCAAATTTTCCGACAACAAAGTCCTATCAGACTTTTTCCGATCGTGTGTAGCGAATTCTGACGGACAAAGTGCCACGCATGCTCAGATCACATTACAAGACCAAAGCTATTGGCTACTAGCCTCTACGTAGTCCCGTTGTACGCAACGAACGTCACCACGTTCAGGATGATCGGATTTTCTGACAACTTTGTCCGACCGTGTGTATGCAACACCAGCCGTGTGTACGCGGCATTAGACTGGGTTGCCATTAAATGTGTGTGTAAAGGCAGGCGTCCCAATACTTTTGACAATATAGTGTGCTTACGAATGCTCTAACAATTTACAGTGCCTTGAAAAAGTATTCATACCCCTTGAAATTTCCCACATTTTGTCATGTTACAACCAAAAACGTAAATTTATTTTATTGGGATTTATAATATAATTTTATGTTATAGACCAGCACAAAGTGGCACATAATTGTGAAGTGGAAGGAAAATTATAAATTGTTTTCAAAATGTTTTACAAATAAATATCTGAAAAGTGTGGTGTGCATTTGTATTCAGCCCCCTTTACTCTGATATCCCTAACTAAAATCTAGTGGAACCAATTGCCTTCAGAAGTCACCTAATTAGTAAATAGAGTCCACCTAAGTGTAATTTGATCTCAGTATAAATACAGCTGTTCTGTGAAGCCCTCAGAGGTTTATTAGAGAACCTTAGTGAACAAACAGCATCATCAAGGCCAAGGAACACACCAGACAGGTCAGGGATAAAGTTGTGGAGAAGTTTAAAGCAGGGTTAAGTTATAAAAAAATATCCCAAGCTTTGAACATCTCACAGAGCACTGTTCAATACATCTTTTGAAAATGGGAAGAGTATGGCACAACTGCAAACCTATCAAGACATGGCCGTCCACCTAAACTGACAGGCCAGGCAAGGAGAGCATTCATCAGAGAAGCAGCCAAGAGGCCCATGTTAACTCTAAAGGAGCTGCAGAGATCCACAGCTCAGGTGGGAGAAGCTGTCCACAGGACAACTATTAGTTGTGCACTCCACAAATATGGCCTTTATGGAATTGTGGCAAGAAGAAAGCCATTGTTGAAAGAAAGCCGTAAGAAGTCCCATTTGCAATTTGCAAGAAGCCATGTGAGGGACACAGCAAACTGTGTTAGAAGGTGCTCTGGGAAAGCAAAGGGCCAGGGGGCGTGGCCTGTTGATGGCAGAGTAGAGAGACACGCTGGCCGAGCACAGATCTCTCCCTCCGACAGTTATACCAAATAGCCTATACCTAATGAATGAAAACTAACCTCAGAAATTTATACCGGAGCCGCGATGATTGTCTGTCATGGTTGCTGGGACTGAGGGGCGACAGAGGAGCCTGTGCCGCAGAGTGTGGAGTCCGCGGCGGGAGGTGTGCGGTGTGCAAGGAGTGCGTGCTGAGTGGCGAGCATCCGAGTCGAGCCTGAGCCCGAGCGGAGACGAACGGCGTGTCACGTGCTACACGAAGTAGGAACAGAGGCAAGGGAAGCCGATCCTAACGTCACGCTATACGGGGGTGCGATATGCTTCGGCAGCCCCAGGAGAGTCTACGGAGTTTGTAGAACCACCACCAAGAATACTACCGTTACAGCAACTGATATATTCACCGTAACAGTAAGTGACTGGACTTCTTACCTGGAAATAAACTTTTCCAGCAGCCTACATTATCTCACACCATTGTTCCCCTTCTTTTGTGCCTATACACTGATATACTCTGGAGGAAAGGAGCAGGTAACCTGGAAAATTGGAATTATGATCAACATATACTGACATTTATTGTATACAAAGTTCATTTGTCCCCTATATTACTGATACCATTACCGCATCAGTAAATGAATGACACACCACTATCTCTAACTCCCTCTATGTGACACTACGAAGCACCATGATGTATTAGGAAGCACCTGTAAAGCCGAGGTTTGGCTGTATAAGAGGCAGCATAAGAGATGGGTGATGGTGGGGGTATCAGCAGTGACACGAATTGGCATGAATTAGAAAAAAAATTTCTGAAGAATATCTACTAATTTTATTAAAGAAGATAAGGGGGTGCACAGATCCATTGGCACAGTGTGGGTCCAGAACGGATGTAGAAGTGTCAGTTAAAGTTGATACTCTCGATCCCTAAGGGGGATGCACACCTCGAAGTGTAAAGGGGAAGAGAAGAAGCCGCCACACAAAGACCCTCTGCAGCAAGAGATCAAGGGCTTTTTTGGGTGCACTAGAGCAGCATCCCACACCTCTACACTGGAGGCCAGCGAAATTACTCGGAACGGAAATTACTCGGCACGGAAATACCGATGGCAGCACCCCGGATGAGTCTCCCCCTAGAATCAGTCACTGAACAGGACCAAGAGATGAGAGAGGGTAATAAAGGGGTGCAAATGAGTGATATACCAGGGGACTTGTGGACTATTTTACAAGCTCTTCCTACTAGACAGGAGATGGAGGCACACTGGAAACCAATGGAGGCATTAGTATCTCGCCTTGAGGAGGGACATTCACGGGAGATGCAATCTGTCCGTAAGGAGGTACAATCACTATCAACGAAAGTAGTGGAAGGGTTCGCCATAGGAAAATTGGAGGCCCGGGTATCAAAGTTGGAAAAAGAACAAGCAGACCAAGAGTCTAGTATTCAATTAAAAATGGAAGAGGCTGAGGACCGAAGTAGGAGGAATAATTTGAGGTTTAGAGGTATCCCCGAGAATATCGGAGACGACCAGTTATATCAAACTGTGGCTAAAATCTGTCAGGACTTAGGAGTAAACACTGCCCCTAGAGAGATGGAATTTGACAGACTTCATAGAGCACCAGGACTTCCCTCCACAGATCTGACTAGACCGCGTGACGTAATCGGACGCCTACACAGATACTCTCAGAGAGATTATCAGTAGAAAAGCATGGGAATCTGGCCCTGTTACAGTTGAAGGGTCTAGGATCAACATACTTCCAGATCTATCCCGAGCTACCCATCAGAGGAGGGCACAACTTCGCCCAGTTCTAGAGATAATAAAGACTGCTGGGGGGTCATATCGATGGGGATATCCGTTATCCTTAACGGTGAGGTTAGAATCCAGGACTTTTCTATTACGAGCCCCATCGGATTTACCAGCTCTGTTTCTGTTCCTGGGAGTGGAAGGTTGCGTAGTCCCAAATTGGCTTTTACCCATTGGGAAAAGACCTCCCAAAGGGGGGATCCCAAGGTCTATGGGTGCACCATCTCAAAATCCGGAAGATACACAGCAAGCTCGATAAGTACAAGTGATGAAGAACTCCTTACATTTTTTTTTTCTCTCTGCCCCCAGGTTATGAGACTTAATTTTTGTTTTTGCTTCTCTTTTTTTTTTTTTTTGCCCCCTCCATCTTCCGCTTCCTTTTTTTTTTTTTTGATGGAAAATCTGTAATATAGACTCTCTCTGATTTCTATATTAATAGTCGTAATAAAACGACCCCTTCTCCCGCTGTGTAAAATGTCAGACTATGTTGCCCTCTCCTCTCCCCTCCCCTAATGTTTCCCGCCCATCTCTATATGGAGCTATTGCCCCCCCTATTGGCCTCTATGTCATCTGAAGGTAATAGAGAAGATGCCTGAATAGGGGTGACTTGGGATGTATTTAGATAAGGGGGACATGCTGGAAAAATGAACAAGGGGCAGAGTTTCGGAGATACATTTAAAAGGGTGGGATAATAAGGGATGGGGGATCACAGGATTATTTAGGGTCACAAAGCACAGACTCGAGGGATGGGGAGGGATGGGAAGGGTGGTGGTTGAGGGGGTAGATATTAATAGATATACAAAGCAGGGTATTAGAATTAGGGATAGTTAAAGGGGTGATATGGGGAGGGGTAAGGGGTGGGGGGGGGGAGAAGGAAGAAAGTTGGGGTAATTAAAAATAAATAATCACATATAAAAGTTATATACACTAAGAATTTTTTGAAACACGGAAACAATGAACATGCAAGATATTGGGAGTGATATGGAAAATAGACACACTAGAATGTAAGGGAAGAACTGTGTCTCCGGACCCTGCCTCTATAACAATAGGGGGGGTGGGGGAGGGAAGGGGGGAGGGGGGTGGGTAGAAGGGGTATATATGGTTGATAATACAAGACTATATGCAATAAAGTAATATAGTGAGATGTAAGGGGACTACTTTTTCCTTTTTTTTCCATACTATGTTAATGTGATTACTCCATCTTATTTTATGTACCCACTCTCCAGCTTCTATATATGTGGCGATATCTCTCATACTTCATAATGTGATATAATAAAATATAATGTGGAATAATGAGATATGGTAGAAGGAAGGTGGAGAAGTAGTCAAATATAGCATAAGGGAAGATGGAGAGGGAAATGAGAAATAGGCGGAAGAGGATGGCGAGGGAGAAGAAGGAGGTAGAGGGGGGCGAGAGGTGATGAGAAAGGAAAAGGGAAAGGATATAAAGAGGGTGAAATATTGAGTGAATAAAAAGGATAAAAGGATAGGAATAAAAACATTGAAAAGGGTTGGAGGGAGAGGGATTAGTGCTCCGCACACTCGAGCCTTAACTAGCCACGCCCCCATATCCACCACCTACGGGAAACTAAAGTACCCATAAGTAGGTGCGGGGAAACTTAGATTAGGATTTTCCCCTGGGGTTTTTTTTTTTCTCTTTCTCCCCCCTCCTTTTTTCTTCTTTCCCTCTCCCCCTCCCCTCTCTCACATCTCCTCTTATCTGTTCTACCTCGCCCGGGGTTCCCTTCCGGGCTCAATAGAAAATGGATGGGGTGCGAGTAACTTCACTAAATGCCAGAGGGTTAAATACACCAGAAAAACGTAAAATGTTATTACATGACTTTAAACGTTTAAAAACTGACGTGGGTATGGTACAAGAAACCCATCTTAAAGCAGGTGTCTTTCCTTATCTTGAAAATAGGAACTTCCCTAAGGTTTATCATGCCTTCAACCAAGAAGCTAAAACAAAGGGCGTAGCCATTTTAATCTCCAGACGTATTGCCTGGACATTGGTGGATAAATGCCAGGATGTAGGAGAAAGATATATCTTCCTAAAAGGCTTGATAGGAAGAGTAAAGACAACCCTAGCTACCATATATGCCCCTAATGTACATCAACATAGCTTTCTGAAAAAGTCATTAACTAAACTAATGGATTTCAAGGAGGGAAACCTGATAATAGGGGGGATTTTAATATCCCCCTCGATCCTAAATTAGATACATCAAAGGGGTCCTCCTCAATATCGACAGGTATAATGAAAAATATAATCAATAAGTTGAAAGAATTTCAACTAGTAGATGTCTGGAGGGCTTTCCATGCAGAGGAGAAAGACTTCACTTACTATTCCAACCCACATCAGCTGTACTCGTGAATTGATTTGTTTTTAACACCACAACAAATTCTCTCGAAGGTTCGAGACACTCAAATTGGAAATATTACTTGGTCGGACCACGCACCAATCACAATGAGAATAAATTTGCTGGGGAACACCCAAAAAAATCGATTGGAGGTGGAGACTAAATTAAAGTCTGCTGGAGTGCCCCGAAATTCGAGAGGACTTAAAAAAAGAAATCAATTCATATTTTTAAATAAATGATGATGGGGAGATGGATATGGGGATAGTGTGGGAAGCCCATAAGGCAGTAATTAGAGGAATTTTGATAAAACACGGTACCCGAGTGAAGAAAGCCAGAGAGGAGAGGATGAGGGGATTAATGGAAAGGATACAGGAAATAGAGATAAAACATAAAAAGACTGTAGAAAAAGATTTAGAAATTGAACTAGCAGACATGAGAAGACAATTATCAGACCTCCGGTATAAAGCAAGAGCAATCCTGCAACAAGGGAGGAGGGTAATATACGAGTCGGGAGATAAATGCGGGAGAGTCTTAGCTAAGAAATTAAAAGAACAAAGCCAGTCATATATACCCTGTATTAAAACAAAAGGAGGTCAAAAACATTTGTACGGGAATTTGGAGAATTCTACAACTTACCAACCTCTCCTGTACCCCCTTCATTAATGGAAGAATATTTGCTCTCCTCAAAGCTAGCTAGATTGCCATCTCCAACACGATTGGAGTTGGAGATGCCAATAACATCAGAGGAAGTGATATCAGCCATAAGGATGATGAAAAATGGGAAGGCCCCTGGCCCAGATGGGTTCTCTGCACAATACCTCAAAAGTTTTGCCTCAGTCCTAAGTCCATATCTGACCAAAACTTTCAATACTTGGGGACAAATATCATCCCCATCTGTGGAGGCTCTGAGGGCTCATATAGCAGTGATACCCAAAGAAGGGAAAGATTTATCAGTATGTAGCAGCTATCGCCCAATATCACTGTTAAATGTTGATATGAAAGTATTCACGAAGATACTGGCATCCCGTTTACAATCATATTTGCCTCAGTTAGTACATATGGACCAAGTGGGGTTTGTGCCCACACGAGAAGCAAGAGACAGCACTATTAAAGTTATAAATCTGGTTCACTATGTAAATCAAAAAGGGATGCCAAGTATCTTCGTGAATACAGATGCCGAAAAGGCTTTTGACAGGGTCAATTGGACCTTTATGAAGGGAGTACTAAAACACATGGGTTTGGGAGATAGAATGCTACAATGGATAGCGGGTATATACTCAACACCACAAGCTTTGGTAAAGGCCAATGGAGTATACTCAGAATACTTGCCCATATCAAATGGGACGCGCCAGGGCTGTCCCCTATCGCCTCTACTATTTGCGCTGACTCTGGAGCCCTTGTTAAACAAGATCCGACAGAACATCGATATTACTGGTATTCGTATGGGAAAAAAATGAGTATAAAGTCTCTGCTTATGCGGATGACTTACTATTTTCAATTACGAATCCACAGATATCACTACCCAACCTTATAAAGGAGGTGGAAAATTATGGAGTTCTGTTGAACCTGAAGATAAATTATAGTAAGTCGGAGGCGATGGGGGTGTCCCTGGAGCGCCCCCTACAAAATAGTCTAGAGAACAGTTTTAAGCTTAGGTGGACATCAAAAGCATTACACTATCTAGGGATATATATCCCACCGAAGATTATAAACATATATGACTTGAATTACCCACCCTTAATCAGGGAAGTAACAGCCCTGCTGCAAAAGTGTAGCGGGGCGGGACATTCCTGGTTTGGAAGGAGTAACATATTAAAAATGAGTATTGTACCAAAATTCCTGTACCTTTTCCAGGCATTGCCCATATCCGTTCCCATGGCATTCTTCAGTCAAATTAGAAGTATCTTTACGAAATTCATATGGGCAAGTAGGCGTCCTAGGATAAACAGAAAACTGCTGACCCTACCGAAGGCTGCGGGAGGCGTGGCTGCACCGGACCTATATAAATACTATCAATCGTCTCAATTGGGTAGAATTCTGGACTGGTGCAGACACGAAGCAAGCAAAATATGGATCAATATAGAGCAACAGTTTAGCATAATTCCGCTCAATAGAGTAATTTGGTGCTGCGCAGCCATGCCCCCCGCATTAAAAATACATCCTTTGATGGGACCAACACTTCGGCCGTAAGATTATTCAGAACTCTAATTTCTCTTCTCTAAAATCCCCTCTATCCCCTATTCTGGGGAATCCGGATTTTGAACCAGGCTTAAAATCTGGAGCATTCAAAAAATTAAAAGAAAGGGGTATTTTTCAAGCCTCGCACTTCATTATCCAAAATAAATGGACAACAATAGAATTACTTACGAAATTAGATGGTCAGTTTCAACTACCCCCCTGGCAGGCACGGCAGATTAGACATTTTCTGGAAACATTGGGACCATGTGAAAATTTTGACCGCCCAATGAAAAAATTTGAGAGATATTGTGGGGGGAAGGGGCCTTTCTCCCATGGTATCTCAAAGATTTACGCCCTGTTGACTGCCCCACCAGAGCACTTTAGTCTATTGAGTCTGGGAAAATGAAAAAGAGATCTGGAACAAACCTTTACAATAGAACAACAGAAAATAATATACCTAACTCTAAACTCATCCAGATGCACTAAGATCCAGGAACTGAACTATAAACTATTAACGCGGTGGTATTATACCCCCGCGTTAATGCATACATTTTCCCAGACGACATTAGACAGGTGCTGGAGGGGCTGTCAAGAAAGAGGCACTATAGCACATATCTTCTGGACATGCCCAATAATTAAACTCTTCTGGCAGGAAGTCCAGAAGATTACACAATTATTTTCGGAATATCAGATCCCATGGGATCCGGCCTTCTTCCTCCTGCAATCTTCTCAAATCCCAACAACAAGATATAAAAACTCATTATTAAGCCATATGGTGAATGCGGCTAAAAGTTGTATAACTTTATGTTGAAAGGACTCAAGAGCTCCTCAGATATCTATGTGGCTTAATAAAGTGAGAGATATAGGGATTATGGAAAATCTGATCCCTATGTCAATAAGAAAAGAACAGATATCTCAAACCTGGGATCCCTGGGAGAGGTTCTTACAAACGGAGGAGGGGAGGAGATTGATTGGGGAGGAATTAAGGGACTAACCTAGATAATAAGAATATTGACATGGTCGAGGAGGGAGAGAGAGAGAGAGAGAGTTGGGGTGTCTGGGGGAGGCCCCCCCTTCTCCCCCCTCCCCCCCTTTTTTTTTTTTCTTCTTTCTTTTGTTGTTTTTGTTTTTGGGTAGTGGGGAGAGGGCCCTAGTTTAGGAGGAAAGAAGGTGAAACCTTCAGTGGGGAGGGAGGTGGGGAGGGTGGGATAAAGGGGGAAGGGGAAGAAAAAGGAAGGGAAAAGATAAGGAAAACATGATCACAGAGGTAGAATATGAAAGTGTAGCATGTATGTAACATGAAAAAAGAAATGGGACATAATATATAAAATGACATGCTGTATCTTGTTAATATTAAAGTGGAAGTAAACCCCCCTATTGTTTTCAGCCAAGGAAGCTGCCATCTTTGCCTCTGTTTAATCTTCAACTGCCACGGTGCTGCACATGTGATCCGTTATGACACCAGCCATTGGAGGGTTTGACTGTTTGGTTGAGAGCACAGCCAATGTGCAGTTAGCATTCCTGGCATGCCTTTTTTTTTAAAACTGTTAAATCGATGGGTTTACTTCCGCTTTAATGTTTGTTTATTTCGACAAACCTCTGTTTTCAAGTGAAAAAGAATAAAGAATTTCAAAAGAAGGTGCTCTGGTCAGATGAGACCAAAATTGTGCTTTTTGGTGTAAAAGCAAAACGCTATGTGTGGCGGAAAACTAACACACTGCACATCACCCTGAACACACCATCCCCACCGTGAAACATGGTGGTGGTAGCATCATGTTGTGGGGATGCTTTTCTTCAGCAGGGATAGGGAAACTGCCTTGTATTTGGCTCCATCCATCTTCCCATCAACTCTGACCAATCCTAGAAGAAAACCTGTTAGAGTCCTTCCACTTCACAATTATGTGCCACTTTGTGTTGGTCCTATCACATAAAATCCCAATAAAATACATTCACGTAACATGACAAAATGTGGAATATTTCAAGGGGTATGAAAACTATTTCAAGGCACTGTACATATCAATACAGCCTCAAATTACATATCAATGTTGCTGTGATTTGCATATGAATTTATAAGGAATTTCTTCAAGGCAATTGCACCAATCATGCAGCTGACCAAAAGGTGTGGTCACCTGAGGCACAGGCTGCTTTTAGTGAACTAAAGACTTTTCACTTCTGCACCAAAATTGGTAATCCTGATCCTGAATTACCTTTCATTGTGGAGGATAATGCTTTAGATTTTGCTGTGGGAGTATAAGTGTAGCGCTGGCTTCCGACGAGCATGCGCTGTGTTTTACAAAGTTAATATTCCTGAAACCACAGTTGGGTTTTAGGGCTAATTATGCAAAATTATGGTTTCAGTACCAGTCTGGCTGGACAGCACTGAGTCCTACTTGGCCACAGGTGTCGCTGTCACCGCCGGCAAGTATGGGAACGCAGTTTGGTTAGGCTTATTGGGTACCATTCTTTCTCAGAACCAGCCCAGTGGGAGTGTCATCCTGCTGTGAATTCTGGGAGAAGGTATTTAAGGTACTGAGATCACGTGCTACTGGTTTCCGGTCCAGAATATATTTTCTGTCTGTTGGTCCTGGTCCTCCTGACCAGCCCCCCCCCGTGGCCCTCCTTGCCTGGGGTGTGGATACATGCAATTCCGAGTCGCTGGGCTGGATAGCCCGAGGCGAAGAAACTGCGGGGACAGGCCTGAATGGATTTCAGGGCCTAGTTATCCAAGAGTGGTCCAGTGCCGTCTCGTCTAAGGAGAGGCCCAGCAACTGGAGAAGCAACTGGAGAAGCATCCAGGGGAGGACTCTTCGGGAGAAGACCATGCACAAGGCTGGCTTCTCTGAAGGAGCCTGGAGGCTCAGTTGAAGGACACTAAGTGGATCTACACTCATACGGTATCGCCGGACCGGCTGCAAGATACTGATAGCTCTCTAAATTTATCTAAGTCCCTCAGTTACATCCAATTCTGTGGCAGAGACTTTGCTTTACCCAACACCCTGTCGGCTGCTAGGCCTAGTGAGAGGAGGTCTATCCGGGGGTTGTGATAATCCAGCTGTGAAGCGGAAATTCTCTGGATTTTTATAGAGAGAAACTTTCTATTCTTGCAGTTCCAAAATACCTGAACTTTCATCCTAACCCTCTACCCTACATTTAAGAGCCTGTTTTATCTTTTGAATAAATAACCCAAAAAGGAAAATCAAGTGTCAGTTTCTACATTTCTTTGGGCCATTTACCACGGGAAACCCTAGACGGAGACGAGGACAAGAAGATAACTGTAAGCCCAATAAAACCAGCAGCTCTTTTGCAAAGAGATTGTATTCTAGATAAGCAGGTTGGATCCTATTTTTTTTTCCATTATGTCGTACAGCCCTGGGTCGAAGAATGGCAAGTCAGATACTTTATCACAAATGTTGTCTGGGTTACTTCAGGAAAACAACTCTGAATGTACCATCCTGCCTCAAAAAAAGCTTCCTAGGAGCCATGAGTTTAAAAGCATTGAGGGTTATATTAATGATCCACCTAATCATCCTCCTATGGACATTAAACTCAGGTACAAGAAGAACAGCTTTTAGACTCAATCATATCGCCTCTGTGTACCTGAATCTACTCAGGTAGAAGTTCTCAGGTTGGTTCATGATTCTAAACTCGTGGGGCATTTTGGTGCCTTTAAAACAAAGGAGCTCTTATCACATCCTTTTTGGTTTACAAAAAGAATGTCAAAAAACATATTTTACCTCATGTCTGACTTTTGCATGCAATAAGACACTTTGATCTTCTCCTCTGAGGCTACTCCAACCCCTTCCGGTTCCATCAAGATCATGGGATCAATTTTTTGGTGGACTTTGTGGGTGGTCTACCCCTCTCAAAAGAAAGGACCACTATTTTAGTCGTCGATCATCCCACTAAGATGGCTCCCTTTATACCAGCTAAGGGTTATCCACTGTGGAGATAATAGTCCAAGAATTCTTTAGACTGCATGGTCACACGACCACGCAATTATCAGTTAAAATAACGCAATGCTGTATCACAAAAAAATGGTCTGATCAGGAAGGGGGTAAACCTTGGTGAAGTGGTTAAGTAAATCGAAAGCACTGTACAATACTGGCTGAACCTATTATGTATTTGCTAACATCAGACACTGAACTGAGGGAAGGGGGGGTGTACTGTAACACTTATTATGAAAGAAACAATAGGAAAAGTTATATCATTGGAATCCCAATGCATTTCAGAAGGTTTTTCTAAGATTGGCATCACTGTCTTCTCTTTCCTTCTCTATTTCATATTCGCTCTCATTTTTTTAAATTTTATAACAGTTTATAAAATTGTATTATTTTTAGTCAATAAAATGTTATTTATTATGTTTCTGTTAACTATTTTAATTTATTCGATTAAAATATTGACCTTTCCATTTTCAGACGTTCATGAATTAGTTCTTATTTTTATGTCATGCTTATGTTTTCTTTTTAAAATATTATAAGCTCTATAGATTTTAAAATTAGGAGTTGATTATGGATCTTTAGAGGGATAGTCTCTCTAGTCTAAATAATTATGTAAGGACTATTCTACTGACGCCACCGTCCTCAGGGACTAACCATGATGATAATGTAGATTTTACTTAAGGCCATACACATCAGTGTCTCAGTTTGCTCCATCCTGAAGGAGTCATTACCAGCAAATCACTTAACAATAACAGATAATTCAATGGGTTCGGCAACACGACACTCTAAAAGCCACAATGTAGAAATTATTACACTGCTGTATTAAACTATTCATTTAGAAATATCTATTTTAGAATAATTTGTAATAAAATTAATATTTTTATCTACAGTGCCATATAAGCTTATGGTAAGTTTAGATGTAATACCTGTATTTGGTCCTTTTGTAAGTCAGTTGTTATTTTTTTTTAATTTTATTTATATATGCATTACTTATATATTACATGTAAGCTTTTTAAAAAGTGCATTTTTTTCTGACTCTTTTAGATGACATTACATCAAACTTATTTTTACATTAGTTAAATCGGTAATTTTAAAGTAAGACTTTATAGTAGGTATGTAAGCTATATCAAACTAAAGGGCATAACTAAACTGACAGACATTTCTAATTTACCTTTCAAGAAACCCCAGCTACTGTGTTCCATTTGTAATCAGATTTTCCCCAAATTCTCATTCACATATTGCTGTAATCGGTCTTCTGTTTTTCCAAAAGTCTTAAAAGCAGAAAATTCCCCTTAGCCCTTTTTTTGATAATCTTCAGCAAAAATATGTGAAAGGTTTATCTCAATATCTTTAAAACAATAAAATTTGCTTTCATATTAAAAAGAATTTAAAGAATGTTACCCCAATATTTCATATTCCTGATATGTGCCAACTCACCAACCAGTCTGCTTACCAACTGAATTAACCTGTCCAACAGTATGCATTAAAAACAGGGGTTTTGTTAGCACACATTTGCATATGCATGCGTAAGCTGCAAGGCCCCTTTACAGCACCCTGTATAACTTGCAGTCCTAACCTTTCTAAATTTATGAGAGTCTCCACAGTGGGAGCACATCCATTCTAATGGATAGATAAGGGGCAGGTGGGCCATTGGACACCCAGTACAATGGCAGCAAAGGTGCCCAGTGTGTCCCCTGACCAAATTTACACCAGTAACAAACAGATGGCCCTTGCCCACATCTATAACTGCCCTTCAAAGCAAGGAGCACATGGAAGGGCAACACATGAAAGTCAAAAGCAGAGAAAATCCCCAGCTCAACTCACCAACCAGTCTGCTAACCAACCAAATTAACCTGTCCAACAGTATGAGCAGGGAATTTTCTCTGGTTTTGTCTTTCATGCGTTGCCCTTCCATGTGCTCCTTGCTGTGAAGGCCAGTTATAGGTGGGGGCAGCGGCCATCTGTTTCTTACTGAGCCTGCTCTTCTCCAATTATTCTGTTGACACCCCCCATGCAAGCCATTCACTGGCAAGACCACCGGTGTTCTGCTGTTCCTCCTCCCCTAGCTCTCTGAGCTCCATATGCAGTGGAGAACAGAGAGTATATCGTATGTTGGCTTATAAAAAAAAAGGGGGGGAAAAGTATTTATAATGTTTTTACATGTATATAAAAATGATTTACCTTTCGTTTCTTATACTTTAGGAAATACAGTATACTTCTGAGCCTGAATATACGGTAAGCATGTTTACATTGAGGCACTAAAAAAGGGGTATTTTGGTCTCCCATTATGAAAAAAGAAAACAAAAGAAAACAAAACAAAGTACTGCAGTGCATAATTATAAGTGTATATGCACTCATAGTTGTCCCTTACTCTTCTGCAAATACCTGCTGATCCAGCTAGTGAAGTCCACCTAATACAGTTTCCTGTAATGGTGTGGCAATGATGTTGCACTGATTCAGAGCAGTGTGGCCTCTCCCATACAATATAGGCTGTACCTACTTGAAATGGCTGACTGAGATCTGGGATATGAACTTTGAGTTTTCATTGTAGTGGGAACAGCGAAGGAGAAAAGTCCATTCCTTGTTCAGCCATTCACCGATCCACATATCTGGAGGTGGATGGGGTAATCCTCCCTGCTCAGTCTTTGCATTCTGACAGTGGGACTCCCCCACCAGAATACACTGATCGGCACTGCTGCCCATTGGCTGCATGTGCTGATCAAATTATTTTGACTGTTCAACAGGAGTTGGTCCAACAATCAGCTTCTGTTAAACAGAGAGGCCTAAACAAGGATCGAAAGCTGGCCACTCATCTGAACCAGGTGAATTTCCATCCATGTATGGCCAGCTTTTAGCACTGGTCAAGCATTGTGCTCAACTAAGTACTACTCACAATTTCTCTTAAGGGCTAAATAGCACAAACATATCCAACCACAGGTAAACTCTTCTTGCTCTGAGCAGTCTTCCTAGCATCATACCTTGCCCAGTTTCTAAAACTATCTCTCCTCCAACATCCTCCACCCTTCTTACTGAGGATGAGGCAGCACCAGAGACCTAACTGTCCCTCACAAAACCAGATTCTAGTTCAACCTAAATTTCCCTACTGCCGGGCCCTATAATGATAAAAGGAAAAGGCTATTTATGGATCCCAAGATGGCTGCTAAAACTGTGTGGGACATCTGTGCCAAAGCTAGACACAGGCTCTCCCAGGGTGGTGTTTGGAAGCCCATTTCAGAAGACATATTAGTCATGTGTTGAGCTCCATGTAGTGCTAAAGTAAGCAGTGGTCATGTTACTGCTCTGTTTACATGAAGGAAAAGTAAAGTAAATGTAGCAAAGCTAACCTGACAAAGAAGAAGAACTATCCCTCCTCAAGTGCAGAAGTGGCCATCCCCATTCAACTGCCTACAACATCTCTTGCAGATCTCAGGCTTGCTGAGATATCATTGTTCATCCTTTTTTTTTTTTCATACAGGTCTATATTATTAAGTATTTGAGTATTATGGATTACATGAATCAAACTTGTCCTCTTCAGTTCATCCTTATTGGACTGTCCACAAACAGATATCTACAGAGTGTATATTTTGTTATATTTTTAATAATGTACATAGCCACAGTTGTAGGTAATGCCCTTATCATCATAGTGGTCAGAGTTGACAGGAGACTTCATACCGCAATGTACTTTTTCCTTAGTAACCTTTCATTCATTGATCTCTGCTTTTCTTCCACCATTGTGCCCAAACTCTTAATAGTTACCTTAGCCAAAGACAAGAGTATTTCGTTTCTAGGCTGCGCAACCCAAATGTATTTCCACTTGGCTTTAGGAGGAACTGAATGTGTCATTTTGTCCATCATGGCTTTTGATAGGTACATGGCCATCTGCAATCCCTTACGGTACAACACTATCATGAACAAGCAGATGTGTATTCAATTGGCAGTTGGCACATGGTGTGCCATCTTTCTAAACTCCACCTCTCATGCTTTCTTTACTTTCCAGCTGCCATACTGTCGGTCAAATCATGTTGACCACTACTTTTGTGAAATGCCCCCTCTCTTCCGGTTGTCTTGCAAGGATACTTTAATGAACGAAATAGCTGTATATGTTTCTGGAGGACTTGTTGCCATTTGTGCTTTCGCTCTGACGCTTATGTCTTATGTCCAAATTATTTCCACCGTCCTGAAGATTCGGTCCACTGGAGGAAGACACAAAGCTTTCTCTACCTGTGCCTCCCACCTTGCTGTAGTTTGCCTATACTACGGGGCCATTTCCTTCATGTACATGAGACCTCGAAACAGCTACTCACCAAAGAAAGACAGGGCAGTGTCAATCCTCTATACAGTAGTGACTCCAATGGTGAACCCCATAATTTATAGCATTAGGAACAAGGAGGTCAAAGGAAGTTTGAAGAAAATGATTATTTCAAAAATGAAGTCTTAATTTCCACCTATAGGTGCCAAATGCTAGGCTTTAAAACTGTGTTTTTATATTTGGAAAGCAAAATGACTTATTATGTTGGTTGGTAATAAAATATATTTTTTATGGGAAACAATATATCAAAGCCTCAATGGTTGGTTTTAGGCTGCCTACTGTTTGTTATAATAAAAAGAGCAAAAGAATAAGCTTAAAGTTGTATTAAAGTGGTTCTGTACTTTAATTCGGGATGTGGGATAGTTGATTTGGGGATACTTCTATACATGATATTAATAATTACCAATTCATGGATGCGCTGGCTACATTTGTTTTCTTTTTTTACCCCTTTATTTTCACCTGGTGATCCAGCCAGTAAGTCTGTTATATGTCAACATTATTTAGCAGACCAAGCTGTAAAGAAAAGTGTCAGAGGGTTGAGACAAACCATTTACCACTGACATGGATGCTTACAATGAATAGCTTTTATTTACTGTATTTATATAAAATCGTTATCCTAAAAGCAAAAAAAAAAAAAAAAAAAGGATGCTGTAACGGCTAAGAGCTAAGTGTTAAAGCGGTGTTCCGCCCAAATGACAAAAATTAAAAGCCAGCAGCTACACATACTTGCAGCTGCTGGCTTTTAACAAGAGGACACTTACCTGTCCTGGAGTCCAGCGATTTCGGCACCGCAGCTGATGTTTTCATCAGCTGTCAGGATATATGTAATTTTTGTATGTGTGCTGTAATCTGTTTTGTACTGTTTGTTGGTCTTATAGTAGCACCATCTTGAATGTAAACGCATTTTAGGGTGTGCCACCCAAGTATGATTTTGTAGGGAATTTAACAAGACACGTGGCCATTCACTAAAATTAGAAGAAAGGCGGTTTAACCTTAAACTATGTGGAGGGTTCTTTACCGTAAGTGCGGTTAGGAATCAGGGTGTGGAATTCCCTTCCACAGACGGTGGTCTCAGCGGGGGGCATCGATAGTTTTTTTTAAACTATTAGATAAGCACCTGAATGACCACAACATACAGGGATATACAATCTAAGACTGACATATAATCACACACATAGGCTGGACTTGATGGACTTTTGTCTTTTTTCAACCTCACCTACTATGCAACTATGTAGCTATGTAATTCACTATGTTTTTGGGAGATCATATTAAAGATAGCGGGGTCATGTGTGTTGGTATGGTCCTTGTATAATTTTTGGAGATCTTTCGTGAGGGAGTGAATCTTTTTCCATTTTTTTTTTTATTATAGTCCGCTGCTAATTTGATGAGACTTCAGACCTGGTACATATGCATTGCCAGAGACAGTGCCTACCTACCATTGTTTAAATTGTGCTTTTCCGCATTCGGTTAGATATGAAAATGTGTACTTTTTTATTATTTTTTTTTTAGGTATTTTCAAATTTTTTTTTTTTTTTTTATATTTTCATGTTCAAACCGATAGAACCCTAACTAACCAGCTCTCCTTAGAGAGCATACACAATTTTTTCCAGTATATTACTCCCAACAATCCAAACAGATTGACTAATTATTCACCATGGTTAAATGATGTTTGACTGAAAACCAAATGCTGAACGATGTAAATATTCGGTCAAAAATATAACTTATCTCCTTGAAAAAATGTTATTCAACACAATTCAATACTACAACCTAATATGGTTTAATACAGCTCATTATTTAACTAAACACTGACATCTACTGACCCTAAACGGAAATGCATGTTTCTCTTTATCTTGGCTATAGAAGTTATTCTCAGTTTTTTCTTTTAACATTTCATAACCTGCAATCATTCACAGAAGTGCCTTTCCAAACAGAAGATATATATTCTTCAACTTCAAAACTTTCCTAGAGACAATTCCATAATTAATTATTTTTCATCACATTTAAAATTGTTGGTTGTTTTTTCATATAAGACATATATCTAAGTTATTTTAGAGGAACAGACAACAAAAGAAGTTTATATTTACATAGAATTTTTTGATTCCACAACAACCTCTTCATATTTTAATCACTGTGGTTAGTCACCATTTGCATATAGTATTAATATCTGTGGTTAAACATAACCAAAACTGATATTGACCCAAGTAGTAATATTGTACTCTATTGACATCTAGTGTCCTAACTTAGTACTCCACGTTTGTCACAGTTACAATAGTTAAACTATTCTCTTTTCGTTTAGTTTAAAATAGAATTTATATAACATTATTATAGCACAGTTAATATTTTTGCTATTTATCTTCCCACATGCCGACATGATTCACCCCCACTCAGTCGTTATCCATTTTCAATTAAATTAGATCCGATCCAATTTGTTTAAATATGACTACACATTTTTTCAGATGGCTTTTTATTTTATTAATTTTATATTTTTTTGATTCACATGATCTTAGACTGAGTTTGAGGCCTACTGGTCTCATAGGGATTCTTGGTTGGTTGGAGAACTACTCTTCTCCCAACCCCATACACATTTTGCAGTGCAGATTTGTTGTATTCTTAACATATGTTATTGGAACAATAGATATTTTTACAATCAAATGTAGTTATGCTACAATCTTATTGTTTTGCCTTATGTTCATCTTAATTGAGAGCAGTTGCGGCCCAGGGCGACCCCCTGATACCTCCACCACTCTCCCTATTCATGTGCCAGGCCCCTTTCAGGACGCCGGACACATGAAATACTATGGCGGGGATAGGCCGGGGGGGGGGGGGTTGAAGCACATTAATAGAGCCAGAGGCTCCAATAGGCTTCAAAATAGGGTGGACTCAGGGTGCAGAGCACTGCATCCCGATCCCACCCTGTTATATGGTATAGCAAATTAATTTTCGTTATTTTCACACTAACGTTCCTCCCTGACAATCAGCAGGCAGGTCAGTGAGAACTGTCTCCCAATTGGCCAAAGCTTTAGGCGATCCTATTGGATGCCTAATGCTTTTGCGGAAAAGGAGACACGGCGGAGGAAGCCTGAAGAGCCAAGTGGACTCAGGAGCAGCAGCTTCCCGCCGAGGAGAAGAGCCCTGTCACTCCAGGAGAGGAGCAGAGCCCTGCCACACGAACGGAAAGTGCCACCGGACCAGCCGCGGGGGGGGGGTTAGTGAAGTCACAGCCGAGCCGGGGGATGGGCCTGGCTGCATTTGATGGGCACAAGTGGCTGCATATACTAGGCACAAGTGGCTGCATATGATGGGCACAATGGCAGCATTTGATGGGGGGGTTCAGTATTTTTCAGTTTGTTTGCGCACCCCAAAAATTCAGCCGCCACTGATTGAGAGAGATGCATTTATGACCATTTCCCTGTACACCTGGTTAAAGACATGCGCAGACAAACTAAAAATTCTGAAAAAAAAAATAACACATCAAATGCAGCCACTGTGCCATCAAATAAGTGCCTGACCGGCAATTACCCCATCTTGGTGGCGAATCAGGCAGCGTCGAGCTGTGTCCTCCATGTGACTCATCTTCCTGCTTCCTGTTAGGCGTCTAATACACCGCTCCTATACCGCTCCAAAGATGCTGCTAGCAGGACTTTTTTGACCGTCCTGCTAGCGCACCGCTCCAGTGTGAAAGCCCGCCGGCTTTCACACTGGAGTGAATGGGGCGGGATTTTTTCAGGCGGTATACAGGCGCTATTTTTAGCGCTGTACCGCCTGAAAAACGCCCCAGTGTGAAAGGGGCCTAATAGAAAAGCAAATATTCTTTCTAACACCTGGGTGGGCTCAGAGCACAATGCTCTGCACTCCGAGTCCACCTTATTTAAAAACTTATTAGAGCCTAATGCCCTGTACACACGATAGGATTTTTCGATTTAAAATGTGTGATAGGACCATGTTGTCAGAAATTCCGACCATGTGAAGGCTCCATTACACATTTTCCATCACACAAAATTTGAGATCTGGATCTCAAATTTTCTGACAACAAAATCTGTTGCCGGAAATTCCGATCGTATGTACACAATTCCGACACACAAAGTTCCACGCATGCTTGGAATAAAGCAGAAGAGCAGCACTGGCTATTGAACTTCATTTTACTCGGCTCGTCGTACGTGTTGTACGTCACCGCGTTCTTGACGTTTGGAATTTCCGACCAACTTTGTGTGACAGTGTGTATGCAAGACAAGTTTAAGCCAACATCCGTCGGAAATAATCCCATGGATTTTGTTGTCTATCGCATGTACAGGGCATATGGCTCTAATCAGGTGCTTCAAAAAAACACCCCCGCTGCTATAATTCAGGCGCCCGGCGTCCTAAAAGGGGCCGGATGCCTGATAAGGGGGTGACGGCGGCAGCCATGGATAGATTCATGCAATGCATGAATCTATACATTCTAGATAGAGGGGGTGGCTGGAGAGAGGGGGTGGCACCTGTGAGCCCTTAATGGATCCACCGCCACTGCATTCTTACACTACTTCCCTTACCATTTATCACATATTTTCACTTCCTGAAGAACCTCCAAAATACAAACAACCACCATGACCATTATGGTTATATCACATAAAGTTTAGGAATTTCGTTCCCCAAATAAAAGGAAAAAAGCCTTCCTACAAGTAATTAAATGCCAAAATAATACTCCTACAGTAAACACATTTCATGAAAGATAATCATCCAACATTTTTCTATAACTAAAGGAATAGCTTATCTTTATCCCTCAATCCTTTCCTCCGGATGTTCAACAGGTTTACAAGGATCAAGACAGTAGATTTATTATTATTATTAAGTAGAGATGAGCTTGATCTTCGGGTTGAACATCGGGTGTTTGCCATTTAGCCGAGATAGCATTGCATTGTGGTTGATGATTGGCCAAATCATGCACCTGACCTGCATGCTTTGGCCAATCACAGCATGCTCTGCTGAGCGTGCCATAATTGGCCAAAGGCAGGGTGCCTTTGGCCAATCATGGCTCAGGGGGACTGAGTCCACGCCCCACACTATATAAGGCTGCTTACACGGCAGCCGCGTGTAGTGTTGTTGGCATGAACAGAGCGATAGCTTCAGTTAGATTAAGCAGGCAGGTTATTCAGATAGTGGCAGAGACAGAGACATATTCTGCATTTAGCATAGATTATATATTCAGTGTTTACTTGATATTCAGTCAGTGCAAGCAATATTATATATATATATATATATATATATATATATATATTGTAGCAGAGCGTCCCAGAGAGAGCCAGGAGAAGTCCTGTTCGGGGTTTATACATCTCCCAGGCTCCTCTCATATACATTCAGAGGTCTCTGAGACATGATCCAGTTCGGATCTTAGTCCTCCTTTCCAGGCTAATTTAAGCTCACCTTTGCTCTCTGCCTGGGACACACAAACAGGGATGGTTTGTGAGGAGCCAAAAGGTTGGTAAAACCCTTTAAAAACTCTTTACAGAAGCTGACAAGCGGTAGGCTTGCTCAGCTTGATAGTTAGAGACGGTGTATGTTATAGTTAGAGCCGAGACACGGCTAGGACTTTTGTTTGGTTATTTCTGTTTTGATGTGTTTTCTGGAAGACTGTGCAGCACCTGTGTATGGACTTGTATTTAAATCAAATAAACCCAGCACTGTTTTCACTACCTCAAGTGGATTTGGTATCTGTGCCTTACTAAACAGCCCATCCCAGTGAGCTTTGTACCTGCTACCTGTCCCCCAGGTTACATATGGTGGATTTCAGCGGGCAGCTGTAGTAAGTTACTACTTAAAAGGCCAGTACCTAGAGTGACTAAAACATGGAGGAAATCCTAAAACAGTTGATGATATCCAACGCTGCGCAACAGCAAACAAACGCTGCACTGCAGAAAACAAACGCTGCACTTCAAGCTGCACTACAGCAAGCAACCGCTGAACAGCAGAAAACAAATGCTGCACTACAGCAAGCAAACGCTGTACAGCAGAAAACAAGCGCTGCACTCCATGCTGAACAGCAGAAAACAAAAGCTGCACTCCACGCTGCACAACAGCATGCAAACGCTGAACAGCAAAAAGCTAATGCTGACCTCCACGCGGCAGAACAGCAAGCTAATGCTATTGCACAGGAACAAACGCAGAGGCTGTTTGAACAGCTAGCCACTGATGCAAAAGCAGATAGGAAAACCTTGTCTGAGGTTGTGGAGACAATAGCACAGTGGTCACCTGCTAACGTTGATAATGTTGGAGACAAGCCCTCAGCCATCCATGTGGCTCGCTTTTTGTCCAAGATGACTACAGAGGATGATCCAGAGGCCTTTCTGCTAACGTTTGAACAGACCGCTGAGAGGGAAGGTTGGCCTAAAACCCAGTGGGCAGGACTGGTCGCCCCATTGCTTACTGGGGAATCGCAGAAGGCCTACTATGATTTGGAGTCAGCAGAAGCAGCAGACTATGAAAAGGTCAAACAGGAAATACTGGCACGACTTGGTGTCACTTTGGCAGTTCGAGTACAGCGGGTCCACAGCTGGTCCTTCCAAGACAAGAAGCCCCCAAGATCGCAGATGTTCGACCTAATTCCCCTGGTGAGGAAATGGCTACAGCCGGAGTCCCTGTCTGGGCCACAAATAGTGGAGCGTGTGGTCATGGACCAGTTCCTGAGGTCACTACCAATTCCCCTGCAGGAGTGGGTGAGTCAAGGAGACGCCAATTCGGCGAACCACCTGGTGGAACTTGTTGAAAGATATTTTGCTGCAAAGAACCTGGTCACCACCCCTACAGCCGCACGGACTTTCCACCCAAAGCCACGGTCTCCCCAGGCAACCGGTAAGACTGTTCCAGGGGAAGTGGGTGGTAAGCATGGCAAGGAAATAGGGGGGAGGATTTTTGGTGCCAGGACTGAAGCTTGGCATCCCAAACAAGGGAAACCAGTGCCTGTCAGCAAACCAAACTGGGGAAACGTCAGGTGTTTTCGTTGCCAAGAAATGGGACATGTTGCGGCAAATTGTTCATTGACAGATGAACCAATGCAGTGTGATTTATCTATTAGAAGGCAGTCTATGTTTGCAGCGGTTTCATGCACGGCAACCCCAAATATGAGAAAACCAATGTGGCAAATGACTGTGAATGATAAGCCTATTACACCCTTGCTGGACTCTGGAAGTCTGGTGACTTTGGTTACAGCTGAAATGATTGAACCTGTAAATTATCATGCTAAAAATGTTGCTGTGATCTGTATACATGGGAATACCCGGGAGTATCCTGTAACAACTGTTCAGTTTAAAACTGGTTTAGGTACAGTGACCCATCCGGTTGGACTTGTTCCCCACTTGGTGCATGAGGCCATCATTGGTAGGGACTTCCCTAAGTTTTGGGAACTGTGGGATCATCCCAACTCGGTCGCAGTACCTGACTCAGTCGCAGACCCAGAATTCCTGGCCACTACTGACAATGTGGGTTCAGGGGACTCTTCTCAGGGCTCCCTGGCTTTTCCTCTATCGGTTATGGCAGGAGAGCTGGAGGACCCTGAGGAAGTCCCCACTACCAGTAGAGCCGGACAGCCGTCTGCGGACCCCGAGCCTATGTTAGAGTTTGATGACCTTAATGTGCATAAGGAAAATTTTGGTGCTGAGCAGAGAAAAGACCATACCCTTTCCAGGGCCTGGGAAAATGTAATAGTTATTAATGGTGTACCTGTCGAACCCGGGGACAGGCCCTGTTTTCCTTATTTCAGCAGCAATGAGGATTTACTGTATCGTGTATGTAAAATGAATGATGAAGTGGTTGAACAGTTGGTGGTCCCTAAGCCATACAGACAGCTGGTGTTAGAACTTGCCCATGGGCACTTGCTAGGAGGCCATTTAGGGGTTGAAAAAACGACTGAAAGGGTGTTGCGCAGGTTTTACTGGCCCGGGATACAGAAAGATGTTAAGAATTATTGTCAATCCTTTCCTGTGTATCAGATGTCAGCCCCACTATCCCACTTCCGAAGTCCTTTAGTGCCCTTGCCTATTATTGAAGTGCCCTTTGAGAGGATTGCCATGGACCTTGTGGGCCCACTTCCCAAGTCTGCCCGGGGTCATCAGCATATCCTCGTAATCATGGATTATGCTACCCGTTACCCTGAAGCAGTTCCCCTACGTGCCGCGTCTGCTAAAAACATTGCCAAAGAACTGTTTATGGTGTTCAGTCGGGTTGGCATCCCGAAAGAAATCCTTACAGACCAGGGCACCCCGTTTATGTCGCGAATAACTAGGGAGCTCTGTAAGTTATTTAAAGTGACGCAGCTGCGAACCTCAGTGTGTCATCCTCAAACGGATGGCTTAGTGGAACGCTTCAATAAGACGTTAAAGAGCATGTTAAAAAAGGTTGTGGACAAGGATGGGAAAAACTGGGACTTCCTGATATCATACTTGATGTTTGCCATCAGGGAGGTTCCCCAGTCCTCTACGGGGTACTCCCCATTTGAGTTGCTTTATGGGAGGCACCCTCGGGGACTCTTAGACATAGCCAAAGAAACTTGGGAGGGAGAACAGACACCCCATAAAAGTGTCATTGAGCATATTGCCCAAATGCAGGAGAGGATTGCAGCGATCATGCCAGTGGTAAAAGAACACTCACTACAGGCCCAGGCAGCCCAACAGAGAATATATAACAGGGGGGCACAACTCCGTGTTTTCTCACCTGGTGACAGGGTCCTGGTGTTAGTTCCCACTGTTGAGAGCAAGTTCCTGGCTAAGTGGCAGGGTCCCTTTGAAGTAATTGAGAGAGTTGGGGAGGTCAACTACAAGGTTTGTCAACCAGGAAAAAGGAAGCCCGAACAGGTTTACCATATAAACCTGTTAAAACCCTGGAAAGATAGAATGGCGTTAACTGCGAGGCCTCTCCCAGTAACGCCTACGGGTACTGAGTCCCCTCTCATCCCTGAGGTCACGATTCCAGACACCCTCTCATATTCCCAAAAACAGGACACTAGAGAATTCCTGATAAGGAATAGAGAGAAGTTTTCAGAGTTACCTGGGACGACTTCAGCAGTTCAGCATGATATTGTTACTGAACCTGGGGTACGTGTCAAGCTCAAACCTTACCGAATTCCTGAAGCAAGGAGAAAGGACATCAGCAATGAAGTTAAAAAAATTTTGGAGCTAGATGTCATTGAGGAATCCAATAGTGACTGGTCTAGCCCCATCGTGTTAGTCCCAAAACCGGATGGCACTTGGAGGTTCTGTAACGACTTCAGGAAGCTTAATGCGGTGACAAAGTTTGACACATACCCAATGCCCAGAGTAGACGAACTTATAGACCGACTTGGCAAAGCTCGCTATCTTACCACTTTAGACTTGACAAAAGGGTATTGGCAAATACCCCTAACTGGTAGCGCCAAAGAGAAGACTGCGTTCGTGACCCCAGACGGTTCCTTTCAATATAAAAAAATGCCTTTTGGGTTGCAAAATGCCCCAGCGACATTTCAGAGGGCCACGGACAGGACACTAAAACCCCACCGACGATATGCAGCAGCCTATCTAGATGACATAGTGGTACATAGTACTGATTGGGAGTCTCACTTGTCCCGTGTCCAGGCTGTTCTTGATTCCCTCTTCAAAGAAGGTTTTACGGCAAATCCAAAAAAAATGTGCCATTGGTCTAGACGAAGCCAAGTATTTGGGCTACACTATTGGCCGTGGTGTCATAAAACCTCAAGTGAGTAAAATAGCAGCCATCCAGGAATGGCCACGCCCTGCAAACAAAAAGCAGGTCAGGGCCTTTCTTGGTATTGCGGGGTATTATAGAAGATTTATCCCAAATTTTGCAACTATAGCTGCCCCTCTGACAGACCTTACGAAAGGGAAAGACTCTGTAATGGTGAAATGGTCCCCAGTAGCAGAGGAGTCTTTCCAGGTCCTGAAGAAGGCTCTGTGTGCACAGCCAGTACTGTACTCTCCCGATTTCTCCAGAGAGTTTTTGGTTCAGACGGATGCGTCTGATGTTGGTATCGGGGCGGTACTGTCACAGGTATACAATGGGGAAGAACACCCTGTCGTATACCTAAGCAGAAAGCTCAATGACCATGAGAAAAAGTATGCAGTCATTGAAAAAGAATGTTTAGCCATAAAATGGGCCCTGGACGCGCTCAGGTACTATTTGTTAGGGCGCCAGTTTGACTTAATAACTGACCATGCTCCCCTGAAATGGATGGCCCAAAAGAAGGAGACTAATGGAGGGGTGAACCGGTGGTTTTTGGCTCTACAGGATTACTCCTTCACCGTAAAACACAGGCCAGGTGTGGAGATGGGGAATGTAGATGCCCTGTCCCGTGTTCACTCCTGTTGGGCCACAGGTGTTCCAACCCTGGGGTTGAAACAAGGGGGGAGGATATGTAGCAGAGCGTCCCAGAGAGAGCCAGGAGAAGTCCTGTTCGGGGTTTATACATCTCCCAGGCTCCTCTCATATACATTCAGAGGTCTCTGAGACATGATCCAGTTCGAAACTTAGTCCTCCTTTCCAGGCTAATTTAAGCTCACCTGAGCAAACAGTCTTTGCTCTCTGCCTGGGACACACAAACAGGGATGGTTTGTGAGGAGCCAAAAGGTTGGTAAAACCCTTTAAAAACTCTTTACAGAAGCTGACAAGCGGTAGCCTTGCTCAGCTTGATAGTTAGAGACGGTGTATGTTATAGTTAGAGCCGAGACACGGCTAGGACTTTTGTTTGGCTATTTCTGTTTTGATGTGTTTTCTGGAAGACTGTGCAGCACCTGTGTATGGACTTGTATTTAAATCAAATAAACCCAGCACTGTTTTCACTACCTCAAGTGGATTTGGTATCTGTGCCTTACTAAACAGCCCATCCCAGTGAGCTTTGTACCTGCTACCTGTCCCCCAGGTTACAATATATATATATAGTAACCTGGGGGGACAGGTAGCAGGTACAAAAGCTTCTTGGGACAAGCAGGCTTTCAGGCACAGATACCAGCACAAGTGAAGTAGTGACAAACAGTGAAGTGTTTAATGGTGATATTTACAAGTCCATAGAGGTGCTGAAGTAGAAAAGATGTAGCTGGATAGCCGCACTCCAAATTATTCAACTTTATTTCAAAAAATGTAATAAAATCATAGCATCTAGGCTTGTGTACAGACTAACTGCACAGCCGCTGACATGTTTCACACCGAACACGGTGCTTAGTCATAGCTAATGAGCAGAATATACATACAGAGCTATATACACACACAAGCAATTAAACAAATGAATAAAATATGTGTATAACAAGATAGCAATTAGGGAAGCACCTGTGAGCGTCCAAAATCTGAAGGTTAACATTTAAATGGATGATTTTTTTCCTTCCATCCATTTAAGGCTCTGTTCAGACTGCTGCGATATCCGAGATCGGATATGATTCGCACCACACTGCAGTGCAAATCATATGCGATCTCTGTGCGATGCGATTTCAGCCATACAGATAGTATGGCTGAATTTGCATCGCATTCGGCCCAAACTCGTACAGGACCCTTTTTTTGGTCCGCTGCAGAATCGGATCGCATGGGTGTTCTCACCATGCGATCCGATTCCTGTCCGAGTTTGCAGCTCGCACTGCGATATGCAAACTGATTTGGGGGTGTCATTAACATTTCACTGACACTCCCAGCAGCTCGCATAGGCTGCCGCCGGGAGACATGCGATGCGGGAACCCGCAGTAGATTCGCAGCATTCCCGCATCGCAGCAGTCTGAACCCGGCCTAAAGGTTAACCTTCAGATTTTGGATGCTCACAGGTGCTTCCCTAATTGCTATCTTGTTATACACATATTTTATTCATTTGTTTAATTGCTTGTGTGTGTATATAGCTCTCTTTGTATATTCTGCTCATTAGCTATGACTAAGCACCGTGTTCGGTGTGAAACATGTCAGCAGTTAGTCTGTACACAAGCCTAGATGCTATGATTTTATTAAATTTTTTGAAATAAAGTTGAATAATTTGGAGTGCGGCTATCCAGCTACATCTTTTCTACTTCAGTTCCTGTTGCAAACACGGCACCCTGTGGGATTGTGGAGACAACTGTTTTGGGAGAAGTCATTACCTTGGAGCAGTGATTCTTTGTATGTCCATAGAGGTGCTGTAGAGCAGGGGTGCCCAACCTTTTGAAGAGCGAGGGCCACATAAGCGACTTGGTAACTGGTTGCGGGCCACAATAAGTGGAGCAGATAGATGACAGATCCGTGTCCGTTCTGTACATGCAGAGCAGACATGGACACAGCCCACTCTACTCTGTGTGCCGTCCCATCCGATCCAACCAGATGGAAGGGGACGGATCCCCTTCTGTTTTTTTTACTGGATCAGATTGGAGGTAGGTGGGTGCAAATGAACACAAGTCTGTTTACATGTGCTGCTCCATAGAGGTGAATGGAGGGTTTGTGTGGGTTGAACCGATCATGTGAAAGGGGCCTAAGGTTGCTTTCACACTGATGTGCTTCAGTTTACCTGCACTGTGGGTGCAGCACAGTGGACCTGTGGCTTTCCTGGGTTAGCTGCACTTTGCCATATATCCTGCAGGTGTGACACACTTTCTGGAAGTGCACCAAACACGCAGCTGATAACAGAAGTCTATGACTTGCAGGTAACCCAAAGGTGCACTGTGCTGCACCTGTGAATCAGTTTGAAAGCAGCCCAGTACCCACTGCAGAACAGATATGCCCATATATACACTGATTTTAGTAATAAGCTTACCTTTAATAACAGTCTTCCATTCAGGAAGCATCAGCATATGTGGCTCTGCTGCCTCCGCAGCCGCTTGCTTCCTCTACCACTGGTTTCATTCAGAACACTGATGCTCTGGGATGGCAGGTTGAAAACCTGTGATCTGGGCTTGTGAATCTGTTATCCCAAACCAGGAGGTTGTGGGCCACATCAGAGGGCTCCATGAGCCACATGTGGCCCCCGGGCCACTGGTTGGGCACCTCTGTTCAAAACAAACAGAACAAAATAGCCAAACAAAAACCTAGCCGTGTCTCAGCTCTAACTATACACTATGCAGCAGGGGTCAAGTCCTGGGGAAAAAAGTGTGGGAACTCCCACCCAAGATCCACTCCCCCACCAAAAAAAAAAAAAATGATACGCTCATATGCACGAACGCTTCAAACGTGGTATTTTTCATCCAATTTTCGTATTGCGTGAATGAAGCTTAACTGTTAGTACATAAAAAAAAAAAAAAACAATCCTCAATAAACATAAATACGGTAATTCTCTGAATAATCAGCATTCATTCAATTGTGCTTCAATGCAAATGTGAACATCATGTTCTGATCTTTATTGGGGAATTTTATTTTGTATATAGAGTGTTTATGTGGTGAGTTTACACTTTTCATTGAACAGAGTTTGGATAACACAGGGTTAAACGGAAAGGTCATAAATGAACTGCACATTATCTGGACAGAATGCTTGGGGAGATAGTGATGTGTTCCTGCTTAGGAGATGTATGTTAGCTTGGGGGGCTGCAACACACACTCGCTGCTATTCCAACCCTTCACATATTTCCACATAAACTTCCCTCCTGGCATTAAACTTTGCCAGGTATTGTGCTCAGCTTACCACCCCAAACTGATGTTCCTCCCTCAGCTCACCTCTCTCCCTGCATGTCCTGTGAGCAGAATAGCTGTGCTCCTCCTCTGGGTTCTCTCATCATATGGCACTGAAGATAGAGAGGGGGGGGGATACAGCGGGACACACAGAGCAAGTATGCAGGAGACTGAAGGGGGGGGGATGAGGAGACAGAAAATCAGGAGGGGCCGGCGGGGAGGAGCGCATAACGAGAGGTCTGACTAAATACAATCTCTAAGCAGCAGGGACCTGATCTACCTGTCAGCTAGCTGTGATTGACAGGTAGATCAAAGCGGAAGCTGTCATGGGGCCCCCTACTGGCAATGCCTGAATGGTCAGGTGTGTGGCACTTACTATTGCGAGCTGTGTCGGCGCCTGCTGGTGTAGCACCTGCCACACAGCTCGCATACTTCAAAGTCTTGCAGGACACAGCTGCTACAGGGAACTGAGTTCCTGTTGTGGAAAAAGTACAGGAACTCCGTTCCCATGCGTTCCCGCAGGACTTGAGCCCTGCTATACAGGCCCTAACTACCAGGCTGAGCAAGACTACCGCTTGTCAGTTTCCAGATAGACTGCTTAACAGCTTTTAACAACCATGTTGCTCTCACAGACCAGCATTGTCTGTGTTTCCCAGGCAGAGAGCAAAGGCTGTCTGCTCAGGTGAGCTTAAATTAGCCAGGTGAAGAGAATCAAGACCAGAACTGGACCATGGATCAGAGATCCCTGAACGTATATGAGAGGAGCCTGGGAAATGTATGAACCCCGAACAGGACTTTTTGATGCTCGTGAATTTTTGATGTGTGGTGAGTTTTCATGTGCAGTACAGTGTGAAAGGACTGTCAATGGAAATATTACATTTTATAAGGTGTAAAATGCTGTCAATGCAATCTAAAAACAAAGTTGTTATTGGTGACCATTTAATTATAAATTTACTTGGATTGCATTTTACCACTCTTTGGAGCATAAATGTTTATTAATTTAGTTTATAGCTTATTGAGGCTAGATCTCCTATTTTTGAGCATAATAGTTTTTTTTTTATCATGCATATGATTTTTACACATATATTTACACTGCTCAAAAAAATTAAAGGAACACTTTGAAAACACATCAGAACTCAATTGGGAAAAACATCATGCTGGATATGGACTGTGTAAAGTATTAGGAACAAAAGCATGCCACATTGTTTGATGGAAATAAAAATTATCAACCTACAGAGGGCTGAATTCAAATGCCCCCCGAAAATCAAAGTGAAAAAAATTATGCAGCAGGCTAGTCCATTTTGCTGAAATTTAATTGCAGCGACTTTCGCCACATGAGGTCAGGCATTGCAATGCACCAGGAGGAACCCAGGACCTACTGCACCAGCGTAGGGGTCTGACAATGGGTCCAAGGATTTCATCCTGATAACTAATGGCAGTCAGGGTGCCATTATGTAGCCTGTATAGATCTGTGCGTTCCGCCATTGATATGCCTCCCCATACCATCACTGACCCACAACCAAACCGGTCATGTTGAACGATGTTATACATGCCTCACTTCTTTAAATGCCCAATTGTCTACCCTTTGGCCGCACATCCGCCCTCCTTGCCTCCCAAAAGACATTTGAATGGCCCAGTATCCAGACCAATCCTTGGGTTCCTCCTGAAAGAGAGGCAATAACAACCCAAAGAACAATAATTGCTCGCCAGAGCAGGTATATATCAAAGACCACACACACCCCATGCACCCTCACTACCTAGCTAAACTGTCAACAGGTGGGGTATAACATATGACTTAAACCGCCTAGACTCCCATCTCCCAATGCGTTTTACCGCTACCTTGTCCAACCTCCATCTGACTGCCTCCATAGCAGCTCCAATACGAAACGAATGAGATGAAAACTTTTGATCACCCAACCCAGGGCCGTCCAAACATTTCTTGAAGACTGCAATAAACTAAAATTTTGATAACGAACTGCCGTCCCTATGTACCAAGAATGACCCCATCACGTCTGGACGTACTGCAAGGAATCCCTTCACCAACCCCACCGGTCACAAGGGCGAATCCGGTATTGCAAATACTTGCACATTTTTTTCCTTGCCCCGCTGATCCGTTTTCGATCTGCTCACCCATATAGACAATCGATCATCACCACAGATGACCTCGGTAGACCCCAAACCCCCTTTTGACTTCTTGGAAGGACTAACCAATTCACTAATCTGAAAAGCCCCAAAAAACGCCAGAGAAAATGCCGCTTTAAACAACACCACCTCATATTGGGAAGAACACGTATGAACCAACTACCCCAATAACCTACTCAATAGCTCAAAAGACACAGGTCACCAGGAATCCCTACTTGGCATGGATCGCCTGTATCCCTTCATTGCCTGCCTTACCTAAAAATCTATAGCAAAGTCTGGGGAACCCTGAAATTTAAACCAAAAGGCCAGCCCCTCCAACTTCTTTTCCAACCCTGATACCGACAACCCATCTTCCAAATTACGCAAGACAAAGTACAGTGCCATCAATCTCAAGTCTTGCTCCTCCCAGTCACTCGTGACCTCCTGCAACAGGGACAACCATTCTCGCCATACCCTATTATAAGCCACCCATGTCGCCGAGCTCACCGACTGCCTTATCCATCCGAATACTCTTCCAAGGCAACTCTCCATAGCCCTTCAGGACAAGGAACCCCTCGTTGCTCCGCCTCCGGTGCCAACTCCTGGAACTTGTCCCACTGAAAGCGAGACAAAACGTCAGCAATGATGTTTCCTACTCCCGGGAGGTGCACCACATAAATAAAAACATTCAGCTGTAGACAACGCAAAACTAGGTGTCTGAGACGGATAACCGGTGGGGATGCCACCGACACTGTGTTGATCACCTGCACCACCCCCAGATTATCCCTGTGAAAACGCACCTTCAAGTTCCTGAATGACTCCCCCCATAACTCCACTGCCAATACTACTGGAAACAGCTCCAGCAACAACATGTTCCTCAACAAACCTGCCTCTTTCTGCGAATCCGGCCAGAGCCCCACACACCACTTACCTTGAAAGAAGGCCCAAAACCCGCTGATCCAGCCGCATCCGTGTACTGCTCCAAATCAAAATTGCTAACCGGCCCCGACATCCATAATGCCCTTCCATTGAAATCATCCAAAAATGGGTGCCAAATCCTTAAATCCTCCCTATGCTTCCGTATCAGTCGCACATAATGAGTGGGGGCCGTAATGCCCGCTGTGCTTGCCGAGAGCCGTCTGCAGAACACTCTCCCTATCGGGAGGATACGACGCGCAAAATTCAACTTACCCAATAGTGACTGCAATGTCCGAAGTTGCACCTTGCGTAGTCCCATTATTCCCAGAATCTCAGCCTGTAGCGCCAACAGCTTATCCTCTGGTAGTCTGCACTCCATGGCGTCCGAATCCAGGACAATACCCAAGAGCACCATAGTCGGCCCTTCCGTCTTCTCTGGGGCCAACGGGATGCCGAAACGAGTGGAAACGCGTTTCAGCGTTGTCAACAGGACTTCACAAACCCCTGATGAGGCCAGGCCCACACACAAAGTCATCCAGGTAATGTACGATCGAATTCACTCCTGCGATGTCTCGAACCACCCACTTCAAAATGAACTCAACTGTGAAAGCCTGGAGCCCCAGAAGAATTTACCCCCTTCCTGACCAGAGCACTTTTTGCGATTCAGCACTGCGTCACTTTATCTGACAATTGCGCGGTCATGTGACATGACTCCCAAACAAAACCGACGTCCTTTTTTTCCTACAAATAGAGCTTTCTTTTGATGGTATTTGAGAAAAAAATGACTTATGGGCTGCCTAGGAAGAGTCCCACCAGCCAACGCTCTCGCCTCCATCGCAGCTGGATGTCTTCGCAACACTTCATCCTCCGACAGCGACAGCTCACCCTCTGACCGATCGCCCACCATCTCTTTGGCTCCCGCTGACAGCCATCTGGGATCCGAGGATCTGCGCTAATCTCTGCCACGCCTTTGGGCACCGGATCCGCTCACTGACATTTTGTACGCTTTTCCTGGGCCTCTGCACCGCTCTGTTGGCCTGTGTCTTCCTCTCATCTGGTTCTGTCCTCTGTCCCACCACCGCCTGGGGGCCACCGGCTGCGGATGGAAAAGGCCCGGCCGCCGCTGCGGATCGCATCCCATGCCGGAGACCCACCCCTGTTGCACTAACACCAGGGATGGAGCCTGCATGTTCCATCTCCCTTGGCGTGTCTTGCCTAGTAGTGGCTGCAGATCTACCAGCAGCTCCACTAGCTGCACTTCAGCCATGCTGGGGATTCCTCCCAGGACCCCCCCCCCCCCACTGCGTGCACTGCTGATCGCTTCGCTGGGGGCCCTGAAGGGACTCCTGTGTTGCAGCTGAGCCCCGGGGGGAGAGGGGAGTCCAGAGAGAAGTGATCTGGCTGCCATGACCGCCGAGCTTGTGCGGACACTCTCCCCACTATATTCAGTTCTGGGGACCCCTCTCCTAGTGTCGCTTTAAGCCGTCCCTGCAGCCATCCATCCCCCTTGTCACCGCTTCCGCCCTAAGCCTGTCCAGCAAAGCCTCTACCTCAGCCATGGTCCTGCAGCTCCTCACAGCTCGCTCCCACTGCTACCACTGAGCTGGGGAGGGACACACGTGCTGCTTTATGCAGATAGCTCCTCCCCCCTGCCTAACCCACCAATCTCCTAATCTTTTACATAAACTATTCTCCCTGCACCCTGTTTAACCCTGTCCTGCCCGCCCTTCACTTATGTAATTTTATTTACTTTTGCTCCGGGCCTTTCTTTCTGAGTGTACGTTCCTGAACGTCCTTTAGAAGGAGCGGGATTGCGTGCCCGTGCAGCTGCGGGATCCCGATGCGCTGCTGTCCTCTTAACACGTCACATCTTGGATCGGTAGGAGGGCTCTGTGATTGGCCCTCCTGATCCCACGATGGCTGGTGATGGTATGGGCGTACTGCACATGCGCACCAACGGGCGCGGCGCACAAGCACACTGCACAGCGGCAAACGTAACACACGCTCGAGGTGACGTGGCGCACATTAATGCGCCAAGATACTCACACGTTGCGCATATTGATGAGCCGCAAAGTGTCTTCCGGCGCATATAGCCACACGCCGCGGCGTCCCCCAATGCTGCGCAACCTACGTCAGGTCGCCATATTTGCGTTCCAGGCATGGGGCCGTAAAACCACAAAGCACAGGAGAAATTATTGCTATACGTAAAATATAAAACAATAATTCTACTAGCCAATTAAATGCTCTGTCACCAATAATACCGCGCAGATAAAGGCACCCGCCATAGATAGTGCATCAAAATGCCTCAATCTGTGCTCCAAACAAACTGCCAAATAATATACAGCAGATTCCATTGTATAACCACCTATGAACTTCAAAAGCAATGCATAAGACCCCGCCATGACACAAAGCTGAATTGTGTGATGGTGGGTCAATTATTGGACTAATAACCACCGGCAAGGCTTCCTGGTATGACTTCCCCAGAGGGGTGATTGAAAATCGCCTAAAGCCCCAACGGGGGGTCCCAGGATATGGGGCAGCCTCCAATGTGGTAAAAGGCCACCAGGGGGCCCCCCTTTTGCTGGGTAGAGATGTAGGACATGTGGGAAAAATTGCCTGTTGCATTCTCTTAGCTCCTATATATAGGGGCCAGAAAAAAAGAAAAATGAGCATAGACTCCCCCTCCAGAAAACCACTTCCCAGGGGGAGCGCATGTGCTAAGACCTAAAACACATATCATGTTAGCTCTGCATTTTGAGACGTCAAGCAAAACCAAAAAAGAAAAACAAAGAAAAACAGTATATATATAAGTAATAATAATACCCCTTGGTTAGTTGACCACTGATGAGCACTGAAGGGTGGCACTGGTGGGCACAGATGGGCACTGATAGGCAGCACTGGTGGGCACAGATAGACGGTACTGGTGGGCATTGATGGGTGGCATTGATGGGCAGCAGTGATAGCCAGCACTGACTGGCATCACTAATGGCTTGCTGGCACTTGTGGGCACTGATTGCTGGCAGCGGTGGGCATACATTGCAGGCATTGGTGGGCAATTAATTGTAATCAGGGCACTGATGATCAGTGCCCTGATTACATCCCTAGATGTCCTCTGTGAGGAGATGCCGCTGATCGGCTCTCCTCTCCTCACACTCTGTCAGTGTGAGGCGAGGAGCGTCGAATACAGCATCTCGGTGTTTAAATGTGACCGGCTATGATTGGACACAGCCGATCACATGGTAAAAGAGCTGCGGCCCTGGCTCCTTACAGAGATCGGGGTCACGCCATGTTCTAGCAACATGGCGCGGGACGCGCGAGAGAGGTCGTTATTGGAGGCCGTCATATGATGTCCACCCAGAACGAGAGCTGCACCGCCCAGCTGTCATTTGATGGTGGGTGGGTGGCAAGAGGTTAAGCTGAATGCAGCAATCTGTATCTGGCAGCAACCGCTGTCTCCTATGGCAACAACTTCTCTCACCTTATCTTACTGTAGATCTTCCAGTTTAACTTACAGTATCCACTGTAGAGCCTTAAGCCCAGCTTGCTGTCTCTCTCATTAGACTTCTTGGACTCTCAGCCACCAACTGTATTCCTTGTGCTTTATCTACAGCTAACCACTGTACTTTACCTTCAAGCTTTACACACAGCTGCCCGCCGTACTCCTTTAACCACTTGCCTACAGGGCACTTACACCACCTTCATGCCCAGGCCATTTTTCAGCTTTCAGCGCTGTACGCAATTTGAATGACAATTGCACGTTCATGCTACACTGTACCCAAATTAATTGCTTTTCATTTTCTTCACACAAATAGAGCTTTCTTTTGGTGATATTTAATCACTGCTGGGTTTTTTATTTTTTACAAAAAAAAAAAAAAAGACCAAAAACATTGAAAAAAAATGTTTTTACTTTGTTTCTGTCAGTAAATTTTGTAAATAAGTAATTTTTCTCCATCACTGATGTGCTCTGATCAGGCGGCACTGATGGGCACTGATAGGCTGAACTTGTGGGCATTGATGAGGTGGCACTGATGAGGAGGCACTATGCCACACTTACGGGCACTGATATGTGGCACTGATAGGCAGCACTGGTGGTCACGGATAGGCGGTACAGATAGGTGGCACTGATAGGCATTGATGGGTGGCATTGATGGGCGACACTGATGGGCATTGATGGACCACAGTGATGGGCATTGATGGGCAGCATTGATAGGCGGCACTGATAGCCAGCACTGACTGCCATCACTAATGGGCACTGATTGGTGGCACTTGTGGGCACTGATTTCTGGCACTGGTGGGCAATGGTGGGCACTGATTAGTGATATTGTGGCGCTATATTGTAATCAGGGCACTGATGATCAGTGCCCTGATTACATGTTTTGTTGTTCCTTGCGATTACCAGCATCTCCGTGTTTACATGTGACCGGCTGTGATTAGACACGTCTGGGACAACGTCATATGACATCGTCCCAGAACGAGAGCTGCACCGTCCCGCCGTAATTTTCGATGTAAGTAGTTAAGCTTTACTCACAGCTACCTGCTGCATTCCCGGATGAATCTCTACTGAAGCTTTCCCACTTACTTCACTGTCCCTGGCTAGTGAAGCATTCGCTCTGGTACTCCTTCAGAACTTCATCCCTTCCAAACCCGTCTCCGGTAACAAGAGTGGTTGTCCCTTTGTGGCAACTGCTTCTCATTTACCTCCGACACGATCAGGCTGCCCTCAGACTGAGCCTCTAACACATGCGGTTCTGCCCCAGGCTTCAGGCTTAACCTTGACTGCTCCTCCTTTGAGGAAGCCTAAACTGCTGGATAGGCCTTAAGTGGACCTAGCAGCCAGCATGCCTCCTGGATAGGCATCAGACTT
Source organism: Lithobates sylvaticus (assembly GCA_028564925.1). Classification (NCBI taxonomy): domain Eukaryota; kingdom Metazoa; phylum Chordata; class Amphibia; order Anura; family Ranidae; genus Lithobates; species Lithobates sylvaticus. The sequence continues at coordinate 173,017,714 of CM053038.1, forward strand.
CAGGCCCAGCAACCAGGAGCTTCTCAACACACACCCACCCAGGCCGCAGCCTCGGGCAGGAAGAACCCCGATCCCCTGACTCCTCCAAAATAAATAGCCGACCCCAGCATACACAGCGGTCAAAGAAATTTCTGCCGATTGACTGAGACAACCTAGTTACCCATTACCTGAATTTACGGTAATCCATTATTCTAATGCCAAAAGCAACAGTGCTGTCTTATTGACAGAAGACATGGACTACGCCAAACTCAGACTTAGGACAGGAGTCAGTGGATCAACCTACAAATTAGCCAGGCTAGTTATGACCTAGCACAACTAGATTTATTAGCAGCCCTGTTTAGGACCAGGGTGCTACAATCGCTTTAATGGGGGACTACTATGTTGTGTTGGGTCCTGAATCATAGGCCAAATCAAGATCAAAGTAGAATACAATTTTTAACAAAATTTTACTTAACATTGCCTTTTATTTTTTTTAATAAATTTCAAGTTGTGGAAAAATAAAAGCACTAAAGTAACATTTCACATTGATTATCTCACAGGACTTAAAATGTTCTTATTCTATTATACTTAGGGAATAAGCCAATCCCTTATCCACATAAGTGTAATAAAAACAACAGGACACTTGGGTCAGACATATATAATTATCCCTTTGATCCATAAAAGACAAATGGGAGTTCTGGATGTGCAGCCATTTCTTTCTTTTTTCCTATATAAATGTATTACATCTATTTAGAAGGAGAGTTATCTGCAGTATATTCTATATATGCTGCAATTTATGTATGAGGCCATCAGTAATGCAATCCAGATGGAAGACATGGAAAGGTGACCACAATAATAATAAAAGGCTTTTTGTGTATAGGGTTTTGGGATCTGAATTTTAAATGGGTCTGAAAAGCATTTGGAAAGGGGCTTTAGACGCCATGGTTGAAATCTGAATTGAATCTTACTGAATCTCTAATGCCGCGTACACACGGTTGGAATTTCCGACAGAAAAAGTCAGATGGGAGCTTTTCAACGGATTTTCAGACCGTGTGTATGCCCATCGGTCTTTTTCTGGCGGAATTTCCGACGGACTTTGGATTGAGAGCCTGTTCTCAATTTTTCAGACGGAAAACCTTTCTATCGAATTTTCTGATCGTGTGTATGCAATTCTGACACGCAAAATTCCGACGCATGCTCGGAAACAATTTGACGCATTTTCGGAAGCATTAAACTTCCCTTTTATAGTGTTGTCGAACGTGTTTTATGCCGCTGTGTCGGAATTTGGTGTGACCGTGTGTAGGGAAGACAGTTTGAGCGGAATTCCATCGGAATTCCGACGGGAAAACCATCAGAGCTTTTTCCGACGAGAATTCCGACGTGTGTACGTGGCATAAGGGTTGACATTTTCAGTAGTGGTCACTTTACATTTTTCTAGAAACATATTGATCTCATACAAATATAGGCTATATCAACTTTCTCGTGTGTAGCTATCAATGAGATTACACAGGTAATGCATGGAAAGCTGCCCACATTTTCCCATGCTTTTGATGTGCATTTGTGGTGTTTCCACTGCAATGTCCTTGTAAAAAAACTCAAAAAAATAGACATCATATGGCAGCCATGCGGAATGGCAACTACTGAACTTAGAAGAGTGATGTTAGAAAAAGAACAAGTGGCCCATTGAGTCGCACTATGTTTTTTTTTATTTATTTATTTTGTTTTACTTTTTTGTCTGAGCATAGAGCTAGGTTTATCTCAAGCATGCTTGAATCCACTTACTACTGAATCACTACGTTTGCTGGAGGTCTATTCCAAGCATCAATTACTATTTTGGTACTCTAATGCCCTGTACACAAGATAGGATTTTCCGACAACATGACGTTCCATATAGCTGTGAGGTCAACCACTGAGCAGGACATTTTATGTTTATAGAAAGTCATTTCATATCACACAAAGACATCATGAACATTTTATAATTATAACAAATTTTTTCACATGGTTTATAGACAAATGCGTTCCCCCAGGTGCATTATGTTTAAGGCCCCATGCACACGAGATGCAGATGCAAACTCTGCTGAACGCATGTTTTAAAAAGCAGAAACCTGCGTTTAAAAACGCGTGTTTTGCCGCATTTTCATGCCGTGTTTTACAGCGTTTGCGTCTATAAGCGTTTGTAAAGATAGCATCATATAGACCCTCCCCAAGCTCAGAAAGCATGTATTATTAACTATTTCTGCCATTTTGATCAGAGTGAGCAGCAGCAGCAGAGAGAGCAGTTGTACACTTGCCTCTCTTTCTGTGTTTTTTTTTTTGGAAATGGATCCCATATTGAATACATGTCAGGAAATGCTCCTGATGTTGCTCTTGATGAGGTAGCAACGTCGTCGCAAATTGCGTGAGAGGTCCAGAGTCAGAGCTCGTCGATATTGGACCCATGCGTTGATGGCACAGCGAATGTCCGTTGGATATTTCACAAACATGGTGGGGGTTGGGGCTGACTAGACATTGGTATGCAGGTTTTTCTTTGTGAAAAAAATACATTGCTATGCTTTGGTCAGACTAGGTGGAGTCACTGATTTGATTAGAAATTGGATGAAGGGTTGGGGCAAAGAAGTGGAGGCATTCCTCATTGTCTAAGCTACCTAAAAAAAAAAGTTTTTTATGGCATTGCATCAATGAGTATATATGCTCTATATGCTTATCTAAAGTAATTGCGACATTTTAAACCAGTTTTCTTAGTATTTTTTATGGTTTACCATCAAATTTCTGATTCAAATTTTCTGGTCCAAAAAACTGGGTTCCTTTAAAAACGCTTATAAACGCAAACGCGGCTAAAAGCGAGTGCCGCGTTTAGCCGCGTTTTACGTCTGAGACGTGGAAAAGCAAAGTGTCTGAACCCATTTTTTTGCTTCTGGAAAAAGTAGGTTAAACGCAACTGCATAAAAACTGGAAAAAACTAGATTGTGTACATGGACACATAGGATAACATTGCATGCATTCAGGGGCAGTTGAAAAAAGTGTCCAACTGCCTCTGAAGGTGCGTTTAACAGCGTCCCGTGTGCATGGGGCCTAATTTGACGCTCTTTGGCATGATTTACAAAAAAAATATGCATGATTGCTGTCGCCCACAATTCCAACTGCAATCCATGCTGAAAAACTCCTGCATATTCCCACAGTAGTTTCTATGTTGTAAATATACACAATATTTAAGGGGTGTGCACGACTATGTACAACTGACTATGTCTGAACATTCTGCACCCAAACTCAACAGTGTCTTATCTGGAATTAAAAACAGTATTTTCTCTACTGTTTTATGGCCATCTTTTATAGACATAAGTTAATAATTTAAAATTTGTTGTATTAACACCACCATGTGAAGCACACATACTAATGTAACAAATTTGAGCGTAAAAAGGCCAGATCACATTCAATTGCAAGAGTAAAGCCTCGTACACACGTTTAGATTTTCAGACGACCGAATGTCTGTTTTTTGTGGCATGCTAGTCTCATGTAGAAAGTGAAGAGGTTACTCATAATACAACGACAGAAGTGATGTAATGTGTTGAATAGTGTTGTATGTATTGTTTTGTTTCTGAGCATGCGTAGTCTTGCTCTTACGATTTGTACTAATGAAACGAAAATGGGACGTTGAGTTCACATAAGACAAAAATAGTTTGCACATCCAGTCTGACGAAAAAGCAAAATCAGCTGTCAAAAGCACCGTACTAACGATTCGAAAATCGCCAGACAGCTCGTCGTAAATGAATGATTTTATTGCAATCAATATAGTATATATAGCTGGGGCAGCTATATATACTTTGCTACTACAGTCTCCTCCAGCACATCTCTCTCTCTCTTTCTCTCTCTCTCTCTCACAGCTAGTATATGTTTAAGCCTGACACTAACTCAGCCAAGCCTTAGTAACCACCATTTACAGGCAGGGACCGCGTGCCCGTTTAATGTAGCAAAAATAGAAATAGGAAGACTTTAGTGCTAGCTGTCCTAGGTGGACTACTGCTCCCAGTAAGCGCTCTTCGGGTCCTGCCAGCCCTCCTGGCTGCAGCTGCCCGACTTCACTGCCCGTGACATTGCACTGGCTCCACACCCAGTTCTGACTGTTTCCTCTCAGTCCTCTCTGGCATGCCTCTCCAGTCCTCCTGATAGCACATCTCACTCACCAGGCCTCCTGGCTGAAAACCGGTGGTTCCCTCCTGAAGACTTGCCCGGCAGTCCCAGGCCCAAGGTCACCTTGCCCCCCCCCCCACCCCCCCCCCCCCCCCAGACTAGGGAGCTCCCTCCAAGGCCCTGCCAGGTTAGTACGCTATCCTCAGTTCTTACACGACAACTCCTCCCCAGCTGGGCTAACCCTGGGTTTTTTAAGGAAGCCTGCCCCCTGTCAATCCTAGTTGGGGATTGGTCAGGGCTCCCTGAGACACTCCAAACAGCTCCACCTCTCCTCCCCTCCTCTTCTTCTAGAATCCTCTAGAAGCAAGAGGGAGGTAACCGTGAAATGATGCTGTCTGCGAGTCACAGCTGCTACTCTGAGCCACTCCCAGCCCACACAGATAAAAACAAACAGGCCTAGCTTCCAGCTAGGCCTGCCTAAATTTACAGTATCTCACAAAAGTGAGTACACCCCTCACATATTTGTAAATATTTTATTATATCTTTTCATGTGACAACTAAGAAATTACACTTTGCTACAATGTAAAGTAGTGAGTGTACAGCTTGTATAGCAGTGTAAATTTGCTGTCCTCTCAAAATAATTCAACACAGCCATTAATGTCTAAACCGCTGGCAACAAAAGTGAGTACACCCCCCTAAGTGAAAATGTCCAAATTGGTCCCAAAGTGTCAATAATTTTAGTGTTACAAGGTCTCGGGTGTGAATGGGGAACAGGTGTGTTAAATTTGGTGTCATCGCTCATTCTCTCATACTGGTCACTGGAAGTTCAACATGGCACCTCATGGCAAAGAACTCTCTGAGGATCTGAAAAAAAAGAATTGTTGCTCTACATAAAGATGGCTTAGGCTATAAGAAGATTGCCAAGACCCTAAAACTGAGCTGCAGCATGACGGCCAAGACCATACAGCGGTTTAACAGGACAGGTTCCATTTAGAACAGGCCTTACCATGGTCGACCAAAGAAAAAGCAAAGAATCTCCCCCACCACTGTCGGCTTTCTCAACATAGCAGTGTATGGAGACACCTAACCCAGGAGGATTGCACCCATGCACAGAGGAGACCGATCTGATGACACCTGCTGGACTTTTTACTACATGCCTGAAATAACTCTGCTAAAATGTGAGTTGTTAGAATACATGTTCATAATAAATTACAACGTCTAAAACTACTGCACCCAGAGGCGCCCCTCTCTTTGCTTTTTCTTTACAGTTACTTGGAACTTGGTTTCAGTTCCTCACCGGAGGCAGCCCTGTGTTGTGGAATTTGTCATTATCCCCCAGCTTCTTGCCACCTACCCACCCTTCCAGGATCCCCTACCCATTTCCCCCCTCCCCCCTTTTTCCCAAAAATAGAACAACAAAGTACATCTTTCCAAATATATTATTGTGGACTTTATTGCACAATATGCCATAACGGCCAGTATTTTCTTATTTCATGAGCTTTTACTAAAAATACATTTGACTATTTGCGCATTTACTTGTATAATTGTGACCAAAGAAGTTGAGTGCATGTGCTCAGCGTCATATCCAGAGGTTCTCTTTGGTAAATAGACGTATGAGTGCTGCCAGCATTGCTGCAGAGGTTGAAAGGATGGGGGGTCAGCATGTCGGTGCTCAGACCATACTGTCATCCCAGAAGGAAGCCTCTTCTTCTAAAGATTATGCACAAGAAAGCCTGCAAACAGTTTGCTGAAGACAAGCTGACTAAGGACATGGATTACTAGAACCATAGCCTGTGGTCTGATGAGACCAGGATAGATTTATTTGGTTCAGATGGTGTCAAGCGTGTGGTGGCAACCAGGTGAGGAGTACAAAGTGTGTCTTGCCTACAGTCAAGCATGGTGGTGGGAGTGTCATGGTCTGGACTATAGCTACAGTATGAGTTTGAAGTTGAATCCCTTTCCAGCCATAACAACCTCCACTCATCTAGGAAAAAGTTTTACAATAATTTGGAGTGTATCTGTTAGAATTTGTGTCCACTCAGCCAAAGCATAGCCAGATACTGATGTTGAGGGTATGAAGACCTAGCAACTGGCATTCCAACTAATGCTATAAGTTTACAATAGGTTTTTGTCAAAGCTGTATGCAGGCCACCTGAGTTCCTTCTTACCAAACATACCTTTATAAAGATCACTTGTCCTAAAACTATTACCACTGGCTTGGAAAACCATAATGTTCTATAATGTGTTTGTATGCTGTAGGATTTCCTTCACTATAAAGGCCTGAACTAAATAAGTTGAGGTAGTGACCAACAATTTTGGTCATGTAGTGTAGGTGTGATGGTCAGGTGTCAACAATCTTTTGCAGATATACAAGGTGGGCCAAAAGAAGGTATACATTACTTCTACATTATAAAATGTTGTACACTATACATTAAAAAGGGCTCCCACTTTGTTTTGGCGGTATGGAGTTACTTTGACAACAATTTCCCACAGCATTGAATTGGCAACATGGCAAGATTGACTGTCTGCCACATTTACCTGACCTGACACCTACAGACTTCTTTTTTGGGGGGCTTAGTAAAGGATAAGGCTTTTTAACCCTTTAGCTGCCAGGCCCTGCGTTCTACTTTTAAACCCAGGTGGCCAGACCATTTTTTAAATTTTTCCATTGCTTTTTTCCCCCTTACAGCTTTCAAAGTATGTAAAAGACCCCCCCCCCCCCAAACCCTAAATTTTCCAAAAGCATAGGACCAGTAAAATAAAAAGAAGTTGTTACTGATTTTTAAGGCCCCATGATATTTGCACAAGTGCTTATCAAAAAAAGATTTTCACTAAAATCATTATCAGCAGATACAAAAACAGCACATTTTACTAAATTCCTGCTAAATTCCTACTAAATACCAAAGCTTAACCTGTATTGAGTTAACAAATAATAAATATTTGTCAATTTTTAATTCGCCTTTTGGTCAAAATCGAATGTACACAAAACTGTATATAAACAATTTTCTCTAAAAATCTGGAAGCTTTAATTTTTCACTTACAACTTTCAGAGTTTGTAAACGACCCCCAAACCATACTTTTTCTTAAAGCACATGACCAGTAGAATAAAAAGAGGGTGCTACTGATACTTACGCAAACGTTTATCATAACAATATTTTAACACAGGCAAAATATTGAAGACAGTCCCTTTCTCTGCAGCCTTAGTTGCAATATAAGTCTCTGTATAGAGACTACTATTAATTCCCAAAACTGAATCGTAGTAAACACTGATTACTATGCTCCAGTGATGAATGGACATGGGTAGGAGCAATCAGTACTGATTGCTCCATATGTCCATTCAATGAAAGGAAGGGTAAACACCCAGCCACCCCCCCAAACCCCCCCCCCCCTCAGACACACACACCACTCTCTATCCTGACAGCTTCTGTATGCCCTAGCAAAATCTGCAGCTAGTGGGAGGACGAGGAGGAAGAGCCAGCCAGCAGCACTATATGGAGGGGACAACTGGGGTCAAAAAAGGGGGGCCGAATCTTCAGGGGTGGTCAGATCGGCAGAGGAGGTCAGATCAGTAGGGGGGGGTGGCTTTGTGTCAGTTATTCCGCTTTGGAAGACAAAGGGAATCAGTGCTGGTGAGATCAGCGCTGGTGGAAGGGGGAGTTTAGATCGGTGTGGTGAGGATTGGTGCCGGAAGAGGAAGTGGTGCCAGGGGGACAATCCAGCTGGCGCTTTGTGGAGGTGGAGAAGCAGGGGGAGCAATGTCACAGGCGGTGGCAGCAGCAGCCGGGGGGGGGGGGGTGTGTCATATTTTAGGTCAATAGCTCTGATCACCGAATTGTCAGCCGCTAATCAGAGCTATTGATTTGTTAAGCAGAGTCTGCTAAACAATTCTGCTACAAACTCATGGTCACTGAAGTGACCATGAGCTTATAGCAGAAACAGGAATGCAGGTCTGTACGGCATATGGACCTGGCCAACTGAAAGCAGTGCTGTAGGTCCATACGCCGTATGGACCTGGCAGCAAAAGGGTTAAAGGAATCGCCCACACAGTGGATGAATTGGAGGTGCTCATCTCAAAAGCATTTATGGACATTGATGCTAACCAGAATTTGTGCTACTGTGTGTCATAGTGTTGCGGACAGCATTCAAGAACATTGCAATGTTGATGAAGGACACTTTGAGAACCGAATAGTTAGTGTTACAGTGTTGGGTAAAGGTTCTAGGGATGCTGCACCTAATAAATCAAACATGACCCGATCAGTACTGTAGTGTATACCTAATTTTGGTCAAATTGTTTCCAGTTCCTGTAAAGTAAAATAAATGAATTAATTAAATTGAAAAATAAATCTAGCACCCTCTAGTGTGTGCCAGATGTACATAGCTAGTTGTTAGTGTAGGCAAATTTGCTTGAGCCTAGCCTGGACTGAATCTGGGTCAGGGTTGAGTGACTCAGGGAGGCTGGATGACTCATTTGACAGCTCTTCTAGTGCCTCCCCCTGTTTTCTGAAGAAGGTTCTAGATGTGGTGCGAGAAAGCTAGGAAGGGCTTATGCATATTTATGAGGACCTTGATCAATCCCCAGCAAATGGGCTGGCAGGGGGCAGCTTACCTCATAAATAGACATGAGTCATGCCAGCCGGGTCAGTCGGGTGGAAGATGGAGATGAGTGCTAAGGAGGCTGTTGGAGGCTCTTGCAAGGCGCCCTCTTGTCTGGGAGGGGTGACCTTGGTCCTGGGGCTTGGGGGCTGGAAGAATCACCCAAAACACATGGAGGAACCCCTTCCTGGAGGCACAGGGGCAAGGGGAGAGGACAGCGGGAGCAGGTTAGCACATCCGGGAGATCTCCTGAGAAGTCAGCTGGGTGGACTGATGAGTGTTCAGTCTGGGAGGACTGTGGAGAAATTAGCCAGGAGGGCTAGTGAAAGGGGCAGCTTCAGCCAGACGAGTGCTGTGTCAGATTCTCTAACAGTGTGCCAGCAAGCGAGTGCTGGAGGAAGCAGTGGAGTGTATATAGACTGTATATAGGATAAGTTGTACCTTAAGTTGTTTGAAGTGACTGTGAAAATTTGGTGTACCTGGTTGTGCAGGGTGGGGGATACCAGTTACTTGTGGCCCTTAAAGCGGAGTTCCGCCCAAAAGTGGAACTTCTGCTTATTCGTCTCTTCCTGTTTTCGACAGGTCCTCTTCCACCACTTCTGGGAGAATAAGCTGCGGCAAAGTACGTCAGCAGCTCCGCCCCCCTCCTCCGTTCCCTTTCTGCCGGGCTAGTGAGAGAGCACAGCGCGCTTCGCGCATGCACAGTAGGGACCCGGCCGTGAAGCCGAAAGTTGTAAACATCCGCTGTGGTGCCGACATTACTGGACTCCAGGACAGGTTAGTGTCCTAATGTTAAAAGTCAGCAGCTACAGTATGTGTAGCTGCTGACTTAATTTTTAAAGGGGCGGGCGGAAATCTTCTTTAATTAAAATGCCATTATCTGAGCAGTAATCTATAATGTGCAGTAAAACCTGTATTGTTTTTCCACTCAATATTAGTAACATTTTTATTATATAGCTGTTTACCAAAACCAATTGATTTAAAAATCTACTTAAATGACACATGCTTGATTCTTTAAATGAATAAACTATAGCTGTTCTATGGACATCTATCACATTGTCCACATGATCCACATTTTATGCAATGCATGTGAGAATTTTAGCAAAAAGTCTTATGCCCCGTACACACGGTCAGAAAATCCGACCACAAAATCCATCTGATTTTTTCCGACGGATTTTGTCTGACACTGGTGTTGCATACACACGGTCGGACAAAGTTGTCGGAAAATCCGATCATTCTGAACATGGTGACGTTTGTTGCCTACGACGGGACTACGTAGAGGCTAGTAGCCAATAGCTTGGGTCTTGTAATGTGATCTGAGCATGCGTGGCACTTTGTCCGTCGGAATTCGCTACACACGATCGGAAAAAGTCCGATAGGACTTTGTTGTCGGAAAATTTGAGAGCAGGAGATAAAACTTTGTCCGTTGGAAAATCCGACGGAAAAAGTCCGATGGAGCCTACACACGGTCGGAATTTCCGACAACATTGTCCGATAGGACATTTTCCATCGGAAAATCCAACCGTGTGTACGGGGCATTACTGTGCCACTATTATTACTTGTATAAATATCCGTAATTATTTTATCTATATTAAAATTGATCACCTAGATAAACTGTGAAGATATTTATGGAGAACTCAAACCAAACATTGGTGAGAAGATTCATCCTTCTTGGACTTTCTAGTGTCCCCTGGCTACAAGTGGTCTTTTTCTTGCTTTTCCTATACATGTACATGGTGACCATATCTGGAAATGTTCTTTTGATCGTTGTAGTGAGCCGTAATTCCAGGCTTCAGAACCCCATGTACTTCTTTCTGAGTAATCTTTCCATAATTGATATTTGCTTTTCAACAACCGTAGTGCCCAAGATTCTTCAAAATACCATTTCCAAGGACACAAGTATTTGTTTCTTGGAGCGACAGAATGCTTAATATTATCTGTAATGGCCTTTGATAGATATAATGCAATCTGTAAACCTTTATTGTACACAACTATTATGGACCAAAAACTGTGCTTATGTTTGTCAGCTACATGTTGGTTTTCAAGCTTTTTATCCTGCTTCACCCATGCCATTTTCACATTTAGGCTGCCATTCTGTAAGTCCAATTTTATCAACCACTTCTTCTGTGAGATGCCCCCACTATTTCGACTTTCCTGCAAAGATACTTGGGTCAATGAATTGGCAGTGTACCTCTGCGGAGGTGTGTTTGCTCTTCTCTCTTTCATATTGACTTGCTTGTCCTATTATCTTATCCTTTCAACCATCATAAGGATACGCAGCACTGAAGGTCGGCACAAAGCTTTTTCTACCTGTGCCTCCCACCTCATTGTTGTAACTCTATATTATGGCACTATCATATTTATGTATCTGCGTCCTCGATCTAGTTACTCTCCAGTTAGGGACCGTGCTGTCTCCATTCTCTATACAGTAGTAACACCTATGTTGAATCCTATTATCTACAGCGTGAGAAATAAAGACGTTAAAGAAAGCATACAAAAGGCAATAAGTGTAGGGTGTACTAATAAATACTTAAAGTGAAACTCCACTTTTGTTGAAGCTAAAATAAAAACAATTCTGTCCAGCAAGTTGTATACATTGAAAAGATCTAAGAAAACTCTGCATTTCAGTTGATTTTTACCTGTTTCTGCTCTGTGCAAAGATCTGTGATAGGCCATTGCACTCAGATCTCAAATAGATTGCTAACTGGAGAGGCCTGACTGCCATAATCATGCATTAAGTCCAGCATGAAAGTCTGTATTTTCACGTCCTTCCATGTGTGCATACCAGTGGCGGCCCGTCCATAGGGGGACGTTTTTAGTTTTTATGTGCACTGTATCCTGGCGCCGGGCACAGTGCAGTATGCACCGCTCTATCACCAATAGATAGATTCATGCATTGCATGAATCTATCTATTGTCACCACTGCCGCACCCTATTCAGGTGTCCGGCCCCTAGTCGGGCGCCGGGCATCTGAATTACAGTGGGGGGGTGTTTCTGGAAGCGCCCCTATTAGAGCTGTAAGCTCTAATAGGGGACCTTATTAGAGCGGTGTGCTCTAATAGGCTTCCCTAAGTGTAAACAGCGGGCGCACTGCTGTGCGTTCGCTGATTACACAGTATTGTGTTAGAGAAGCGAATACAGGTCTGTTACCTGTAACCTGATTGGCTGAAGTCACAGGCACTGTGATTGGACGCTAGGCGTCCAATCATAGCAGAAGACAGGAGGAGCGCGGGAGAAGAAGACCTCGTCACCAGCTGCACATCGAGACAAGGTAAGTGCAGAGGGCAGGCAGGGGGCACAGTGGCAGCACTTGGAGGGGCACTCTGGCAGCACTTGGAGGGGCACTCTGGCAGCACTTGAAGGGGAACTCTGGCAGCACTTGAAGGGGCACTCTGGCAGCACTTGAAGGGGCACTCTGGCAGCACTTGAGGGGCACAATGGCAGCACTTGAGGGGCACAGTGGCAGCACTTGAGGGGCACAGTGGCAGCACTTGAGGGGCACAGTGGCAGCGTTTGATGGGCACAGTGGCAGCGTTTGATGGGCACAGTGGCAGCAGTTAATGGGCACAGTGGCAGCGTTTAATGGACACAGTGGCAGCATTTAATGGGCACAGTGGCAGCGTTTGATGGGCACAGTGGCAGCATTTAATGGGCACAGTGTCAGCGTTTGATGGCACAGTGAGGCTGTTTGTTTGCACCCCCCCAAAAATTTTGAGCACCAGCCGCAACTGGTGCATACCCTTTGCATGGTAGCCAATCAGCTTCTAACTTCAGCTTGTTCAATTGAGCTTTGACAATAAATCCTGGAAGCTGATACTTATTATGTTAGGTTACTATGCACAGCTGCATCAGAATTTGTACGCTCTCCAGATTTAGTAAATGTCCCCTTTAGTGTCTTTTCATAGATAAAAGAGTGACTGCAGCAAAGTGAAGGACAGCACTGGGGGATGCCTAATGTGTTGCTTGTGGGAAATTCAATGAGTAGACACCCTTGGGTTGAATTACTAAAGGTGTTTAGGGTGTTCACGTGGCAAAGTGAATATTCACACTGGGCACTGGGATGCCTAGAATTTGAACTCATGTTTGTGGGAAATGCAATGAGCAGACACCCTGGGGTTGATTTACTACAGGAGTATAGGGTGAATAGTCACTTTGCAATGAGCAAAATTAGATTTTTTTTTTCAATTCAAACCTTACACATGATTCACTGCAAGGGACCATCACTTTGTTGTAAATGTTGTGAAAATGCACTTTTCAAAGTAAACATGCTGCACTCCTTTAGAAAATCAACCCTATTACTCACATTTTAAGGAATGCCTGAGCATTGCCATTAATGCAAGTAATATTTAGTGGTTTTAAAAGATTATAGCAAGCTATAGAATGACATGGAATGTTGTACTTGATAAAAATACAAAAAGTCTTGTGTAGCTATTACAAGATTTTTTTTTTTTTTTTTTTTTTTGCAAAAGGAAGCAAGTTCAAAGTTTTCTTTTAAAATAAAAAATAACGGGCTTTAAAATGCTTGTGATTATTTGGATGATTTAACTATATTTATATACCACTTAATAAAGGCTGGATTTATTTTATATAGCCAACATAGCACCTGTGGTCTAGAGGCATTGAGCTTTCAGCGGTGGCAAAAAGCTTTGTACAAATCATGTTCCCAAAGCCACCTTTAATGTTGACTGGACCCTGGGCAAACATTTTCTTGGGCCCCCTCTTCCATGCAATTTTACTCTCCACATGCTCTGAGACATACAATAAATAGCAGCTAGACTCAAAATCAGTTTACTGAATCAGATCAAACAGCAATTCCGGAGGTTACAGTGTATCATTACCACTCACCGAATGGCTGCTAGAGGTTACAGCACACATTATGGCTCACTGTTTATTTTCTAAACGGTTACAGCACATGACGTCTGCTTGTTGATTGGTTGCTAGAGAATACTGTACATCACTACTGCTCCCTAATTGGTTGCAAGAGGTTACTGCACATTATTACTGCTCAATGATTGGTTCCTAGAGGTTACAGCATATCCTTACCGCTCAATGATTGGTTGCAAGAGGTTAGTGCACAGCATTACTGCTCACTGAATGATTGCTAAAGGTTACAGCACATCATCTCCTCACTGCCTGCACACCATGAACTGGGGAGGTGAGGGGAACATTAATTGTTAATGACACCCTCATGCATCGGCTGTGATGTGCGTATTCACATGCACCAAAATTCAGGGTGCTGTGGCACCATGTTTTTTTGAAGTAGGGTTCCACTTCCAATTTTCTTACCTTTGCAGAACAGGCTGATGTTAGGCTGAATGACCACAGTTGTAGGCAGGACTTTCAAGCATGCTCCTTTACCTCCCCAGTGGGCAGAATTCAGCAGAAGTGATGGAAGATATGACCTCAGGGGGACATGACATATATGAATGCCGCCTCTATTTACATATCAATGCGGTGGTCCCTGACTTTTTACATATTAATGCCGCCGCTATTTACATATCAAGGGATAAGTGAATTTAAATTGGGAAAGTTGGCAAGTATGAGGCAGCTGCTTTGGGCCCCTCAACAAAGATGGGGCCCAGGACCGCTGCTTCTTTTGCCCTGCCTTAAAAACGGTCCTGCATGTTGCTGACAGTCAGTAGCATAACCGTGCACACAATGAAAGGTTCCAGACTGCCACCCTTCCTTCAAAAACAGTCCAATTGGGTCTTGCTCTCCTTGCATAGTTTGCGCCTATTGTACTGTGTATTTAGAAATCCTCGCAGAACAGTTTAAAAGTCTAATACCAGACTTGATTCACCCAGATCAGACTGGGTTCACCACAGGATGAGAAGGCAGGGACAATTCCATAAGAGCCATTTATATCCCTCATTGTGTACCCAGTCACCCCAATTTACCACCCTGTGTTCTCCTCTCTACAAATGGTAAGAACTATGAAGACATTTGACAGGGATGGATTGGATGTTTCTGGGGGAGGTATTATTTTCATTAGGGTTAAGCCCTCTTATGCAGGATTTGGGTGCTAAATAGGAACTTGGCAGCCAGCATTAGGGTCAATGGTACCCTTTCACCTCTTTTTCCTATTAGAACTGGTACACGGCAGGAGTGTTGATTGTTCCCTCTACTTTTTGCCCTCATCTTGGAAACAATACAAAGATTGAAGTGTTACTAAAGGTAAAAAAAATTCTTAAAATATAAAACATGTTGATACTCAACAGCTCTACGCAATGGTTTTGCACAGAAGGTCCCCAAACCTCCGCTCTTGGGGTCTCCTGCTTTCGATCTTGGCTCCTTTTCTTCTTCATGTGCCCCTATAGTACACTTGCTTGCACAGTGTATGATCACTCCCATGCTGTGTGTGTGTCTATGGAGTCACGCTCCATAGACACACACAGAAGGGCTTAGCTCACTTCTTTGCTTCCTCCCCACTGCATTTGATTAACAGCAGCCAGAGCCATTGGCTTCTTGTGTATCCTATGCCTGACTACTGTTGTACTGATCCCAACTTCGTCCACCGTCTGTGCTTGTTTGCTGCCCATCCTGACTTTGGCCTGTCTCCTGGATTTCTTGTTGTCTCCTGCTGTTGTACTCTGCACACACGAGTGGTCTTTGCATCTACAGCTGAGCGTACCTGGGAGCCATGACCTGGTTCTAGCTTGCTGCAAGTCTATCCCCACCATCAGGGACCCTGATGAAGAAGCAGGCTGAGGCTTAGACTCCACGCTCTGGGGAACCCTGAGTTGGCGACCTACCAAAGAAGCTTGACAAGCTGTTAACCACTTTCGGACAGCCCGCCGCCATTATACGGCAACTCTTTGAAGTGAACTACCATTGTTATGATATCAGTTAGCTGCCATAACCCTGGTATCCACTTCTTCAGTGGGTGGTACGCTTTAAGATAAAAGTGGTCTCAGTGGACGTATTTGCTGCAAGATCACTTTTATCGATGGCAGGAGAGAGCCCCCTCCCACCATTCTGCGGTGCCCTCCGCCGCTTACCGGCAGCGGCAGAGGCAATCGGGTCTTGTCCCCTGCTTGGCATGGGGCTGAGTTGAGGGGAAGATGGCCCCCACCCGGCTCCATACCATTGCAGGGCGGAAGTGACATCAAAACATCACTTCCGCCCATAGTTCTTAAAGGGATATTGTTTTTTTAAACAACACTTTTTTTTATTGCATTTTAGTGTAAATATGAGATCTGAGGTCTTTTTGACCCCAGATCTCATATTTAAGAGGTCCTGTAGTGCTTTTTTTTTTCTATTACAAGGGATGTGTACATTCCTTGTAATAGGAATAAAAGTGACACTTTTTTTTTTTTTTAAAGAACAGTGTAAAAAAAAAAAGTAAAATAAATAAGAAAAAAAAATTTCAAGGCACCTCGTCTAGCTGAGCTCTTGCGCAGAAGCGAATGCAAACGTGAGATCGTTATGTGAAGGAATGTAATGTAGAAAATAATAATCAGAAAATGCCTATTTTCTTATGTGTATACATGTTTCTATTAGGGCTGTGGAAATTAACTATTAATTCCTCGATTAATCAATACATTTTATTTGATCAATCAAAATTATTTTGATCGGTACTCACCTCTCCGCTGGCTTCCGGGTCTTCAGGGAGTTCCGTCAGAGATCTGGTGATGTCACAGACATCGACGTCGCCGGACTCCTCCCACTTCCCCAAGTGCCTCCATCTGCTAACGAAGGGAAGGGGGAGGAGTCCGGTGACATCACCGGACAGCCTGGACAGTGGTGGTAAATATGGATGTGGTTAACTGGGATCATTCAGTGAGCTAAGTGTAGGCAAATTTGATAACCTCCGTTTTTAAAATTGTTGTCCTTAGAGGCTGGTAAGCTGTGATATTTCACAGCCTGTCTGCTTCCAGAAAATGTAAACACTTTGGTATGTCTGCGTGACTGGCTAAAGTGATGCCTACTTGCCTACTATAAAGTGACTGACAGTCAATATACGAGATAAGTTTTATAATTAAAGTTAAACTAACGTTCTACGTTTTTTCTTAAAGTTTTATAAAAATAAATGACTTACATCAGTGTTACAGTTTGAATTTAAAACTTATTTGTGTGAACTGTGAAGTTAAGTCATGGATTGTGGAAACTAACTAGCGTCGGGTGATTGTATATAGAGTATATCACATTTACTACTGACTAATGCAGAGTTGCAATGCAAGGAGATCAGCTAAAAGTAGTTGGATCTGTATGTGCGTTATAATTAATCAAAATTAGTCGATTAATCGATTTTAAAAAATCGATCAATCGAACACGAAAATTTTAATCAGTAACAGCCCTAGTTTCTATGCAACTCCCTACTTATTATATAAGTATACAGATAGGCTCTGTTTGGAACTAAAGATGGCATCTAACTCTCACTCCCCCTCATTGAAAGAAAGCGGAAGTGAAGAGAACCAGTTTCAACCAAGCCTCAGCATCCAGTCTCTCCATTTTGTCTGGTATTTCAGCCAATAAGATGTATACATAGTGTAGCGTTGGCTCCTGACGAGCAGGCACTATTGTTTTTCCAAAATTACATTTTCTGAAGCCACAGTTGGGCTTCAGATTGATTGTTCTAAATTTCTGTACCAGTTCAGCTGATGTGCATTAGTTTCTCCTTGATTGTAGGTTTCGCTGTCACCAACGGTAGGTGTAGAAATGCAACAGGCTGAATGCATTGACTACCCCTTTACTCAGAAACAGCCCAGTGGGAGGGGTCTGCCCGCTGTGCATTCTGGGTAAGGGTACTTAAGTTACAGGCACCATTGGTGGTGGTGGTGTGCTGAGTTCCGCGATCCTGACCTCATGGCCCTCCTGGCCTGGGGTGCACAACCCATGTATCCTGTGTCTCAGGGTCGGCTGACCCGAGGCTGTGTAACTGGGGGAGTAGGCCCAGAACAGTCTTGGGGCTTACTGATCCAGGGATGGTCCGGTGCGGTCTCATCTGTAAGAGAGGCCCAGAAACTGGAGGATCCAGGGGAGGACTTTCACCAAGAGAGGACCGAGCGCAAGGCTGGTATCTCTGGAGAAGCCTGGAAGCTCAGTTAGAGGACGCAACCCAGATCAACACCCATATAGTATCGCCGGACCGGCTGAAAGAGACTGGTACTGTATGGCAGTTCTTTAAGTTTATCAAAACCCCTCAGTAATGCTCAAGTTCAATTACCAAGTCTGTGGCAGAGACTTTACCGAACACCCCACCGGTTGCTAGGCCAAGTGAGAAGGGTTTATCTGGGGGCTGTTGAATCCAGTCTAGGGAACTGTTTTATCCTCTGGATTTTTCTACTAACTTTACCTCGCAATTACAAAGTGCCTGAACTCATTCCTAACCCTCTGACCCTTTTTATTGAGAGACTTTGCTTTTATTTTGAATAAATAATCATAAAAAGGACTAAGTATTGGAAATTCATATTCTTTGGGCCATTTTCCACGAGATCCCCAAGACGAAGATGCAAGCAGGTGAGGTAACGGTAAGCCCAAATAAAACCAGCAGCTCCTTCGGGGGTTAGTGCTTCATGTGGGGGCTCATCCGGGATTTGCCGTTACCTCTCGCAACTAAAAAAGTTCTATGTTGAAAATTTACATAGTAGAGGGTTCTGGACTATGCCATATTATTATTTTTTTCACAAGGAATTGATTGCAAGCCACTGCCTGGTGCGTAGACTGTGGGCGGAGTCAAGAAAAGCCCACGAGTTGCATGACCGGAGGAACCAGTGGGAGGAGTCTTGCCTGTCTCTTGCTGCATGAGGCACCGTGTGTCTGTGTCGAGGAGAAGAGAAGGAAGAGTTGATTTTTCTTTGCGAAAGAGAAATGTTCCGGATGCCAGAAACACCGTCCATCATGGGACCCAGGATGTTCTCTGTGGGCAACGCCACAGGTGTGAGACTGCCTGGGACTCTACTTACTGATACAGGGATTTGCCTAAGACCGCAGGGGCGTTTCGTGCTGTACACCACAGGAGATGTCGAGGCCTTGGGCATGCTCTGCAACAAGTGCAAGGGACTGGTCGCAAGTCTCCGTCCGTTTGTCCGATGCCTACAATGCGGAGAGTACCTGTTCGCAGTGGAGCAACCCACCCTGCCACCTCGTGCCTACCGGATGGATTGGGTCATGGGCATTGCCACGAGGAGTGCGCTACATTCACTCCTATGGCAGGACCTACATATTCGAGACTGACTGTTACAACCAGTGTTCCGGAGGGAGATGGTAATGTTACTACCACCACCCCTACACACTTTTCTGTACCAGCCCGCAAGAAAGTGGGATATGTGAAAGCCTCCTGCGGCCGTGGTCGAGGCCTACCTCAGAACTTGCCTGGATCCGCAGAGAGTTTACCGAACACCCCACCGGTTGCTAGGCCAAGTGAGAAGGCCTTATCCGGGGGCTGTTGAATCCAGTCTGGGGAACTGTTTTATAATCTGGATTTTTCTACTAACTTTACCTCGCAATCACAAAGTGCCTGAAACTCATTCCTAACCCTCTGACCCTTTTTATTGAGAGACTTTGTTTTTATTTTGAATAAATAATCATCATATTCTTTAGGCCATTTTCCACGGGATCCCCAAGATGGAGATGCAAGCAGGTGAGGTAACGGTAAGCCCAAAAAAAAACAGCAGCTCCTTCGGGGGTTAGTTAGTGCTTCAATAGCAATGACGTATCTTTGTGTATAAAACATTAGCACCGCCCAGGAATAAAGCAGAAGTGTAGAAGTGATCGTACTGAACACGTGTCAGTGTTTACTTCTAGAGTGCATGCACATCCACATTTTTTAATTAGAAACAGCAGCAGATAACCTTGAGCTCGATTGAAGTTCTTAACCTTATCAGTTAGAGCGAGAGAAATAATTCTAGCCCTAGAATTATGGAGAGTTTTAAGAGTAAAAGTTTGTTGCCATTCCACGAGCCGGCGCAATTTTGAAGCATGACATGTTGGGTATCAACTTACTTGGCCTAACATCATCTTTCACAATATAAAAAAATGGGCTAACTTTACTGTTGTCTTATTTAATTTAAAAAAGTGTATTTTTTCCAAAAAAGTGCGCTTGTAAGACCGCTGTGCAAATACGGTGCGACAGAAAGTATTGCAATGGCCGCCATCTAGGGTGTTAGAAAAATATATATATAATGTTTGGGGGTTCTAAGTAATTTTCTAGCAAAAAAAAATATGATTTTAACTTGTAAACATCAAGGCTAGGTCCTTAAGTGGTTAATGAACTAAATGAGCCCTACATAAAAGCAGCATGTGGTGCCTTTATCTATGAGAGGCTAAAGGCACCACTGGCATCCTAAACCTGGTCATCCATCGATTGGCTTCTCTCAAATGTGAATGCTGGAAATTACTCATTCAATCAGCATATGCAGCCAATCGTCTGATCACTTATCAGTGTGTTCTGAAAGAGGAGTCCCCACTGTCAGATTACATAAGCGCAGTAGGGAGGATTCCTTCATCTACCTCAATTGGCTGGTCAAAAAAAAACGATCCATCTATGGCCAGCATAACTCTTTTTCTTTTGCACTAATTGATATGTCTGTATATCCCAACTTTTATGTAGTTGTTTTATACCTAATGTACAATACATTTTGCTAGACATTATTTATGTTCAATACAAAATAAAATAGTTGAACTAAAAACAATCATACACAACAAATAATGGCTTTTGCCCAGCCAAGGCCTTTTCCTCCCTATTTCTCCACAGACGATCGGATCGGAACGTCTGCATCAGCTCCAGAGCTTCAGCTGTTCAAGGCTGTTTGGAGTATTCAACCAGCGTTCCTTACCTCACCAGGTAATGTGCGACTCGTGTACCAAAAAAAGCAAAGGCAGACCATGGGTGGGACCCGAAGGGATTTATTTAAAATAACCGCCAGGCGTGTAAACAAACAGAATTTAAAAAATACGATAAAAGTTTTGTGGCCGGCCGGCTGCAGTACACACGCCCGTGCTAAACAACGGGACGTTGCGCGCGGTGACGTGCTGACGGCAAAAGCCACAAGCGTAATATCTGTGGCTGCAGGTAAGGCATCATTTGGACGGTGGTGGGATTTTTTCACAGAGGTCACTTTATTTCTATGGATATCATCACAAGTTGAATTGCGATCTAGCACAGCACTCATTGGGACCATTTTTATACTTACCCTATGAACTGTTAATTTATCATATGTTTCTTAATAGCACTTGATTTAATATTATTTAAAAAAAAATTCTTTGATAGCACTTGATTCAATATTCTTGTTAATCTAAATATTGTGACATATTTTAATATAATATCACCTTTATTATTTTTTTGGATATTTTTGGTACAACTCACAAAGCGCAACCTTTTTTTGCATTTCTTGTCTTATGTGTATCACATGTAGTGTTGCTGCTTATAGGCTATAGTTTAATTGTCCAGCGCAGTTTTTCCTTTGTCCACAGCATAAATAGTGCATTGAGGAAGGGCGAATGCGTGAGAGCCCCAAGATGGACGCTTAAGCCGGGAGCTCCGCGCCACACCGTCCCCACAGCGCCTCCAGCTCGCCGCCTGCACCGGCACCTTTGGACTCACGAATGAGCCCTCCGCCCCCTAGTGAAGCGTTCTCACCAATCCGTTCGCCTCGCCAACCAGCCGCTGTTTTCCCCACAGGCCTCCGCCCGCACAGGGTGTACCAAGATGGCCGCCGGACTTTTATAGGACACAGCACAGCTAGTCTCCTCCTCAGCCGGCACTCAAAGGACACATAAGGTACCCTAGTCCCCCCCTCCTACCAGAGACCCCCTGCATGTCCAGGCTCTGCGCTAGAAGGAGCTTACAGTGGGAATTCACAGCTACCCGACAAACAGGGGGCACCAATATGGCCGCCATGGCTGCTGAAGGCCCTCAGTTCTCCCACCCTCACCGGGACACCTCACCAGAACACATGACTGTTCTAGCCCCTGCTCTCCTTCATTTTACCCCTGTGTCCCAGGACCCCGGAGCTCAAGCTCAGACTCCCTCTCCTGCCTCCAGGGACATTAAAGGTGTCTCCTGTGGTCCCCGCACTCATAAATGCGGCCTATTTGCAGATGGCGTTATGCTCTTCCTCACCTCTCCCATAACCACTTTTCCCAATTTATGCTCTACACTAGATAACTTCACCAAGATGTCAGGCCTTCAGGTAAATTACTCCAAATCACAAGCCCTCAATGTCTCCCTGGACACCCCTACAGTTGACTTCCTGAAACAATCCTTTCAGTTTAAATGGAGTGAAACCTCCATCAAATACTTGGGTATTAACCTCACAGCTAAAGTTGAAAATCTGTACAGCCACAACTATCCCCCCATGTATCGTAAACTAGAAACAGACTTGCACAACTGGGCACAGCATAATATTTCCTGGTTAGGTAGGAATGTAGGATAAACGCCATTAAAATGACGCTACTTCCCAGACTACTGTACCTTTTCCATTCCCTTCCCATTCCCATTCGAAAAGACCATATGCAAACCTTCCAATCAAGATCCTGAAGTTCATATGGGGTAAGGCAGGGTACAGATTATCTCAAGGAATCCTATAAGCACACAGGAAAAAAAGGGGGCTTTGGACTTCCCCAACTCTATAAATACTACCAAGCCGCCAGGCTAGCCCAATTGTCAATAGCCTATTCCAGGTTTGAGAAGCCTGACTGGGTACCTATAGAAAAACATGCAGTCCCCAACTTCAACCTAGACGTTCTATTGGGGTCTCCCCAGAGGGATAGACCCCCGATTCTTGCCCCAACCCTATCTCACTCTTTCTCTCTTTGGGACTCTTTACGCTCCTCGGCCACACCTTTGACCCACATATTTAACAATCCAAACTTCCCCCCAGGCAGAAATGTCCTAGCCTTTAAAATGGTGGGTTGATAGGATAGGACATTTCTTTACAGCGGCAGGACCGTTCACCCTTAAACATTGCATGAAAAAGCTAGACCTCCCCAGCTCTGAAATATTCAGGTTTCATCAGATTCACAGTTTTTTGCAATCCTTATGTAAAAACAATCCCCAACCCCCTACTTTCACAGATTATGAAATGTGGTGCGGTCAAGCCATGGACCAGAGGGGGGGGGGGGATCTCGATGATCTATTCGTCACTGATTGCCCCTGTATCCAAATCGTCCCTTATGGCGGCTTGGGAAACAGACTTCAATTTTCACTGGTCCAAGGAGAAATGGTATTCGGTGTGCTCTAAGTTTTCAAATTTTCAACATACTGGGTAAGTTGGTAGGCTCCTGCATTCCCAGGACCCCCATGGTGGCTCTTCTAAACGAACCAATTCCACACATATCTAAGCAATCTGGTAGATTGGTACACTTTGTGCTCTTGGGAGCTAGACTCACGATTGCTAGGGCCTGGAAGAGGCCGGAAGTCTCTCTCCCAATGGCAAAAAGGAAAATATCATGGGTAACGTCTCAGGAAAAACTCACCAGTTTATTATTAGACTCATCTAACAAGTTCAAAGCCACCTGGGAACCGTGGGCTCATCTAATGGGTATATCTACTTTCCCCCTCATACCACATACCTGAGATCTAACTTGACTAGGGAGTGGCGCTCCTACCCCTTTCCCTCTCCAACCCTCCTTTCTTTCCCTTTCTATATTTCTGACTGCTTTTCTTTTCTCTTTCCTTACCTAGGTTAGTCCTACAAGGATTCAGTTTAGGTTAATGTTTCTCAAAGTTCATATTGAGGTGAAAGGTGGAACTGATCTGCTCAGATAATGGTGGCCAGATTCTACCCAGATGATCGCTCAGCGGTTGGCTGGAGGCTTGATGCCCGGAAGTGACTGCGAATATCTGTAATAAAGGAACTGCTTGATATGTGCCACGGTTGGCGCCGGTCCCCCCTGACACAGCATGATCCCCTTGGGGGTGTCGGAGGGGACGGGTGTCAACATTAAACAAGCTCAATCTTCGCATCGGGTTTCCTTTCAGTCAACCAAAAAGCGAGTTTATCCCAAGACTAGACTCAGGGAATAGGCCATATTTGCTCGTCATATCCTGTCTTAACATTTGTATCACCTTCACTATTTACTTATGTTTGTTTGCAGCTTGAGATACTGTCTATTTCTTTACGAATGTATTGCTGTTGTCTCTAAAATTATAATAAAAACTTTTGAAAGTAAAAAAAAATAGTGCATTGAGTCGAGTTTGCTCTACGTAACATTTAAAAGAAAAAATGAAATGGAAAAATCCCTTGACAAGCAAATGATGTCTTTAATAAAATTGCTATTGTTTTACAATAACTGTTTGTTATGCATCCTACCGCTGATATGGAGCATGGAACATTTTGATTTTATTATAAAGTCTCAGTTGAACATAATAATAAAAATAATAATTTAGAATAAAAATAATGAGTGCAATGGGAGAATCCAAAGCCCACAGCAACCAATTGTTAAATTTGTATTCTCAGTTAGGGTAATTAACATTACAAGTCACAGTGGGATGGGGCAGGCGGGTTTGTTATATAGCTCTCAGGAATACAGGTGACAAGATTCCTATCTATTCTAGTTCAAAGATGAAGCTATTAGTAAAGAGGATGTCCAAATTACTCCTAAAGTTACGCTCAAGTCAACAGATGACTATTGAAGCAGATACATTTGGTCTGAAGATCTCATCTGCATGCTTACCCCAATACTCCTTTTTATTTTAATCTATTATTTAAAAAAATCTGTAATGAAAAATACATTAAGTGGAGTGTTAATCCATTCTATATATATTAGTGTCATATCTCTGTAGTTCTTTCCCATTATTTATACACCATCACATGTACACCTTCTCTAGTGAAACTACATGCCAGAATCAAGATATTCATGATGAATTCACATTGAGAAAGTGCACTGGGGGGAGGAAGCAACATCAGACGCAAAAGGTGAGAGTAGAGTTGTACACAAGAAGATACTATGGATGTGTGGATACTTAGTACTATCCGTATTGTTAAGTGTGCTTTTTATAAAGTTTTAACTTTTTTCTTTTTATAATTTAAGGAATGGTTCCACCTACTGGTAGCATTTCCAGACGACCCGGAGCCTGCTGTCCTGCCAGACGACCCAGAGCCTGCTGCCCTGCCAGACGACTCGGAGCCTGCTGCCCTGCCAGACGACTCGGGGGCCTGCTGCCCTGCCAGACGACCCGGGGGCCTGCTGCCCTGCCAGACGACCCGGGGGCCTGCTGCCCTGCCAGACGACCCGGGGGCCTGCTGCCCTGCCAGACAAGTATATACAATAGTAGGGTAATGCCAGAATCATAAATGTAGCCAGGCGAGGGTCATCAACGGGGGGTCAGCAGGCTCTGGGTGGTCTGGCAATGCTACCAGCAGGTGGAACCATTTCTGACAATAATGAGATTAGGACACTTGAATCGTATGCTCTATATACAGTATACTTAAATTGAGGAATATATTACCAGTACAGCAGAGACCTAAGACCTTTAACAATGACTTGAGGGTATCATATGGACAGCCATTGTGTGTTTGTTACCATTATCTCTCTGGAATAGATTTATAGAGGGATGAGTGTGGTCCTTACTGACATGGTCAATCGTGCTGTTGGGTAAAGGATTCATTTGCCTAAAGAGCACCACGCCCCTTCATGAATTTAGAATTATTTTATGAACTTTGTGTATTATTATACAATTTTATGAAATAAAATGGGTGATCATTATTATATTTCACAAATTACTTATACATACTTTTTAATTCACTACATCTTTTTATCAATTTAGTATTCATATAGTATGTAATTTTTTTAGGTATATAAATGTTTGTGAGAGAATATGGGCAGACCTGGTTCAATTTGGAGAATTACCGCATTTATCAGCGTATAACACACGCCGGCGTATAACACGCACCCCAATTTAAGAGGGAAGTTTCAGGAAAAAAAATGTTTGTTTTAAATAAACCACTTTGAAGCAAAATAATGGTCAGTGAACATCAATGCAGCCTGATTAGTGCCCATCTGCAGCTTCAGTGTAGCCTGATCTGTGCCCATCTGCAGCCTTGCTCCTCACTGCAGTCTAATCAGTGCCCATCAGCAGCCTAATCAATTCCCATCTGCAGCCTTGCTCCTCACTGCAGCCTGATTAGTGCTCTTCTGTGGCATTGCTCCTCACTGCAGCCTGATTAGTGCCCATCTGCTGCATTGCTCCTCACTGCAGCCTGATTAGTGCACATCTGCAGCATTGCGCCTCACTGCAGCCTGATTAGTGCCTATCTGCAGCATTGCTCCTCACTGCAGCCTGATTAGTGCCCATCTGCAGAATTGCTCCTCACTGCAGCCTGATCAGTGGCCACCTGCAGCCTTGCCGAAATAGACAGAGCAGAATCTCCTGTGTATTTGGCTGGGCGTCACGCCCAGTCCCGCCCCTTGGCCTGGATCCTGTGATGGACATAACACCAGTCCAATGCCGGGACGTCAATGCTAGGAGCCATCCAGGGGGCGGGACTGAGCAAGGACTACGAGCAGAGTCGAGTACACAGGAGATCCGGCTCTATTTCGGTGGCGCTCATCCCCTCGGTTGCAGCCTATATCGGCGTAAAACATGCACATACAATTTACCCCCTATTTTAAGGGGGGAAAGTGCGTGTTATACGCCAATAAATACGGTATTTATTTTGGATTAACCACCTAAATACAGGGCACTTTCACCCTCTTCCTGCCCAGGCAAATTTTCAGCTTTCAGTGCTGTCGCTTTTTAAATGACATTTACGCAGTCATACTACACTGTACCCAAACAACATTTTTATCATTTTGTTCCCACAAATAGAGCTTTCTTTTGGTGGTATTTTATCACCACTGGGGTTTTTATTTTTTACTAAAAACAAATAAAAAAGACTGAAAATTTTAAAAAGTTTTGTAAATAAGTATGTTTTCTCCTTCACTGATTGGCACTGATGGGCACTGATAGATGGCACTGATAGGCATCACTAATGAGGAGGAACTGGCAGGCATTACTGATGGGCATCATTTATGGGCACTGATTGGCGAACCTGGTGGTCATGGGTGGGCATACCTGGTGGGCATCCCTGGTGGTCCAGGGTGGGCATCCTCGGGAAGGGGCTGTACTGATCAATCAGCGCAGACCCACCTGTCAGGAGAGCAGCCGATCGACTCTCCTCTATTCGGGTCTGTCAGGCGCGATAGAGGAAAAGCTGATACATGGCTTTTCCTGTTTACACTGTGATCAGCTGTGATTGGACACAGCTGATCACGTGGTAAAGAGCCTCCGTCAGAGGCTCTTTACCTAGATCGGAGTTGCGGTGTGTCAGACTGACTCACCACACCACTGATGGGCACGCGCTGGCTTCTTATCCTGCTGGACGTCATATGATGCCCAGTCAGGATAACTGAACCACTTCCTGGCCATCATTCTGCTATGGGCCAGGTGGAAAGTGATAAATACATGCTGGGACTTTCCAGGTGCTTCCTAAAAGTATTGCACATACACACTATATAATATAATATAAATATAATATAAAAATCTTGCATTTGATTGAAATAATCATAAAAGTTAAAAAAAAGTTTGCATAGAAGCATTTATATATATATATTTAGATCTTGGTTTTGGGATCCATTTTCTTTACAAGAGGTAGATACTTACAACAGACCTTGCACTTATTCAGTATTGGTGTAACCCAACTCACCCCCCACTGCCATATAGTTACATAGTTAGCTAGGCCGAAAAAAAGACACAAGTCCATCCAGTTCAACCATAAAAAAAAAAATAATAAATAAAAATAAAATATATCGTACAATCCAATAAACCCAATTCTATACCCACAGTTGATCCAGAGGAAGGCAAAAAAAAGAGCATGCTCCAATCTGCTACAGCAGGGGAAAAAAATCACTTCCTGATCCCCCTAGAGGCAATCGGATTTTCCCTGGATCAACTTTACCTATAAATGTTAGTACCCAGTTATATTATGTACATTTAGGAAAGTATCCAGGCTTTTCTTAAAGCAATCTACTGAGTTAGCCAGAACCACCTCTGGAGGGATTCTATTCCATATTTTCACAGCTCTTACTGTGAAGAAACCTTTCCGTATTTGGAGATGAAATCTCTTTTCCTTTAGACGTAAGGAGTGCCCCCTTGTCCTCTGTGTTGACCGTAAAGTGAATAACTCAACACCAAGTTCACTATATGGACCCCTTATATATTTGTACATGTTGATCATATCCCCCCTTATTCTCCTCTTCTCAAGAGTGAATAAATTCAGTTTCTCTAATCTTTCCTCATAGCTGAGCTCCTCCATGCCTCTTATCAGTTTGGTTGCCCTTCTCTGCACTTTCTCCAGTTCCACAATATCCTTTTTGAGAACTGGTGCCCAAAACTGAACTGCATATTCCAGATGAGGTCCTACTAATGGTTTGAACAGGGGCAAAATTATATCTCTCTCTCTGGAGTCTATACCTCTCTTAATACAAGAAAGTATATAATATATCATTTGTTGTAAAAAAAAAAAAAAAAAAACAGCAGTTATAAAAAAAAAAATAAAAATACCAGCAGCCTAGGCAAAGGAGAGGTGATGGCAAATTTCCTTCCTGTAAGGTCCGCCAAACGCTGAGCATTCCAAACCTTGCTGAAAGATGATCTAGTATGGTGCATTCACCCTATTAGATCATAGTACATTGTAAAACAATCTATAAGCAATCTATATACAGGTAGTTCTGTTATCTAAGGTCAAAATAATAACAGAAGGAAGTCCAATGAGTAGAGACACTAATCCCGCATATAAAATAAAATGCTGAGCTTGGCAAATGAATCGGATTAGACAGTTGGCATATGATCTTTTGTTATCTCTACCACTTGAGCTCATAACCAGAGCATTTTTTGCTATTCAACACTGTGCTACTTTAACTGGCAATTGCACGGTCATGTGACACTGTGTCTCAAAGCAAGCAACTCTACTTGCTTTGACCCAAAACCATTACCACCAGTCAGTATAAAATTGTCAGGTAAATGAAATGTCAGGTTGTGTGCGTGCTTGGTAATTCTAATTTTAAAAGTGAGCTGCAGTAACTGTAAAGTTCAATCTTTCATAATATCCATTGTCTGTACTATGGAAGAATAGTCTGGATATCACAGGCATAATAGTCATTAACCACTTAAGCCCCAGACCATTTGGCTGGCCAAAGACCAGAGCATTTTTTGCGATTCGGCACTGCGTCGCTTTAACCACTTGCCGACCGGCGCACGACGATATACGTCGACAGAATGGCACGTACAGGCAGGAGGGCGTATATATACGTCCCTCCTTTAGCCTGTCCGTGCCATCGGGAGCGCGCCGGGAGCGGCGCGCTCCCGCGCCAGTCGGGACCCCCGTGAGTCCGGCCGCGGTCCCCGCGGACTCGATCGCCGCGGGGACTCCCGCGATCGTCTCACGGAGCGGCTGAACGGGGAGATGCCGAGATAAACAGCATCTCCCTGTTCTGCCTAGCAACTAGTGACGCCGATCTCTGCTCCCTGTGATTGGAGCAGAGATCAGCATTCACTAGCTGACAGCCACGCCCCCCCACAGTAAAAAACACACCCCTAGGCCTACTTAACCCCTACACTGCCACCTTGTGGTTAACCCCTAAACTGCCAGTGTCATTTATACAGAAATCAATGCATTTAAATGCATTAATTGCTGTAAAAATGACAATGGTCCCAAAAATGTGTCAAAAATGTCCGATGTGTCCGCCATAATGTCGCAGTCACAAAAAAAATCGCAGATCTCCGCCATTAATAATAAAAAAAAATTATTAATAAAAATGCTATAAAACTATCCCCTATCTTGTAAACGCTATAACTTCTGCGCAAACCGATCAATAATCGCTTATTGCGATTTTTTTTACCAAAAATATGTAGAAGAATACGTATCGGCCTAAACTGAGGAAAAATAATGTTTTTTTATATATTTTTTGGGGATATTTATTATAGCAAAAAATTAAAAATAATGCATTTTTTTCAAAAATGTCGCTCTATTTTTGTTTATAGCGCAAAAAATAAAAACCGCAGGGGCGATCAAATACCACCAAAAGAAAGCTCTATTTGTGGGAAAAAAAGGACGTCAATTTTGTTTGGGAGCCACGTCGCACGACCGCGCAATTGTCAGTTAAAGCGACGCAGTGCCGAATCGCAAAAAGGGGCCTGGTCCTTTGGCTGCAAATTGGTCCGGTCTGAAAGTGGTTAACTGACAATTGCGCGGTCGTGCGCGGGCTCCCAAACAAAATTGACGTCCTTTTTTTCCCATAAATAGAGCTTTCTTTTGGTGGTATTTGATCACCTCTGAGTGACAATTTTGAAAAAAAAAAAACACATTTTTTACTTTTTGCTATAATAAATATCCCCAAAACATATAAAATAACTATTTTTTTCCTCAGTTTAGGCCGATAAGCATTCGTCTACATATTTTTGGTAAAAAAAAAAAATGCAATAAGCGTTTATTGATTGGTTTGCACAAAATAGGGGATAGTTTAATGGCAGGCGGCGATCTGCGATTTTTATCATGACTGCGACATTATGGTAGACACATCGGACAATTTTGACACATTTTTGGGACCATTGTCATTTTTACAGCGATCAGTGCTATAAAAAATGCACTGATTACTGTAAAAATGACACTGGCAGTGAAGGGGTTAACCACTAGCGCAGGCGCGTGAAACATGTTAGACACGGTCGCCACGGCAGCATAACGGCACTCATGATCTGCCCAGCATTTGGTTCCTCCTCACTTCCGGCTGTGATCGTGTCCCCGGGCCCTCGGATTCATCGTGGATCATCGAGAGCGCTGCCCAGGAAGCCAGGTCTTAGCTCGCCTGATCAGCCAGCCTGACTGTGGACACTCCTTGACGCGATCTACAAGACATCTCCCGATAACAGTGAGTCTGACATTTCACATCCATCCACTTGTTGCACTCCAGAGAGTGGTGTCTTTCCTATCTCATTGCTGCACACACTGAATCCACAGTGTCCGCTACCGAGGATTGACATATGAAGCACACTTGCTGACATTAACCCCCCGTATCTGGAGTTATGGCGGTATCGTTCATACTAACATTCGGAGTACTTCAATCCTGACAGTGATTTGTTTCAATCAGGTCGATCTTATTTCCTTATTGACAGTTGTTTTTTATTTTTACTTTTAGTGTGCATCCAATAAACAAACTTGATTGTTTACACTATTCACACCAATCTCCTTTTGCTGGTCCCATCGAGCGCTGCATTTGTTGTTTTTTGGTTAACCACTAGCTTGCTAGGAAGGGGTTAAGTGTGTCCTAGGGAGTGATTCTAACTGTTAGGGGGCGTGGCTACGAATGACACTTCACTGATCATAGCTCCAGATCACAGGGAGCTATGATCAGTGACAGTGTCACTAGGCAGAACGGGGAGATGCTTGTTTACATTAGCATCTCCCCGTTCTTCAGCTCCGTGATACGATCGTGGGTATCCCCGCGGACATCGAGTTTGCGGGACCCGCGATCCTACTCACGGAGCTCCCGGCAGGGTCCCGCGCACAGCGCTGGCGGTGTGCACGTAACCACACGGAAGCAAATTCAAAGGGACGTACCTGTACGCCCATTTGCCCAGCTGTGCCATTCTGCCGATGTATATGTTCATGCGGCTTGGCAAGTGGTTAAACTGAATACCGTATGTACAAAATATACAAACCGAGAAATTGCACTGGGTATTATGGCGTAAAACATCCTAATGCCTCGTACACACGATCGGACTTTCCGACAACAAAACTGTGGAATTTTGTTCGAAGGGTGTTGGCTCAAACTTGTCTTACATACACACGGTTACACAAATGTTGGCCAACAATTACGAACGTAGTGACGTACTACATGTTTTTTCAGCTCTTTAGCGCCACACTTTGGGCTCCTTCTGCCAATTTCGTGTTAGTAGAAGTTTGGTGAGTGTTGATTTCTGAACAGGCGTTCGTCAACCAGACATGTTGCGGAATCGGAGGAGATAACAGGTTATTTATTATTGGCCTTGGAGTTATTGCTTTGACGTTATTTTTTTGGTTGAATAATAATGATTTGATTTGGTATATTTTCTATATTTTTGAATGCATAGAATGCACTTTTTGGTTAAGCTCAATAAAAAAAAATGTGTAGAATAATACTTATCTATGTGTTTTACTTCAAAATGACAGTTTTGGAGTCGGCAGTTACATTTAAAAAAATAAAATGTAAAATTGACAAGGGACACCAACATAGTTGTATCTATGTTCTTAAAAACTACATGATAATGGTGTTGTGGTAACTTGCACAAATAAATAAATACATAATAATATTATTCTTGATATCACTAGAAAAAAAAAAAAGCATTTGAAAATTCGTTTGCAAAAACTCCATCAGTATCACCAGCAAAGCAGCTTCATTATTATCCCATTAAAGAATAAGAGAATTGTGCGCTGCATTTGGAGATTTCATAATTTGCCACGTCACGAATGTTAATTCTCCATTACAAACGCTAGTTTTCAAGACCGACCGCTTCTGCTTCCGAGCATGTGTGTTTGTACTTTGGACTTTTGTCCGATGGACTTGTGTACACATGCTCGGAAAGTCCGACAACACACATTTGTTGGCAGAAATCTTGAGAGAATGCTAGTCAACATTTGTTGGCGGAAAGTCCGCCAACAAATATCCGATGGAGCATACACACCTCCAACAAGCTCACATCCAACATTTCCCATCGGAAAATCCGATCATGTCTATCCGATATTAGTCTGTGCATGTAAATACATTTAAAATATTTGCAGTGTAACTGTGATGAACAAAAATGAGGAGGGACTAATGGGCTAATGTTTTTAAAACTTTATATTCAGGTAAAGTGCACAGAAGGACATGGAAAACTTAAACCAAACATCAGTGGGAAGATTCATCCTTCTTGGACTCTCCAGTGTCCCTGGGTTGAAGGCAGTCTTCTTCTTGGTCTTTTTATTGATGTACATGGTGACCTTATCAGGAAATCTTCTACTGATCATTGCAGTGAGGCTTAATCCCCGACTTCATACACCCATGTACTTTTTCTTATGTAACCTCTCTTTCATTGACATTTGCTTCTCGACAAACATAACACCGAAGATCCTAGCAAACACTCTATCCAAAGACACGTCTATAAAATTGTTGGGATGTGCCGTACAACTCTATTTCCATTTGGCTCTTGGGGCTACTGAATGTTTGATACTGGCTTCAATGGCCTATGATAGGTATAATGCTATCTGCAAACCATTACAATATGCCACCATTATGAACCAACATTTTTGTGTGTCACTAGCTGTTGGTTGCTGGACTCAGTGTTTTTCACTTTCCATAATCCATGTAGTTTTTGCTTTCCAGTTGCCGTTCTGCAAGTCCAACCATGTCAACCATTTCTTCTGTGAGCTGCCACCAATTTTGCAGCTCTCCTGCAAGGATCCTTGGGTCAATCGGGTTGCTCTGTATGTTTGTTGTGCAATATTCACTCTTTGTACATTTTTGTTGATATTCTTGTCCTATGTCCATATTTTCTCCACAATACTGAAGATCCGCCATAACAAAGGGCACCACAAAGCTTTCTCCACCTGTGCCTCACACCTCACTGTGGTTACGCTCTACTACGGGACCATCATTTACATGTATTTGCGTCCTCAATCCAGTTACTCACCAGATCACGACAGGGTTGTTTCTGTTTTCTACACTGTGGTGTCTCCCATGTTAAATCCCATCATCTACAGTGTGAGAAACAAAGATTTTAAAGGGACTATACAAAACAAAATACAATTCATAGTGTATCTTTTATAATCCCAACTCTTGGATGGCAGTAAAAGAAATCCATTATTTGTCTTGGTTTCAAAAAGATTTTAGATCTTCTGGTGTGGTATTTTTGCAGAAAGGAGGTGCCATGAGATTGGTATGGAGCACTATATGATGGTTCTACTCCAATCTTAAGGCAGAACTTAATTGTATCTGAGCACCAAAAACCAAAAGCGCTATTTTATTAATTTTTATTATTCAAAGCAAACGTCCACGCTCCTCGATGTCTTCAGTTCTATCTACCATGGGTCCAATCACAGCACCTGTTGTTTCAGCCAATCAGGTGACAGGTAACCAGACCCGAGCTGTTAACACAACACTGAGTAAACAGCGAACGCACAGCATTGCGCCCTCTGTTTACCATTTTGGAAGACTATTAGAGCATACGGCTCTAATCAGGATACCTATTAGAGCCCACGGCTCTAATCAGGCGCTTCCCAAAAAAACCCTGCCGCTGTAATTCAGGTGCCCGGCACCCGACAATGGGCTGGACACCTGAATAGGGGGCAGCAGCGGCAACCATAGATAGATTCATGCAATGTAATATTTATGGTGAGAGAGAGGTGATAGGAGAGAGGGGGGTGGCGATTCTGCGCCCTTTATGGACGCACCGTCACTGTTCCCTAAGGTCCGGGGCAAATTCTCTTGCAAAGTGCAACTTACCTTGCAAAGTGAATGGTCTCTTTAGTAAATCCACCCCTAGGTGCTCAGGCAACATGAGGCAACACTCTTTCACAAATCTAGATTTCACAAAATCTAAAAAACTATTGGCGGCTAAGACAAGTACAAAAATAGATGAATTTTGAACTGCTGTAAGCCAAGGATGCACAAATTATATAAACAGTGATAGGGTGGCACAGTGGTGTAGTGGGTAGTACTCTCGCCTAGCAGTAACAAGCACTGCTGGTTCAAATCCCAACCACGACACTACCTGCCTGGAGTTTGCATATTCTCCCTGTGTCTGCGTGGGTTTCCTCCCACACTCCAAAGACATGCTGGTAGGTTAATTGGCTTCTATATAAATTGGCCCTAGTATATGAATGTGAGTTAGTGACCTTAGATTGTAAGC
Source organism: Lithobates sylvaticus (assembly GCA_028564925.1). Lineage (NCBI taxonomy): Eukaryota > Metazoa > Chordata > Amphibia > Anura > Ranidae > Lithobates > Lithobates sylvaticus. Next base: position 173,052,257 of record CM053038.1, read on the forward strand.
TCCTTGAGGGTAGGGACTGATGTACAATGTATATGTAAAGCGCTGCGTAAATTGACTGCACTAAATAATGATAATTTTAATGGACAGTAAATGCCCAGTTCAGTGTAGCATACAAATAAATATCATAATTACAAAAAAAAAAAACACTGAAAAAAGTTTGTTGAGAGAATAGTTATTATAATTATCAATCAATAATCAAAATATAAAATTGTAAGATTATCTCGCTACAATGGCATCTAAAAGTGGGATATATTAGGCAGCAAATAACCATGTCTATGAAGTTAAGTATAAAAGCTGCACTACCCTAACATAAATATATAATTAAAGTGCTAATGGTGCATGTGCTTATGCAATACAATAAATACAAAACTGAATTCAATTGTGCAAATCATTTAGTGGAGGGGGGTTATGGTGTGGGGTTGTTTTTCAGATGGTGGGCTTGGCCCCTTAGTACCAGTGAAGGGAACTTTTAAGGCATCAGCATACCAGTCTTGGGGTTTGTATTGGCGTATCTTTGTCTCCTCTCAACACTTTCACCAATGTTTCCTTCACTGGGTATTTGGCTCTTACTGGCCTCACGCCATCATTATTCCCAGAGAGTTCTTCATAGTACACCCCCCCTGTTTTACAGACTCCTTTGGAGCCACACTTTGTGTCAACACAGACACTATATGGAGAATCTATTTGCTTGGGGACCTTGTGTCTGGGCGTTTACTCCTTGCGTGGTATAGCTTCCTCAGCTGCAATGACGGACAACCTATCCCAGCGGTTCCTCATGAGCACAGTATCACACACTCCTGTTCTCCAGTCCTATGAAGGAATTATACTACAATATTTTCTACCCCCCTCTTTTGATTCTCGAGTTCTTACCAGAACTTATTGGTATTAATTTATATATATTTTTTACAGACCAAGGGATGCATCTACTCCTGATGAAGTGTCTTCATACGAAACACGTTGAGCCCTTACAGGATGCACCTGGCTATAGTCAATCATTATTGAATCTTTTTATCATACTTTTAATTACTTGTTTCCTTATACGGAGTCATCACTCCATACATTGGTAACTGGAATGTGCCGCTATTTTGTTCTCAAGGTTGTATACATATGAACTACTTGGATTATGTATCTGTATACTCTTATTTTATGTGTTCATGAACTGTACTTTATCCTAAATTTACATATATGCAGTGGCTTTTAATGTATTCCATACTGCGTGCAATTCTATACCCTCTTTATGTTAAATAAAACTCATTAAGTCCCCATGTATGCATTACTCTGTTCAATTGCCGTTTGCCTCACACAAAGTCCCAACTTCCTTTTCATACTTCATCAAATCCCGGGATGGAGGCACATATTACCATATGTACGCCTCATTTAAAGTCCCACCCTTCCCCCTTTTCCCTTTCTTTAGGCATCAGCATACCAACACATTTTGGACAATTTCATGCTCCCAACTTTGTGGGAACAGTTTGGGGATGGCCCCTTCCTGTTCCAACATGACTGTGCACCTAGTGCACAAAGCAAAGTCCATAAAGACATAGATGAGCGAGTTTGGGGGGGGGGCTTGACTGGCCTGCACAGAGTCCTGAAATCAACCTGATAGAACACCTTTGGGATGAATTAGAGCGGAGACTGTGAGCCAGGCCTTCTTGTCCAACATCATTGCCTGACCTCACAAATGCGCTTCTGGAAGAATGGTCAAACATTCCCATAGACACACTCCTAAACCTTGTGGACAGCCTTTTCTAGAAGAGTTGAAGCTGTTATAGCTGCAAAGGGTGGGCAAACTCAATATTGAACCCTACGGACTAAGACTGGGATGCCATTAAACTTCTTGTGCGTGTAAAGGCGTCCAAATATTTTTGACAATATAGTGTATTTTCTGAAAGCAGACACTGCAGAATAAATTGAAGGCAAATGTTTTTTTATATGGTACACTATATTAGTGTAATTGTTTATCTGAATAGACCATATTTCACCCAATTTCTTGGTAACATATAACTGATAAGGTTATTTCAAATCAATAGATGCCAAAAGGACTAGCCTTAAAATTCCAGCACTAAGTGATGCAGAATGAACTAAGGTCAGTGATTGATACAGGATACTCTGGGGCCAACGTGTGACACTGGACAATCTGAAATCACTGGGTGACATAGAACGCTCTGAAGTCATTGGGTGAAATGAGAATGTCTTGTGGTCTAGGTGACACCGAACAATCTAGGCTCACAGAGTGACATGGAATGTCGTGGTCAGTGGGTGAAAGCAAATGCTCTGGGGTCACTGGGTGAAGCAGGACTATCTGGGGTCACTGGATGCCACTCAGCTTTCTGACACAGAGACACAGAGACCCTGGAGAATAAATCTAAGGCAAATGCTTTTTTTATATCACACTATATTAGCGTAACTGTATATCAGACTCCTATTTTAAGTGCAAAATACAGAAAAGTTAATAGATAAATTTCCAGGCTTGGCTGGCATCCAAGCCTGGGTGTGTTTTGATCTGGGTTGGGAGTGACTCAGAGTAGAGCTAGTGACTCACAAGCAGCATCACCCAGAGCTCCCACTTCTTTCCAGAGCCTTCTAGAATATTCTAAGAGGGGAGGTGAGGCTGCTTGGGGGGTTTTGAGGAGCCCTGACCAATCCCCAACCTGGATTGGCAGAGGGCAGGCCAACTTAAATACCTAAGGTCAGCCAAGCTGGGGAGGAGTTGTTCGGATGGAATCTGGGGATGGAGTGTTAGGGGGGTGTGACCTTGGGCCTGGGGGTTGTGTGTGGACAGGATCCTTCTCACAACACATGGAGGTGCCCTGGACAGGTGGCACGGGAGCAAGAGAGAAAGAGAGAAGCAAGAGAGAACAGCGGGAGAGCACTGCCAGGCAAAGTCTCCAGGAGAGGAACAGGTCACAGCCAAGAGGGCTGGTGAGTGACACACAGTCACACACAGAGTGACACAGTCACACACAGAGTGACACACAGTCACAAACAGAGTGACACACAGTCGGAAGAGGACTGGAGACTGCCGTCTGAGACTGCAGAGCCAGTTGAGTGGACTGTGGTGGCATGGGCAGTAGAGAGAGGCAACTGCAGCCAGGAGGGCTGGCAGGGCCTGAAGATGTGGTACTGGGCTAGGTGGCCACGTGGACAGCTAGCATTGGGACCACCTTAATTTTTGCTATACCAAAAAGGACCACGGTCCCTGCCTGCTAAGGGCATCTGCTTTAGGCCTGGCTGAGCCAGTGTCAGGCCTACAAATCAGTGCTAGCTGGTCCGGAAAGTGCAAGCAAGTGATGTGCTGGAGGTGTTGAGGAGATATGGTCTTCAAGCAAGTGATGTACCGGAGTTGAAGACTGGAGTTGTATATACTGGAGGCGTATATAGTTAGTCCCATCTATATTTTTCTGCAATCAAATGTGCATCTCATGAATATCCCATGCCCATCCAAGTTTATTCCACTCATTAAAAATACAAAGTTCAAGGACTGGTTTTCTGCCTGAGGGTGAATGAGAACTGTGTGGCTGACTGGGCAAGGTGACAGACAGACCACAACACACATCACCCACCACGAGAGTACCGCTACATTTGGGGGCTCATTCCGGGACCGTTGGTTCAGGGGTTACTGGCCAGTAGGGAAGAGACGAACACCCCCGGGTTCGGTTCGCACCAGAACCCGCGAACGGACCTACAGTCAGTGCGAACTTAAGAACCCTATTAATTACAATGGACGCGAACGTTCGAAATCAAAAGTGCTAATTTTAAAGGCTAATATGCATGTTATTGTCATAAAAAGTGTTTGGGACCTGGGTCCTGCCCCAGGGGACATGTATCAATGCAAATGTTTTTTTTAAAAACTGCCGTTTTTTCAGGAGCAGTGATTTTAATAATGCTTAAAGTGAAACAATAAAAGTGTAATATTTCTTTAAATTTCGTACCTGGGGGGTGTCTATAGTATGCCTGTGAAGGGGCGCGTGTTTCCCGTGCTTAGAACTGTCCCTGCACAAAGTGTCATTTTTGCAGGAAAAAAAAGCTATTTAAAATAACTCGCGGCTAATGAATTGTCGGCTCCTGTAACACAGAGAACAGTCATTCATTGAAAGTCATTGATAAAAAAAAGTCATTGATAAATAAAAAAAGCGCGGGGGACCCCCCAAATTCAATTACCAGGCCCTTCAGGTCTGCTATGGATATTAAGAGGAACCCCGGCCAAAAAAAAAAAAAAATGGCGTGGGGTCCCCCTCAAAATCCATACCAGACCCTCGAGGTCTGGGATGGATTTTAAGGGGAACCCCGTACAAAAAAAAAATGGCGTGGGGTCCCCCTCAAAATCCATACCAGACCCTTATCTGAGCACGCAACCTGGCAGGCCGCAGGAAAAGAGGGGGGGACGAGAGCGCCCCCCCCCCTCTCTCCTGAACTGTACCAGGCCACATGCCCTCAACATTGGGAGGATGCTTTGGGGTCCCCCCAAAGCACCTTGTCCCCATGTTGATGAGGACAAGGGCCTCGTCCCCACAACCCTGGCCATTGGTTTGTTTTTTATCAATGACTTTTTTTTTTATCAATGACTTTCAATGAATGACTGTTCTCTGTGTTACGGGAACCGGCAAATTCATTAGCCGCAGATGGCTGCCTTAGATGACACAACAGGATGAAGAAAGGAAGGAAGGTGTTTTAATGTGATACTGCAATGCTGTACTAACAGCACGCACACACTAATCCCCAGAATCACAGCAGATAATGTCAGCAGTCAGCAGCACTGCAGAATGGATCACAACACATAATATCACTGACACGCTGGAACACACTATACAAGGCCGCCGGCGCGGCGGCCTTTTATAGTGTGGGGAGTGTACTAACCCCCCTGAGCTATAATTGGCCACAGGGATCCTGCCTGTGGCCAATTATTGCTCTCCTCGCCGCTGGCTCTATGATTGGCCAAGCATGCGGGGTCACAGTGCATGCTTGGCCAATCATCAGCCAGCAATGCACTGCGACTGGCGCAGTGCATTGCGGGCCGCTCGCATCACACGAATTTGATGCAAGTGGCCCAAATAGTTCTGGGCTCGCCGAGCGGGCGAACGCGCGATGTTCGATTCGAACATGGGTTCGAATCGAACACTGGGCCCATCCCTACCAGCCAGTCAGTGCCTCTAGCAACCGAAGTTGACTGAGCCAGGAGAACTGTAGTTTGTACCACCAATTGAGGGATTTAATTTAGGGGAAGGATTTCTGTGCTCTGCCTGTTATTTAGTACCACAGTAACGAGTGTCATCGCCCATAGCAGCCAGCAATAGCTGCCTGTGAAATTATTGCAGCCGGCATACCCAGTAGCCCAACCATGGCTGGGATGGACACTTGTGCTTTAAATCTGCAATTCAGTAACTTTCTACCATGTACTGTCACCCATGGCAACCACAGCAGGCGATCGCACCCATGGATTACAAATATGTCCAGCGTTCTGCTATTGCTAGACATCCTGAACTTCTTCAAACTTCTGCTTTAAACAGTAAAGTGTGCCTGGGGATGTCTACTGTTGCCTGGGGTAATAGGGGTAACCCTTGCGGGTGCCTGTGGGTGGGACTGTGCTAAAAGTGTTCCCTTCAGTGAGGCAATATACCTGGACAAGTCCTGCTAGTTGCAGTGTGCCTGCAAACTTCAGTTTGTCTAACAAGGGGTTACAGCAGCACACCTTGGGAGCGGCCTGCCTATCAGTTTTGCAGACGTCAGCCTGTCTGGAAGCAATGGGGTGGTGCCACGCCCTAGAGGAGACCCAGCGTTCCCTGCTAGCAGACACCATGAGGCAGAGGAGCAAGATGGTGGAGTGTGCTCCTGTGTTTCCTGCACTGACCTAGTTGCCTGTCTGCAGGATTAGACATTGGTTGACACCAGAATCCGGTTAGAGCATCACGAGGAATCGCCCTCGGGATGATTGAGGGGACGGAGCGACTGTGCCTGCTGTATCCAGAATGCCTGATACCGACTGCGGTGGTCAGTGCCTGGATCCGGTGCGGTCATTGTGGCGAACCACTCACACGGCTTGCATCCAGCCAGCAGGAGCCACAGTACTACAATGTGGACCGGAGCAAGCCTGGATAAATTGCCGAAAGGCGGGGTGGAGTCTGAGCCTGGTGACTCTCCTGCGAACATCAGCGATATAAGTGAAAAGGAGTCTGTCGTGGCCTGCGGCCTGGTCTGGGACCTGGTGACAGTAAGCACTGCCCAGCAGGAGCCAGAAATTGTCCCTGAAATGCCGGCTGCCCCTGTGTCCTTTGCTAGCCCCATCTAGAAGGAGCCCGTGTTGGAGGGGGATGAGCCCTCAGGTGAGGCAGAAGGAAGATGCAAGGACAGGGCCATAGATTGGGGTTCCACGAGATTGCTAGCCAAGTTTGGGTCCCTGGAGAAGTTAGCAGAGTGGTCATCTCACAGCAGCAGCTCGGAGGAGGAATGGGAGACAGGAGGTTACCAAGTCCTGGAGATCTAGTCTGAGAGAGGTGATGTGCCAGACTTTGCTGAGGGAACTGAAGAAGCTGCAGGAGCCCCCATCAGCAGCAGACAACTCTGTCACACTGGCCCACCATGTGTCACACTGGCACCCACCTGTGAAACTGGCCCCCCCACCTTTCTCCTATGACACTGGCCCCCCACCTGTCTCCTGTGACACTGGCCCCCCACTTGTCTCCTGTGACACTGGCCCTCCACCTGTCTCCTGTGAAACTGGCCTCCCACCTGTCACACTGGCCCCCACATGTGACACGGGCCCCCCCACCTGTCACACTGCCCCCCCACCTGCCACATAGTATGATGTGGGCAGTGTGATATAAGAGGGGCTATTTCCCCATCACACTGCCCCCCAACTGTCACACTGCCCCTTGGCACAATACCCCCTTGTCATACTGCCCCCCTCCTGTAACACTGGCCCTCCATCATTCTGTCCCCTCATCACACTGCCCCCTTCTGTCATATTTACCTCCCTCCTGTCACACTACCCCCCCTCTTGTTACACAGCCCCCCTCCTTTCACAGTGCTCCCTTATTGCAATGCCCCCATCGTACTGCCCCTTGTCACACTGCTCCCCTTCTTTCACAGTGCCCCCTCTGATCACACATTCCAAATAACCTTCTTCGGCCACACTGCCCCCCTCCTGGCAAAATACCCAGTCATACTGCCCCCGTCACACTGACCCTCATTCTTTCACAATACCCCCCCATCATACTACGGGTCAGGGGCCCTTCATGGTTTCTTGCACTGAGGCTCTAATGGTTATAGTTACGCCTCTGCCTGGGCCCGCTTTGACGAAACTCAGAAGGAATGGGGAGAGCAATTTAAAAGGACAAAGTGATGGTCGTGAAGGCAGGAAGGACTGCGAGAAGTCACTCTGTCTCCATCAGGGAGGAAGGGGGTGACAGAAGGAAACTGCCCGACCCTCATTTAAATGCATGAGGAAGACTGTTGGGATGTACAGCCCACCATGGAAATAGAACACATTCTGCAGCCTTCCAGCAGGTCATGTGGCTTTCTCCCTGGATCTTTGTAGTATCAGACCAACCTGTGCTGTGCCCGATATATAGACTTTGCTGTTGATGGACGCTGGGTGGGGTTTGATTCCTACTTTAACTCTTTAAGGAGCCTGTCAGTCTGGGGAGAGGGGCCCCTTCCACCAATAACACAGAGAGAACTGTCCACTTAATTTTTCCTCTGTTTCTGTCAGCAGGTCATAACCCCCTCCTGACAGAACAAAAAAAATGTGTTGAAGTGATGCATGTGGTCTGGACATTTAATGATTCTGTCAGCAGGATGCTAACCCCCCTCCTGACAGAAAATCCTGTAAAGTGTATAGATAGTTGTTAGGATAGGATGTTGTGTGTTTGTCTTGACAGGACCACTTTGAATGGGACGGCTGTCCATCCATCTCCAGCTGGAGACAAGAATCGTGCAGGCAGAGTTTTTTCCATGAAGGGGAGGTGCTCTGGCTCAAAATGTGATGTCATGTTATGTTGCTAGTTATAGGGACCAGTAGTTAGGTGTATAGTGTTTTGTATATGATGAAAATATCTTCTATTTTTGTACATAACCCTGTTGCAGTTTATTCCCTTTTCTCCTTACAAAACTGTATTTTCATGAGATGCCCTTGCTCCTGACCCAGGAGCCTCTTTCTGTAAATTTCCATCTAAGGGACTAGCTGAATGTTAGGGGGGTGTGTGGCACGGGAAGTAGAGAGAGGCAGCTGCAGCCAGGAGGGCTGGCAGGGCCTGAAATTGTGGTACTGGGCTCAGTAGCCACGTGGACAGCTAGCATTGGGACTACCTTCATTTTTGCTACACCAAAGGGGCCCGCGGTCCCTTCCTGCAAAGGGCATCTGCTTTAGGCCTGGCTGAGCCAGTGTCAGGCCTACAAATCAGTGCTAGCTGGTCCGGGAAGTGCAAGCAAGTGATGTGCCAGAGTTGAAGACTGGAGTTGTATATACCGGATGGATATATAGTTATGCCCCGTAAATACGGTCGGATTTTCCGACGGAAAATGTCCTATCGGACAATGTTGTCGGAAATTCCGACCGTGTGTAGGCTCCATCAGACTTTTTCCGTCGGATTTTCCTGACGGACAAAGTTTTATCTCCTGCTCTCAAATTTTCCGACAACAAAGTCCGATCAGACTTTTTCCGATCGTGTATAGCGAATTCCAACGGACAAAGTGCCACGCATGCTCAGATCAAATTACAAGACCAAAGCTATTGGCTACTAGCCTCTACGTAGTTCCGTCGTACACAATGAACGTCACCACGTTCAGAATGATCGGATTTTCCGACAACTTTGTCCGACCGTGTGTATGCAACACCAGTGTCGGACAAAATCCGTCGGAAAAAATCCGACTGATTTTGTGGTCGGAATTTCCAACCGTGTGTATGGGGGATATGTCCCATATATATTTTTCTGCAATCAGATGGGCATCTCATGAATATCCTATCCCCATCCAAGTTTATTCCCCTCAATAAAAATGCAAAGTTCAAGGACTGGGTTTCTGCCTGAGGCTAAATAAAAAATGTGTGCCTGGCTGGGCAGGGTGACAGACGGACTACGACACACAGTAGCCCTCATGTGCATACCACTACATTTACAGTGGTGTGAAAAAGTGTTTGCCCCCTTCCTCATTTCCTGTTCCTTTGCATGTTTGTCACACTTAAGTGTTTCGGAACATCAAACCAATTTAAACAATAGTCAAGGACAACACAAGTAAACACAAAATGCAATTTGTAAATGAAGGTGTTTATTATTAAAGGTGAAAAAAAATCCAAACCATCATGGCCCTGTGTGAAAAAGTGATTGCCCCCCTTGTTAAAACATACTATAACTGTGGTTGTCCACACCTGAGTTCAATTTCTCTAGCCACACCCAGGCCTGATTATTGCCACACCTGTTCACAATCAAGGCATCACTTAAATAGGAGCTGCTTGACACAGTAAGGTCCACCAGAAGATCCTTAAAAGCTACACATCATGCCGAGACCCAAAGAAATTCAGGAACAATTGAGAAAGAAAGTAATTGAGATCTATCAGTCTGGAAAGGGTTATAAAGCCATTTCCAAAGCTTTGGGAATCCAGCGAACCACAGTGAGAGCCATTATCCACAAATGGCGAAGACATGGAACAGTGGTGAACCTTCCCAGGAGTGGCCGGCCGCCCAAAATTACCCCAAGAGCGCAGCGACGACTCATCCAAGAGGTCACAAAAGACCCCACAACAACGTCCAAGGAACTGCAGGCCTCACTTGCTTCAGTTAAGGTCAGCGTTCATGCCTCCACCATCAGGAAAAGACTGGGCAAAAATGGCCTGCATGGCAGAGTTCCAAGGAGAAAATCACTGCTGAGCAAAAAGAACATCAAAGCTCGTCTCAATTTCTCCACAACACATCTTGATGATCCCCAAGACTTTTGGGACAACATTCTGTGGACCGATGAGACAAAAGTGGAACTCTTTGGAAGGTGTGTGTCCAAGTATATCTGGCGTAGAAGGAACACTGCATTTCAGAAAAAGAACATTATACCAACAGTAAAATATGGTGGTGGTAGTGTGATGGTCTGGGGCTGTTTTGCTGCTTCAGGACCTGAAAGACTTGCCGTGATAAAAGGAACTATGAATTCTGCTGTCTACCAAGAGATCCTGAAGGAGAATGTCTGACCATCTGTTCGTGTACTCAAGCTGAAACGAACTTGGGTTCTGCAGCAGGACAATGATCCTAAACACACCAGCAAGTCCACCACCGAATGGCTGAAGAAAAACAAAATGAAGACTTTGGAGTGGCCTAGCCAAAGTCCTGACCTGAATCCTATTGAGATGTTGTGGTATGACCTTAAAAAGGCCGTTTATGCTCGAAAACCCTCTAATGTAACTGAATTAGGACAATTCTGCAAAGATGAGTGGGCCAAAATTCCTCCAGGACGCTGTAAAAGCCTCATTGCACGTTATCGCAAACGCTTGGTTGCAGTTGTTGCTGCTAAGGGTGGCCCAACCAGTTATTAGGTTTAGGGGGCAATCACTTTTTCACACAGGGCCATGATGGTTTGGATTTTTTTTCACCTTTAATAATAAACACCTTCATTTACAAATTGCATTTTGTGTTTACTTGTGTTGTCCTTGACTATTGTTTAAATTGGTTTGATGTTCCGAAACACTTAAGTGTGACAAACATGCAAAGGAACAGGAAATGAGGAAGGGGGCAAACACTTTTTCACACCACTGTACATCAGACAGGAAGTAGTACAAGTGCTTCAATAAGCCCCTACTAGGTATAAAGGCTTGAGCTGGAATTGAGCTTTAAACTTGGTGCGCAGTAACTGAACACTTCCAAGTTTCAGCCTGCAAATCTTAATTAGAGACAGACAGGACCATACAGAGATTTATCTTCTTCCTAAGCTGAGACTGCTGTGTACCAAAGGAGGTTTTTTCAGTCGGTCAGACTTGGCTGACTTAGATGGGTGGATCAATGTGTGATCAATGCACGGAATAGCGTGCATTTATCAAAACCTGAGCTAGCAATTTCACAATCTCTTTTCCAAAATAAACTAGGCCCCCATCTGCCTCTAGGGCCCCATAGCAGCCACAGGGGCTTCTATGGTTTCATTTATTCCCTCAGCACTGAAAGAAACATGATTATTTCCAGCACCTTTTTAAAACGGAAACCACAACTCAAGTGGCTAATGTTACACTATCAGCATAAATGAATATTCCCTGAAAATACAAGCAAGCTCTCTGTGAATATATTAGTTACATAGAAGCAAACTATAAATTGCAACAAAGGAAATGTGGCCCTTGAAAATATTTAATTACATACCCTGTTTCTCATTAGATTTGATAAAGGAGTCTAATTTGAATTGCTCAGGTTACACCCTTAGCATCAGTAGAGAAGTGGTTAAGGTGATATTGGCAGGAGCTCTCAAATGTGACAGTAAGGGCATCTGGCAGGCACTGCGGTGTAAGACTATTTCAACTAAAATGAAAAAAGAAAAGAATCTCCGAACTCCACAGATTGGTGGTTTAAATGTCCTCACGCGGCGGGTTCAGGGCGTTCAAGCGCACCTAATGTGTAAGTGTCACATCTGCAGAGCTTTTAAATCAATCAAGTCTTAAAGAGCCTCATATTTCAATATTACAGGGGCGCTCCGGCGGAAAACAGACACAGCAAGTTAAGTGGGAGGGTGCCAAGGTGAGGAAGTGTTCTGATGTGTTCTGTAATGGATAGCATACAATACTTAACTCCATAGTGGCTAAACCTTTCAGAGGGGTTTTAAAGAAAAACACTAGGATTTTATTTTTTGAACATGATAAAAAAAAATATCAGGGTAGCACCCTCCTAAAGTAGGATGCTAGGTACACTTATGCCAAGTACACAGGATCGGACTTTTCGGCCAGACTATCCGGTGGACTTAATCCACCGGACAATCCGCCGGACTTTCCAGCGGAGGCCTGCTGGACTTTCCGAACGTGCGGACTTGCCCACACACGCCCGGAGTTTTGGCGGAAGCCAGCGGGACTTTTGAAATGAACGGACTTGCCGATACACGGAGTAAAGTCCGTTAATTTATAACGTGACTCCAGGTAGATGGGACTAGTGAAGAAAGTCAATGTCGCCGGCTCGATCAGCGAGATTGACACCTTGCTATCCCTGTCACCTGGTATGGATTTAAAGGGGAATCCCTACGCCGAAAAAAGGGTGCGGGGGTCCCCCCCAAATCCATATCAGACCCTTATCCGAGCACGCAGCCCGGCCGGTCAGGAAAGGGGGTGAGGATGAGCGAGCCTTAAGTTTCCTTTTGGAAAGAAAAAGTCCGCCGGAGCCCACACACGGTCGGATTGTCCGATCGTGTGTACGGGGCATTAGTTATTGGCTCCTTTTGTAATCAAGGAAGCAATGATTATTTTGTTCTGGCCTGTTCAGAGTTTCACAGGTTGGGGATTTGATTACTTCCTGCCTCTCGAAAAAGCTTCTAGAGCTTAGGTAGGGAGATTAAAAAAACTAAACCTGAATATGTATTGCGCTACATAATGCATGTAGAGAAGTGTCCAGTAGGGGTCTGGAAAGATGATAAATAGTTTGAAGCACTGGAGAGCTGAGTTCTCTCTCCCCAGGGGGGTTCCAAGCCTGAGAAGCTGCTGCCATTAGGCTGCCTATGGACTGTAAAGCTGTTCTTGAGGCCTCCTCTGAATCAGGGCTGAGGGCCTGGGTGGATCTTGCTAGAAGCTGATTGCAGGAACTCGCCACAAAGGATCTGGTCTGGAGAAAGACTGTCTCACTCACTAGACCGTGTCCAAAGGAAGCTGAAAGGTGTCAGCTGTCCTGGGGACTTGTGAGTAAAGACCCTGAATTGATCCCGTGTGAATGTGTAGTGTTCTGGAAATCACACTGGATAAAAGTAGTTATGCAAAGGCTCAAGGTAACCAAATGTCAAAGAGACTTGCCTTATAGTCCCCAACTGTGAGGTCTTAAACTGCTCAGAAACCTGCCTCATGGTCCCCAACTGTGAGGTTTTAGCCTGTACAGAAAGTCACCTCAAGATCTTCAGCTGTGGGGTAACGTTCATATTTACTTAAGGAGAAGATTGTCCTCCAATTGCTATGTGTTACTTGTTTTGCAGTCCCCTATGCCCTAACCCCTCTCCTGGTAAAGTTTAAATATTAAATATTAAAAAGACATCCCCTAGACTGTGTTATTGGAGTCATTGTGTATGGACTGGTGCTTGCAGGGATGGGCAGCCTCTGTACTTTTCGGAAAGTACCAGTTAATATGGGGGTAGCGCTACATCAGTGTTAATGTATTAAAACCTAGTTCTATGTCTACCACTGACTCCTTAGAGGGCTGTTGGGTTCTCAAGACTTTCCCAGTGGTGACCTGCACTTAACTGGGCCTGACAACTCATCGTCACACCAGTAACAATGCAAAGGGTTTTATTAGGAGCATAACAATAATAGCACAAATAATAGTTGTTTTTCTATGAAGTGCCTATGAGGGACCTAGCTGGAACACACCAGGCTAAAACATAAAGAGATAACTCTACCAGTTGAAACAGCAACAATAGCAGACGTAGATATAGTACCCTGATGTTTAGGCAGGGTTGCTAGTAAATTTATTTGCCAAATGGTAGTTGCCTTGGCCAATTGATAAGAGGTCAGTTGATTTCACCATAATTCTGGAATTGCTGCACTTCTCTTACATAAGACAAGGGAGTTGCTAGGACAGATTAGGAATGAATGGAGTGTCTCAGCCAATGGGAAGGGATTTTCTTGGGTCCCTTAGCCTGCTGGGAGAGCCTATTTATTTGGGTGGAGTCAGGTGATCGGGGTTCTGTGCCACCTGTATCCTGTGAATTAAAAACAAAAATTGCAAGGGAGGGTTGAGTTAGGGAATGGGAGGAAGGGGATCTCCCCCATTGCACTATTGTATTCTGACAGTGGGGACTTCCCGCTGTCAGAATACACTGATCAGCGCTTCAGCCATTGACTGCAAGTGTTGCTAGAATACTGGTCTTCCAGCAGGATTGATTGACAGAAGCCGGTCATCAGACGTATTAACACGTATTAAGGTTCAGCCAGTTCCTGATTTTCGGTCTGTGTATACATAGTAGGTGAGGTTGAAAAAAGACACAAGTCTATCAAGTCCAACCTATGTGTGTGATTATATGTCAGTATTACATTGTATACCCCTGTATGTTGCGGTCGTTCAGGTGCTTATATAATAGTTTTTTGAAACTATCGATGCTCCCCGCTGAGACCACCGCCTGTGGAAGGGGATTCCACATCCTTGCAACTCTAAAGCCCCATACACACGCTCGGACAATCCGCGGACCAGGTCAGTCGGACTTTGTCCGACGTACTTTGTCCGATGTTGGCGTTGCGTACACACGGTCGGACTACGTTGTCGGAATATCCGGTCCGGAAGAACGTCATGACGTAAGTCGTCGTCCACGAGATTACAAAAGGGAAGTTCAGCACCACGTCAGGCACCCGTTGGGCTCCTTCTGCTGATCCCGTGTTTATCGAGAGTTAGTGGAAGTTTGGTGACTTAAGATTCGCGCTTCTCAGTTTTCTGACTCAGATCGTTACTGCTCTTCAGTTTGTGCTTGTCGTGCGTATCTGTTTATTAGTGCGTGTAGTCAGTTCGCATTTGTTGGTCATTGCGGCCTATATCTTGATATAGGACGCTTTGATTTGCACTGCTTATTGTCTGCTCGTTGCTGCTATTCACTTCGTTCTTTCAGGCCTTGCTGTTTATCGGTGCTTTCTGTTTGTCCGTTCTGACCAGCCGACCTTTTGTGACCTTCTGAGCGATGTTTCCCGTGCGTACTCGTCGCCGAGTTCGTGCTGTACGCGGAATTGGTGTCGGGCTTTTAGCTTTGACCCAAGACCCGTCCATGAACAGAGTGACGAGGAGTATGTGGACCAAGAATTGGTTGCTTCAGCGTGACCAGTTCTCGCACATGCCTTTGCTTCGTGAGATCCGGGAGAATAATCCTGATGATTTCAGGAACTTTCTCAGGATGACGGACCCCGATTTTCACCGTCTTTTGGCTTTGCTGACCCCCTTTATCAGCCGGCAGGATACCTGCATGAGACAAGCCATTACTCCGGAGCAGAGGCTTGTTGCCACGTTGAGGTACTTGGCGACAGGGAGAAGTCTTCAGGATTTGAAGTTCTCTTCAGGTATCTCTCCCCAGGCCCTGGGAATCATTATTCCAGAGACCTGTTCTGCCATCATTCAGGTCCTGCAGGAGGACTATATTAAGGTAACATTTCTACTTTACTATTCCCTTCTATGTATGCTCTGTTTGCTAATGACTTGTATTTTTGACCTCCTTCCCTAATTACCATGATTGCAATATGTTCTAATATGCTGTGCCCCTTTTCTCCTTCATGCATTTTTCCCTTCACTTACCTCACCAGCATGCTCTTCTGCCCCAATAGACACCTATGGCCTAGTCACTTAAGCAATGTCTTTTGTCTGCTGCATAGTATTGTTTGCCCCAAAACACCCCCTAAAATATGCACAAATGTTTGCTGTGTGGTTTACTTCATGTAGAGCCCCCTTTTTTTTGTTCTTTGGGGGGGGGGGGGGGGGGGGGCAAACTCATTAGGAACCCCCTCCCCCAACTGCTCTGTCAGATGGTACCAATCCTTTATCTGCTGGCTTTCCCAAGGTCCATACA
The DNA here is from genome assembly GCA_028564925.1 of Lithobates sylvaticus. Taxonomy (NCBI): domain Eukaryota; kingdom Metazoa; phylum Chordata; class Amphibia; order Anura; family Ranidae; genus Lithobates; species Lithobates sylvaticus. Next base: position 173,067,947 of record CM053038.1, read on the forward strand.
CACTATATACCTACCTCTTTATAGTGCGCATCTTTAGGGATGAATTCAGCAAAGCATGTAGTGCAAGGGACTGCCTCCATACATTCCATTTCCTATTTTTTTGTCTTCTTTCCCTCCTATTAGCTTGCTTGGTAATTTAATAATGTCACACTGTGCCTGCCTTTTTTGGGGGGGGGGGGTTGAAATGTTATTTGATCTTTCCTGTGGCCTGCCAATAGTGTTAAGTACAGAGGGTCTGGCCAAACTAGCCCACATTATTGAGCCATTTGCCAATCAATGAAGTGCAGAGGGTTAGCTGTCCACCACCCCCCCCCAAAACCCCTAGTTATTGCCAATGGCCCATCAGAAGTGGGGGGATTGATGGGGGGGTGAGTAATCTGTGAAGGGGAGCCTCTACTTTTCTGTGCAAATACTTTCCAGCCTCCAATTTTAGACAATGCTCTTGTTCCAAGATGTTGATTGTCTAATCTGCTTGCAATGTTTAGGTGCAAAGTGACTATTTTTTTTTTCTTGTTTCACTCCACAGTTCCCTTCCACGCCACAGGAATGGCAGACTGTGGCCTCCCACTTTGCCAGCCGTTGGGACTTTCCTAACTGCGGAGGGGCAATTGATGGGAAACACGTCCGCATCGTCCCACCGCCCAACTCGGGGTCCTACTATTATAATTATAAAGGGTTTAATAGTGTAGTGATGTTGGCGGTGGTGTCGGCAACATACGAGTTTATGTATGTGGACGTGGGGATGAACGGCCGGATATCGGATGGTGGGGCCATTACGCACACGGAGTTCTACTGGCGTCTCCAAAGTGGCAGTCTGTGCTTGCCACCTCCAGAGGAGAATGCCGAAGGACTCCCCTTCGTCTTTGTCGCAGATGAAGCGTTTGCGTTGACTCCCCATGTGATGAGGCCGTTCCCGATGAGGACCCTCACCCCGGACCAGAGGGTCTTCAACTACAGGCTGTCCAGAGCCAGAAGAGTTGTGGAGAACGCTTTTGGCATCCTGGCCAGCCGCTTCCGCCTGTTCCTGACGGCATTTAACTTGGCGGAATACAAACTGAACCACATAGTTCTTGCCTGTTGCATATTGCACAACTTCCTCAAAAGACATAACAGGAACTATGTGGTGCCCGTTGGCCCAGATGTGGAGGGCCCTCCAAATGCCGAACTCACAGCCCTTCGAGTGGCACGTCCAGGCTTGCCCCCTCTAAATGCCCGTGTGGTCCGGGACCAATATATGCAGTACTTTGTGGGTAGGGGGGCCATTGCTCTGCCTGACGATGTGTGAGAGGCATTTTTTAATAAATCTGATATTTTAACCAACCTATGATTTCATGTCATTTCAGTCTTCTTTTTAGCTTATTTTACTTTGACATTTTTTCCCTTTGCCTTCGACAGTGGGAATGCACTTTCTGGGCAAAAGGAGGTAACAGTCTCTTCTTCCCAAAAAGATTATTCTCATGTTGTGTGTTTGCTACCTAATCTTTGGTCTAGAGAAGGTTTGTACTGCATAACTGACACCCAAAATACTCCTTTTCATCACCAGGTCTGACATGTGTGTATTCTCCAAAATGCTGTGCTCCGTGTTTTCGTACAAAGCACTGTGGGTGTCATTTACATAAGTCAAATCCGCTATGCTCTACAAGTGCATTGAAAAAGTTCCCCGGGAAAGAAAATTGGAGTGCAAAGTGGATTTGCCTTTAGTAAATAACACCCATTGCCCCCCATATCCTTTTCATTTTACATACATAATGCATTGTGTTTTTTAAATAAGGAAGCCACACATTTAGAAAAATAAAAGTTTACTAGGAAAACATTCCCAAGTGCGTTTACAATCTTCACGCCAAAACTGACAACATCTTGGTTATTTACAACATTGTTTACAAACATTCCGCAATTGGTAAAACCAGGCATGGAGCAAAACAGAACCTAGGAACTTGGAAAGTTCAACTTTGTAAAGTGAAGACAAGATCAGACATGACTATATGTTCAAAGTGTGTTTGATCTTGCCTTCATCACATGGGGGGGTCACCCCCGAAAAGTGGAAATTTGGAACATGCACACAATTTGGGACTGAAAATGGTCATTAGATGGTAAAACACATGCCTAGAAGCTTCAAAAAGTGCCATTTTCCATCATGGGGATGAATGGACGTTTTTTGGGGGTGCAACCCCTTCACCACAACCACTTTCGTAGTTCGTAAAGTGTTTGCACCCCCAAAAAAACGTTGCCATTCATCCACCATGGTGGGAGCTAGCACATGTGGACACAATGTGTGCATGTTCCAAATTTCAGACAGTTTTTAAGTTGCAAATGTGTTCTGAAGCTGGCACAAATGTGTGTTAATTACTTGGTGCGTTTTCATATTTTTCCTAAAATATCAATGATGTTCTTCAATTTTTGTTGAACATCATTGATGTTTTGCTTTATGTAATCTAGATCTCTATTGCAGACCATTATCTCTCCGATGAGTACGTGGGCACTCTCTGTGGTAAAGTGCGATTTTTCTTCCACAACATCCACGTCACCTAAAAAACCACAAACAAACAAAAATGGGGTGTTGGAAATGAGGCAGCCATACATGGATTAGCTTACCAGTAGCTGTGTTCTCCCACACTCACCTGTTGTGGTGACAATTTCTCCAAGTTCGATGATCTCTCCTTCCTCCTCCTCCTCCTCCTCTGCTTCTGCTCTTTCCCCTTTTTTGGTAGGTGTTGGTTTGGGGGTTTCCTCAGACGGCCCAAGTTTTCGCTCCCCTATGAGAATGTCCAAAAGGAAGATTTAGCAACACAAGCTATTGAGGGCAGAAATAGGAAATGACAAACATTGCTTGAAAGTGACGGACACTATTTTAGTTTGGCCAGTTACAAATGTCAACTACATGAATGAAGTCACTTTGTAAAGGTGCTAAACTGACTAGCTTTTTTGGTAGAAGTTTGTGTGATGGAGACCCCCCTCTAGTATCCACTGGAGCACATGTGTGGAAAAGCATAATAAAAAGGGGGTTTGGGTGTCCCAGCACTAGTGCTCTAGAGTCCAGATGGGTAAACAGCTACTGAGTGACCTCTCCTTTACATTGAATAAATTGGCTTTACATTCTTGATGACATTTCTAGTGAGAACAAACTTCCTTTCCCCAAAAAAAACACCAAACATCGTATTATAAGTGGCCGAACGATCGAGGTTGCGTACGATCGAATGCACACACACACGACCATGACAGTGGCAGAAAGATCGAGGCTGAGTACGATCGAATGCACAGACGAACCTGAAAGTGGCCATTTTGGAATGTACAACTTGGTAAAAATCAAAACACAATGGAGCAGTATGCAAGCAAGAAATCAAACACAAAACACAACTACTTACTTTTTTGAAGAATTCTCTTGATCTTTCTGTACTGATCGGCCTCCCTCAGTTTCAGGTCTGACCAGCGTTTCCTGAGTTGCTCCTTGGATCGTTGTACCCCAAAATTATTGTACAGCCTTCTCACAACTTTAGACATGATCTTGGCCTTGCGGACATTGGGGTTGAGGTAAGGCCCATACTTCCCATCATAGTCGCTCCTCTTTAATATGTCCACCATCTCCAACATTTCTCCAAATGACATATTGGAGGCCTTGAATTTCAGGTTCCGGGATCGGGACGTTTCTGCCTCCGGACTTTCCTCGTCCTCCTCCTCGTTGGTGGGATATTTGTGGCGCACCTGCTGTGTCCCCGCCATGTGCTCTCCCCACTACGCCGTAAAGAGAAGGGGTGGGGAATAGACGAGAAAGATCGTCAGGGGCGGGCGGAGTTTGAAGCATGCGCAGTGTATATAAAACGTCACACGCCTGTGTCGTAGCCACGATCTGGGAGACGAGGGGAGAGAAAACTCACACGAGACGATCGCTACAAACGAAGGTACAATTTAACGTTGGTACATAACTAGCCTAGACTGATTTGAACTTGAGGCTTCTTTATGGAGAAGATTAGGAGAGTTTAGCCTGACATAATTTATAGGGTTTGGTGTGTTGTTGTGTCTTGCAGAGATTGATATGAAGGGATTCAACTACATGAGTTTTCTCCCCCTCTTCATTGCCAAATACAGGGATTTTCCCATATTGTGGCAGGGTATACACCCACATTACACCAACAAACCAAAGAGGCACGCAGCCCTGGAGGAACTTGTGGAATTTGTCAAGCCAAGGTTCCCCACGGCAACTGTTGATGATATTAGAAAGAAAATTGGCAGCCTGAGGAGTGCGTATATCAGGGAGAGGAAGAAGGTCGTGAAGTCTGAGGAAACTGCAACTTCAGCAGATGAGGTCTATGTCCCCAAGCTCTGGTACTATCAGAGTCTCCATTTTCTGAAGGACCAGGCTGATGTCACGGAGCCAACCTCAACTCCTCCTTCCACGCTTCCTTGCGCACAGCCCACCCCTGATGAGGCTTCCGAGGAGCAACCTGGGCCTTCCAGTCTGGAAGAGGTGGAGGAGCCCAGCTTGTTCCAGGTATAGTAGTTTTGTTACCATTTATGGGAATAATGAATGATGTTCACTTAATTCAGGATCGCCAATTGCTTAGTTCCTAACGTGTTTGACATATCAACAGACAGTGGTGTGGGAGACATTTGGGGCCAGAATCTAAACTGCTGGGCTGAGAATTGTATGGTTTTCTATTTGTAAACATTTTGCACCAGTCACTAGATGAGAATTGTGTGTGTTTGATGAACAAATAACTGAAACTATGTCCCTTTTTCCTACACAGGAAGACCTCAGCCAGGAGGTGGCTGTGGAAGGTGGCAGTCAGGAGGAGGCAGGGGTTAGTGGCAGCCACCAGCTGGGTAGTGGCAGCCAAGAGGGGGCTAGGCCTCGGAGCCTGACTGACACCCAAACCCCTCCCCTCCGCCCTCCGTACAAAAGGGCGAGAAGGGGGGGTTATGCGGCACAGTCAGCGCTCCGGATGATCAGAGAGGCTTCAGACTCCCTACATGCCACACCCGCCGACGAGGAGACCTTTGGCTCGGTGGTTGTCACAAAAATGATGGGTATGGAGGTGGGGCAACGCAACATGTGTGAGGGGCTCATCCTCCATGTCCTAAATAAGGGTAGGGCTGGGGAGATGACCCCAGTCACACATGTTTGCCATAGTTACCATGCTCCGCCTCCTCCTCCTCCTCCTCCTCCTTCTGCCACCCCACCAGCACGACAGCCACAGCGTGGAAGGAAGCGTGGAAGGAAGACCTGAGAGTGACGACCTGCAATCAGTCTGGTGTGAGAGAAGATGGAGCCTCTTGTAGTACCAGAGCCTGGGGACCTAGATGGCATCTGCTGCAGTTCCGGATACTTTGGACTTCACGACCAGATTGCACTCCCCTTAATATACGTACTCCTCAGGCCCCCAATTTTCTACGCTTGGACAATGATGGTTGCCGTGGGGGGCCAAGACTTTGCAAATTCCCCAAGTTTCACCATGGCTGCGTTCCTCTTTGGTTTGTTGGTGTGACCTAAATAAAGGTTTTTTTGATTTGAAATAATCATTGACTATTGTGTTTTACTTTGCTACAATGACAGTTTTTCTTTGAGTAGGCTGGTACATTTCACTAATCCTAAAGTAGAATTAACAAGGGGCAACAACAACAAACAACCTCCTAGTAAATTTAAGCAAGAAATACAAATGTAAATAATGTGTTTTTGGTAATTTGAGACACACAACCCCCCTCCAAAAAAAAAAAAAAAAAACATTCAAATATGTATTCCCCAAAAAAAAAAAAAAAAGACAAATCATGGTAAAAAAATAACAAAGATTCTTTTCCGTTCAGAGTAAAAATAAACATGTAGTGTATAAATGCTGCAAAGTAATAAAGAAGTAAGTTTGTGAGAAGTGCGGGTGAATAGGAGCAGCTAAAACATGTCATTCTTGTTGCATTGTAAAGAAAAAGAGAATGCGCTGCATTAAAGACATTTTAACATTGCAGCGTGACGAATGTGCTGTGTCGATTAGGAAAGGTAGTTTTACCTGACCGAGCGCTTCCGTCACAGAATTTCTTCTGAGCATGCGTAGCACTTTGTCCGTCGGACAAGCGTACACACGCTCGGATTTGGTGTGATCGGACCGGGTTGACGGGAAATCTTTCCAGCAGGAGATAAGACTTTGTCCGACGGACAAACCGACGAACACTGTCCGATGGTGCATACACACGGTCTGATTTTTCAACAACCTTGTCCGATCGGACCAAATTGATGAAAAAGTCCGACCGTGTGTATGGGGCTTTACAGTAAAGAACCCTCTATACCTTGCTCAACTCTCTCCCATTCTACAAAAAATTATGTATTTGTTTGTTTTTCTAGTTGAAAGCCTTCCCAATAGCAATACAGATGGCAATACAATGCTGAGAGAGGCCTGAGACTCTTCCCTGATCTATCCAAAACAAAAAAAATCTTGGACTTCCACTGTTAATTGCATTTGCAGACTTTACTTCCTGCATAGTAGTATTTCAATGTGACTGCTTTTACTGTGCCTGTCTCCCATTGCAAGCCTATGGGTCAGAACTATCCGGTCCTAAGATGAAAAAACGTTCTGTACAGTTGACCATTGACACTAGAGGTAGATTGGGCATGCAGGCACCTCTGACTGCCCACATAGGCTTGCCCAGTAAAAAATGGGACATGGTGACAATATTATTAATAGGAAAGAGCATAAAGTTTTTCTTAGTAAAAGTGGAAAACCTATGTCCACATCATTTGTGTGCAGCCTCTCTAGGAAACTGATCACTTATGCCACGTACACACGAGCAGATTTTCCGCCGGAAAAATCTTGGATGTTTTTTCTGACAGAAAGCTCTCATCGGTCTTTTGCTGGCCGAATTTCCGATCGTGTGTACACAGCATTACTCATCAGTTATATGCAATATCTGCTTTTTATAAGTATGACATATGATCTGCTTATGCCATATTTTGATACATGATTGCACTTTTCTTTGCTCTATATGCATTTCTATACTACTATGTAATTAAAATATGATGTATTTATATTGTAGAACTACTACTACCCATTTGACATAAAACCTCTGAAGAAGGACTATAATTAGTCTGGAACATGTAAGGTGTCTACGCCATGGTGTACAACAGCTAGCCCACCAGTATCCATGGGCAGTATGTGCCAGACATACAGAATGCGTTATTTTGGGTATCATGTGTACCCTCGAGGGGGCGGCCTTGACTTTTGGGCTTACCAGTTATCTCCACTTGGCTTGCCAAATGCACCCACTGATTGGCTCTGAGGAATGCCGATACCCAAACGTCCAACCAGGCCTGGTTCTGGGCCTGTCATGTGCACCTAACTCTACACATGACCAGGCAGAACCCCAACACAGCCCAGCCAAACTGATGCCAAAGTTAACCTACCCAATTAGCTTGCAGAACCTCTTTACTGTCCTGAGAGAAAAACAACAAAATTTACTCATAGCGGACACTTTGCAAAAGTGTCACTGCTACATATGTATTATATACCATGATCTTCTATTCATAATTGCATTAATACTATATGATGCTCATCGTTGATTTGTACTATTTTATCATGTTGTTATAATAAAATATATATTTTTTTTACCAACAGTTTGGTTTGCCTGTCAAAAAATCCATGAGGTGCTTTATCGTGCATTAGGCACCAGGTGTTTTTTGTTCATGTTTTCATTTGGATCTGACAGACCAATTCCTGCCATACGTATACCGATCCCTCTAATCCCAATTTTGTGTGCAGCCTAGTTCTTGCCTTGGAGAACTATCTGTGTTTAGCTCTTGGAGCAAACAATGAGAACATACCGCAGATAGCCCTTTTTAGGGAAGAACAAAAGATTGGACCAGATATTTTTAAAATGTTCTATCTCTATTCCCAAAGAAGTTTCAGCTAGTGACGTCTGAATGAAGCACTTAGACATAAGCGCATTATCCAGAAAGCTCCCACCAGACTAATTAGACAAATCTCAACAGACATTAAAGATAAATTAGGTAACCAAAAACATCAATTAAAAATATATTTTACACACATTCTGTTAGCTGCTAGATTGTGCATAACAAGACTGGAAAACTAACAAGGTCCCTTCCGTTGGCCAGTTCTTTGAACTAGAGAACCTTCACTACAGTTATGAGATGATGATGGCCTCCAGCGGAGGTTCTTTAACCAAAGAAATACAAGTGTGGATGCCCTGGGGACAGTGGTCTGGAGACGCTAACTTCTTATAAAATTCACAAGAATTACCTTGGTTTGTTCTTGCTGTGTCAGCAGGTTAGGCATTAACAGGGGCGGACTGACCATTCAGCCACTCGGGCACTTCCCGAGGGCCCCGGGCCACTAGGGGGCCCCATCAGGGTTGCCAGCCTCAGTAAAACCAGGGACAGTATGTAAAAATCTGTTTTTTTTTACATCCGTTTCTGAAATGTCCCTTACCGATATCATTTTGGTCTAAAAATCCCAAGATTATAGATGCCCCACCTCTCCAGTACCTTCTCAGCCAATAGAAACATGTCTGTGTATACTGTGTGTACATGTATGTGTATACTGTGTGATTGTATACTGTGTGGCCCCATAATCTCTGATTGCCTGGGGGCCCCATAATCTCCTATTGCCCGGGGGCCCCATGAGTTGTCAGTCCGCCCCTGGGCATTAATATTTTAAAAATTATAAGAAATATGTTAAATAGAACACACAAGTTACAGCCCTCCCCTGGGCTACATTGGGGTTCCTGGGGGAGTGAACCACAAGCCTAGTTTTTGGTTAACTTATTTCAGCAACTCACGTAAACAATACAGCTACAAGTTTTCTGTTCGAATTGATGTACAATGTATACATTGTGTTCTTTTGATTACACTGCAAGACAATAAAAAATATTTTACAAAATACTTAGGTTGACTACTATCTTAAAGGGGTTGTAAAGGTTCGTTTTTTATTTTCTAAATAGGTTCCTTTAAGCTAGTGCATTGTTGGTTCACTTACCTTTTCCTTCGATTTCCCTTCTAAATGTTTTTTTTCTTTGTCTGAATTTCTCACTTCCTGTTTCTCCTCAGTAAACTTCACACCATCATCCGAGCGGTGTTTAGTCAGCCAGAACAGCTTACTGAACAGCTTACTGAGGAGGAACAGGAAGTGAGAAATTCAAACAAAGAAAACAAATAAAAAAAAACATTTAGAAGGGAAATCAAAGGAAAAGGTCAGTGAACCAACAATGCACTAGCTTAAAGCGGTTCTGCACTGACTATTTTTTTATTTTTTTTTATGGAATCTTTAAAAATTATGTGTCGTTATTTCAATCCTTACTTGTAGTGTCTTCGCCCGTTATCCATGTTCTTTTTTCTGGATAATCGATTCTTTATAAAACAGTTTTTGGCCGATGTCATCTTGCTTGTGGGCATTTGAAGCTAACAAGCAATCACTTCCTCCTTCCCTCATTCGGAGGAACCAGCATTCCTTGCTGGTTCCCGCACATGCTCAGTGGCTACAGCTACGAGCAGCGTAATCCTAAATGTTGCCATGACAATGGGTCACGTTGTCTAAATCACACGAGATTCCGCTTCGGCTAGGCGCATTGACTCCTGGGATGAATTATACGAGATCCCAGGAGACAGTGCGGAGATCAGCGGAAATGATGCTGATACCCGCAGAAACCCCACCCATAGCCGTAGGGAAAGATTAGGAGGAACACAAACCCCAGCAGAGAACTAAAGGTAGGAGGAAAAAGAAAAAAAGGAGCATTGAGCACTATTTATATAATATTAAAAAGAATGGCACTAACATTAAAAAAATGTGTGCAGAACCGCTTTAAAGGAACATATTTAGAAAATAAAAAGTGAACCTTTACAACCCAAAAAAAAAAAAACCTGTAGTTGCTGACTTTTAATAAACAGATAGTCACCTGTCCCAAGGTCCAGCGTTGTGCTCACCTGGCCAGTTTCTTCACTGGGCTTCGGTCACAGGCTTTGGCATATACTGTGAACTGTGGGGGGACGGCTGCTCACTGCACATGTGTGAGCCAAGTGGCACTATCTAAGTGATCCTAGATCCTGTGACGTGTCCCAGAAAGCTTCCATGGATGGAAGGGCCGAACTTCTGCTCGGATCGCCACAGCATTCTGACCGAAAGTGGGAGCGGGTACCTGTCGAAAACCAGGTACCCCCCCCAAAAAAAAAATGATGAGGAGTGGGAGAGGAACAGGGTGAGTGGAACTTACCTTTTTGGGTGATGGTTTTATTGTCTTGCAGAGCTAGAAGTCCTGGGTAAATCTTCAGTATTTGGCACTTCTAATTGTGTTGGTTGCCTTCAAAGGGGTGGGTTTAAAAATCTGATTTAGCAAATTATGAAGGTGCCACTATGGCTACATGAAATGGAAATATGTCTGTAAAACAAACAACATAATAACATTTTGAATAATAAACAAAAAAAACATTGCTGCATTCATTGAAAAAATCAAAAATGCACATTCTTTGGAATTGTTCTTTTTTATTTTTGTAGTATGCAACTCCCAGTAAAATTAAACTTTTCCTGCTCAGTCCAATGCATGTCTCAAAATGTAGTCAAGATAGGTAAATATTGTTTATGAAAATGAATTTGATTCACAAGATGGGAGAAATATGAAGACTTGCAGGCTGACCTTCTGAAAATTCTAGTTACTTGGCCATCTCTGAGTTCAAAACATTCTAAGTCACTGAGTGGCTCGACCATTAAACATTAAACATGGTGACTAGCAGAAACATTTTTATATTTAAGGCAGACCATAGATTATACAATTTTCTTTCCTGCAAAATCGCTCAATTCCCCCATAATTGCATGCTGGAAATTAGCCGTGCTGGTTGTACCCAAGTCCATCAATGGATCGAATTGGGTACAGTCAGCCTGCCCATAGATGGATCGAATCTCAGCCGTTCCCTGCTGAACCAGCCAAGATTTGAACCATTTATGGCTGGCTTAAGTCTTGGATATTTAACTTATAATTTTATAAGAATTTAATTGGGTGTACTTCTGAAAAAATATAATTGGCACATACTGAGCCACAGATCATCTTTAATTACCGTATTTATCGGCATATAACACGCACCCCAAGTTTAGGAGGGAATATTAAGGAAAACAACTTTTAGGAGGGAAGTTTAAGGAAAAAAAACTTACATTTAAATGCCCATCAATGCAGCCTTATCAGTGTCCATCTGCAGCCTTGTCCAGTGTCCATCTGCAGCCTTGCCCAGTGCCTTTGCAATATTGCAGCACTGCCCTTTAAAATTGGCGCCGACTGAGTGGAGAGGAGCGAGCGCCGACAACATACAGAAAGCCGAGTATACTTTCGACTAGTCTTGGCTCCTCTCGCATTCAGAGGAGGTGGGCGGGACTGAGAGAGGAGCCGAGACTAGCCGAAGTACACTCGGCTTTCTGTATGTTGTCGGCACTCGCTCCTCTCGCAATCAGTGGAGGTGGGCTACACTGCGAGAGGAGCCGAGTAAAGCCAAAGTACACTCAGCTTTCTGTATCTCGGCTCCGCTTGCTCCTTTCTTCAGAATCAGCGGGCGATCGGCGGGGATCGGTGTATGTCACGCACCCGTGATTTTCCCCTGATTTTAAGGTGAAAAATGTGCGTTTTATACGCCGATAAATACGGTATTTGATATTTTACTTAAATTTATAGGGGAATAGTCTAGTTATAACCTCTGTTCATATCACAACCACCATTTAACCTACAGCATGGCTTCCCAGTTCTAGGAGTGTGTCCTAAGACATCCTCCTGTGATCGATACTATTAAATGATGTGGCGCTTTGCTATTTACATCATTATTTATATTATATAATTCCGTATGGTAAAAAAAAATAAAAAATCAAGATTAAATGTGTGTCTAAAGGAATAAATATAGCATATCTATCAACAAGTAAAATACCAATGTGTGTGTTCAGCTCAATATAAATTCATATATCGTGCTTTCAATATATAAAATACTCTTCTTGCTTAATAGTAAAAACTCTCATAAAATATAAATGCATTTACCGTGCTTCCAATATATAAAGTGCTCTCTGTGCTAATTCATGTAAGATAAGGTGCCTCTAGAAACATAAATATACATGAACTACGGTATATCACCTGTGTGATTCAGATGAATCTAAACATAAATAATGCTTTCTGTGTTAATGTTAAAAATTTGTGCATCAAGCCGGCAGCTTAATGTGATCACACTAAAATATAGAAGGGAAATTGAATGTCCATTTCATTTTGTCCATTGTATAGATATCTAAATGGTCCCAGAGGTAGTCCTCAAACATGCAACAGTTTGTTCAAATGCTGTTTTTCTTTTTTCCACTTACCATTAATGTGTCACTCATTAAATCCAATGCCGGCAATAGCCACCACGTGTTGGAATATAGTGTGAGGGTGGCAGCTCACCTGTAAGTTTGATCTATACTATGCCCATATGTGTCAGGAAATGTTCCATCCGCTGGTGATATCTGTCTTTTGGCATGCAGTACTGCAGTCCACCAGCAGGTGTCTCCTGGCAGTTTGGAACTGTCAGGAGAACTTTTCCCTGCTGCTATGTCATCATTGGGCTGCAGTACTGGCACCCACCAGCGGATGGATCCTGGCAGTGTGGGGCAGACAGCACCTCCTGCGCTCAGGTGTTACTTGAGGACAATTATTTCACTCTTATAAATACCCGGCAAGCCCATACATGCTTGCCTTGGTATCGCTCTCTCCAGGTGCCCCTGGCCGTGTATCTGTACCTGTATCTGGCCCGACCTGACCTGACCTCTCCCAATCCCTATCCCATCCTGGACCTGTCCCTCCTGTCTCCTGCTTACCTTTGGATCCCTGCTCTGCAGCCCATCCATCCGTCCTCTCCCTCTCCTGCTGGTTCCCCATCCTTACCCATCTACTGACCCCCCTGTGTATGACCTCGGCCTAGCTTTTCGTTTACGATTCTGGTATTTCCCATTTGTTGTATATATTATTTGTTTGTGGTTGGTAGTGCACTGTTTGTTTTCACTTCTTGTCACTTATTTTAATAAACACTTATTTTTTCACTTACATGTGTTTGGGTTTCCTCTGTGTAGTCCACACAGTCTGGTCTACTAATTCCCTGATAATATGTCTTTTCTTCAGGAACTCCTTGCCGATTACCTCCCACCTAAGGCCATATAAGGATAGAAGAGTCTCCCATTGTGTAAAACCATCATTTATTTAGTTAAAAACTGACCAATAAGGATAATCAGCAATATGCAATACAATGTATTCCACTGTCAAGTAAATTTCCCATCTGGCCATGACACAGGGGCTGACGTCACCCGGCTCCCCTGACGCGTTGCTTCACAACACACGTGACTTCATCAGGGGACACAGCTGATCACAGACCAGGGTAACGAGCCAATCAGCGGCTTTTACTTTGTAATCAGCTGTGTCCAATCACAGCTGATCACGATGTAAACACAAGCCGGATGTCAGCATTCCTTTCTGCCCTGTACACACGATAAGATTTTCCGACAACAAAATCCATGGGATTTTTCCTGACGGATGTTGGCTCAAACTTGTCTTGCATACACACGCTCACACAAAGTTAGTCAGAAATTCCGAACATCAAGAACGCGGTGATGTACAACACGTACGACGAGCCGAGAAAAATGAAGTTCAATAGCCAGTGCTGCTCTTCTGCTTGATTCCGAGCATGCGTGGCACTTTGTGCGTCGGAATTGAGTACACACGATCGGAATTTCCGACAACGGATTTTGTTGTCGGAAAATTTTAGAAATTTGACGGAATTTCCTATGGAAAATGTGTGATGGAGCCTACACACGGTCGGAATTTCCGACAACAAGGTCCTATCACACATTTTCCATCAGAAAATCCTATTGTGTGTACAGGGCATTCCTCACACTGTCAGCGTGAGGAGAGGAGAGCCGATAACCGGCTTGTGTACAAGGGACATCTACACTGATAATTAGGGCACTGATTATTATTGCAGTCCCAACAGTGCCCGTTAGTGCCACCTATTAGTGCCTCCTCATCAGTCCCCACCAGTGCAGCTGCCTCAGCGCACATCAGGGAAGGAGAAAAATGACCTGTTTGCAAAATTTTATAACATACTTTGAAAAACTACTAGTCTCAAAATACCAACTAAATCGTTCTCTTCGTTCCTCCCAAGACCTCCTGCTCTCGAGCTCCCTTGTCACCTCTTCCCATGCTCACCATCAGGACTTTTCCAGAGTCTCTCCCATACTATGGAGCTCCCTAATTTTAGATGATCCCTGAAAACCCATCTCTTTAGAGAAGCCTATTCTGCCCCCACTTAACAACTGTATTTTTATTTTCTCCATCACCTCCTCCCCCACAGCTATTACCTTTTGTATCACTTGACCCTCCCTCCTAGATTGTAAGCTGTAACAAGGAAGGCCCTCTGATTCCTCCTGTATTGAATTGTATTGTAACTGTACTGTCTGCCCTCATGTTGTAAAGCGCTGCGCAAACTGTTGGCGCTATATAAATCCTGTATAATAATAATTCCTTACATCACTTAGAATAATTCTGTCCTTGAGTTCTGGGTCTGCTCACCATCTTAGCAGTTATGTAATGCTACCCGGGGTTCCTTTTCCCAATAGTTGCCCTGCATCCAGGCACTCTTTAGCTCGATGAACAGTTCAGGGGTTTTCTTTTTTGTGTTTTTATTTTTGGGTAACTTGGATGGGGTTAGGGAATTGATTTGGATACTCTATGTACAAATTTGAGGTCACATATGTTCTATAGAACTAAGCGCCTGTAGCAAACTTGAGGAGAGTAATATTCTTCTGGTGGAAGATCATGAGATCTACAGATGTTAAAGAGGAAGTAAACCCTAATGGGTTTACTTCCTCTTTGTTTCCCTGCAAAGGTAAAGCATAATGGACTATTATGCATCGCATAGTAGTCCATTATGTGTCACTTACCTGACACAGGAGCCAGCGAAGTCACCGACGGCGCCGCAATGACATCACTCCCGCGCATGCGCACGGGAGTCGCCACTCGTGGCATATCGCCGTTGAGAGCGGTGCCAGTCTTTTGGCAAATATCTCCTAAACCGTGTAGGTTTAGGAGATATTTCTTTGACCTACAGGTAAGCCTTAATCTAGGCTTACCTGTAGGTCCAAGTGGTTTACAACCACTTTAAAGCAGAACTAAACCCTCCTATCCTCCTAAACCCTCCTATCCTATCCAAATGTATACCTGCCTGCTAGCAGCAGAAATTATTGTTTTCTCAAATTGAAAACGTTTGCGCTTTTCCAAAAATATAACAGGGTTATGGCATGTAACCATTTAAATAGAAATACAATTCAGAAAAATCCCTTTTAATAGCATAAAAAAATTGTGTCTTTTTACCTCCAACAATCAGTTAATGGTCTGATCAGTTCATTTATACTGCAGTAAAAGGCTGATGTGTGATTGGTTCACAGAGGATACTGTATATGACTTTTCTTGACCCCTTAGATTTACTATGTCATAACATGCCAGAGAAGAAGTGGTTACTTAGAATGTTTTGGTTGGCCGAGGCTTCCACTGCTCTTAACATTTCAATTGATGGGACTCATTGAAGCAAACTGTAATTCAATTATCGTCGAAGTCTCATTACTGCTGAACTCCGGTAAGTGGGCTCAGGTGATGTGCAGAAATGTAGAAAGAAGGTGACCTGCGAACAGAACGTGATCTGAAACCCGAAATACTATGTGACCATCATACACTTTCCTACCAAAGCCAAGAATATTCCATTAATACAAAATTATACATTGTAGCTTAGTTTATAAGGCTGATATCTATAATTGTTAAAGTGGAACTCCAGAAATGATCTTTATTGCCAACTTACATTGGTCCAGGTTGGTATAATGTCATTATACATAATGTATGGGCTCCTAGGGCTGCTGAAAACCACTGTAGTATGTTACATACTGTACACTGATATTTTTAAATATGAAGGAGTGGGATTATAACAGTGCTGACAACAAATAAATCTAAATATATTAAAATTATAATTCTTTATTATCAGTACAAATATCATACAACAATCAAGATATGAAAGTATTAGTTAAAATCAAAGGCTGAGCACATGAAGTACAGTGGGTTGCTGGCGGCCCAGAGGAGAAGAGAAAAGTGGTCACAGATGAATATTAATTCCCAACATGTTTCGCCATTGATGGCTTTCTCAGGGGACAATGTGAAACCACCACACTAGTAATCCAGCTCTAGCATAAAGAAAAATAAGTATGGTACATAGGTAAACATGAAGAAAAATTGTCATGACCTCCAGTGGATGCACAACACATACCTCTATGCATCGGGAGCCAAAGATGGAAAGGCTCTGTTGCTAATGTGCCTCACCCACAAAGGGCAGAGGACAAGGGCAAAGATAGAAAAAGCCCCAGCTGGTGGATGTACACTGATAGCTGCTTTCTTCTAGGTTCTGCTCAAGCACCTTCCCCTCTGCATACTGGCCACAGAGGGCCGCTCACTTGGCAATGCTGCTATTCAGAGAATGGCTTGTATTTATCCAATTACAGGGGGACTTTCTCTGATTGAACGAGGCAGATGACATCACAATGTAATCTCATCCAATTGGAAAATGCCTTGCATTCCTTGAAAAAATACAAGGCATTCTCTGAATCCAAAACTAGGGAAGGAACTGCTGCAAACACCGATAGGTGAATCCGTAACCAATAAATTTATGTGTATAATAAGTGATACTGCGCTGTTGCAGAATCTATATGTCCAATATAACACAAGATGATGCAAATGATGATATTAAAAAAACAATACTAAAGATGTGCACAAGGTGGCAGTGAAACCAAACGTGCAGATGCAAAATCTTCAATTACCAAATTACTTACAATAAGGTAGATACCAAATAATATCAGATAACATGTATTTAGCATGGCCCCCTTGAGGACTGCTTGGATTTACCTGTTCTTCTGCATCGCCATGACCCTGTGAATATTCCAACCCATCTGACACTCTGGGTTCAGACATATTCCACAACACGGTAAAGTATGTGAGCAGAGACCAGTATCAACATATACATGAGTTATGGCACCAACATCCCGTATATATAAGTGAAAACATTTGGGAGATGTGGGACTTTAAGGATGCAAAACAACAAAATATGATTCAATGTATACAAAAAATATATACAAATTTTATTAAAATGAACAATATCATAAAAACAGTACATACAATGTCACATCCAGTCACAGTCATGTCCATATTTTCTACATGTTTCGTCATATGGCTTCTTCAGGAAAGAACGCGATGGTTCGTTTAATAACATTTATATTTATAAATAAACGAACCATCACATTATTTCCTGAAGAAGCCATATGGCGAAACATGTAGAAAATATGGACATGACTACAGTAAATTATTGTCATTTATAGGATGTTTTGCACACGCCTTTGGCTATGATTATATTGTATGTACTGTTTTTATGATATTGTTAATTTAATAAAATGTGTATATATTTTTTTTTATACATTGATTCATATGTAAGGATGGGCAACCGTATTGAGGTTGTCTCAACCCAGCGCCTGGACAAAAACTAAACGATTACAAAAATAAAATTAATAGTTGCAACGATAGTGCAAAGCTAAAAAAATTATAATTTGTTAAAATTATTGCATAATTATGCTGCTCCCTTAGAAATCCTTGGATTTAATTGATGGTGTAGTTATGGCAAATTGGGGCGCAGCTATGACTAAAAAAGTTTTTAAAAAAAAATAAATTTCTGGTTATGTCCTTCTCTTTATGTGAGTGGATAAGTGCCTATATTTTGGTGTGGGTGTCCCTAATTGGGGCAGCCATAGGAGTGAAAAATCTGAATTAATACCAATCTACTGTGCCATAGTAGTAAGATAAATTGCAAAAACAAATAATTTAAACAACCACTGAATGATGTCAATTAAAGTGCTCCTACCAGGACGGGTGGACCGTCCACTGTGTAAGTGATACTCAAAATAAAATAAAATTGCTAAAGACAACCGGCATTGCCTAATAGCTCAAAGAGTGCTATTACAATATTGTGCTGAAATTATAACAACCGTGATAATAAACTTTACAATAGTGGGTGTTCCCACAAGGATAAACAAATCCTTATATTACATAAACTTCACAATATAAATCAATATAGCAACCACTGTGATTGTGATACTGAATGACTACACGAGCCTTAAAGTCCCAAATAATCAGACTCCTCCCTGATAGAGTCTAATGTGCACAACTCAAACAAAACGTGTAAAAATAACGGATAGGAAAAGTTCATATATCAATTGTTTAGGTGATTTGAATGTTGAATTCACTCTTATCATAAGCAGTGTGAGTCCCTTCACCACATTGATTTTCTTCCTTCACCCAAACGTGATAAAACGGATTAAAGCTGGCCGCTTACCAGAGGTTGTTGATTGCTTTAATTAAAAAACAATCAAAAGCACTTGTTACAGGACTCTGCCTGTTCTCAGGTAACACCAAAAACTTTTACGACAACTCTTCCTCCTCACAGATCAATTGAGGTCACAAAGATGGATAACATGTATGGAATCAGAGAAAAACACTTCATAGCGTAATCTTGCTTTTATTATAAAATTGAATCAGAACAACATTAGCGAAATGGCCACTTACATTTCCCGGTGCCCGCCCGGCACTGGGGCTGCTCGTCTTAGTAATCAAATGATGTAGTTTAAAATCTCTCTCCCCTAGTGGATCCCCGCTGTGGATCGGCGTGCGTTCCACCTGCTACTGCCGACAACCAGACAGTAATGTTTTGCGCTTGGTTAGTGATCAGGTACCGCCTCCGACGTACGTTTCGTGATGTCACGTCTTCAGGGTGGCGTGCCTGATCACCATGTTAACCCTGTTTATATATTGTTTCCCATTAGCAATCCCGCCAATGGCAAACTAAGTTTTTGCGCAGCCTCAGTGCCAACTAGGCTACCTATTGCGGACCTGCCGCTTGTAGTATACATACATCAATTAAACAAATTAAAAACGTTATTAAAAACCCTTTTAAAAGCCTATACCAATATTTATGGGCTGGATTTTTATTCCTTTAATAAAGTGTCTTATATTTAAATGTCTGTTGATAAGTAGCTAATTTTTATTTTTATTATCTTGAGTATAAGAAACTTTTTGGGGCCTTCTTATGCTTCGACTTTAGTTCTTTTTGTTTTTATCCCATCCTTATACTTTATTTAGTTTGTTAGAAAAAATTTGTTGTTTTATTTGATTATGATAGCATCCATGCATCCCGCATTGGATGTTAAGCAGATCCAAAACAGGAGTGGCAGGAATACCTGCCATATTCATGATAACCACTAGATGTCTCCCCTTTTAAAACCTAGCTAGATCTGTTTAAATGTTAGGTTATGAATTTTCACATAATGTCAGTATTATTTTGATATTACCCCCTATTTTGAATATCATTGTTTACCTTGTCCCCTCAAAATGTTGAAATTGACCCGGGAAGTAATTCTCCCTACTCATTCTAGCTATATGGGGATCCACAGGACATTAGGGTCACCTTACATGATAGAATTTATACCATCAAAGGGGGAATTTTTTACTCACCGAGACTCATTATTCGTGTATATACTTACTCATTTGTCAAGAAACAATTCAGGTCTAATTCGATGTTCATACCCAGTGGCTGCATCGTATTTAATTTATATAGCCACTTGGTTTCGTTTTGGGAAATCGCTTTTTTCATATCTGTTCCCCTCCAATGTTTTGAGATCTTATCAATCCCATAGAATCGACACTGTCTGGGATCGCTATTGTGGTATTTCTCGAAATGTCTCGATACACTATGGTTGGGGAATTTTTTCTTTATATTTGCTAAATGCTCATTTATTCTAATTTTAAGTTGTCTGGTAGTGCGACCAACGTATTGCATTGGGCATGGGCATTCAAGCACATACGTTACATGGTCTGAATGGCACGTAATTAGGGGCTTGATTTTATGTGTGTTTTTGGTTACACAAGATTGAAAGTGAGAAATCTTTTTTTGGGTCCCTGATTGATTCATATGTTGTTGTTTTGCACCCTTCAAGTCCCACATCTCCCAAATGTTTTCATCTTCCACAACACCTTTAACCACTTGCCGACCGCCCGCTGTCTTTTGATGGCTGCAGAATGGCTCCCGCGGCCGCTGTAAGGGGTATAGGGGGCCTTGTCAGATTTACACATTTTTGCTCCAGGACAGGAAGCCCTACATATTTAAGGAAATATTCCTACCTTGTATCATCAATATTTAATTTTTGATAGACTTAGCGAGTGGTTTTACATGCATCTCTTCTTCTTGTGGTATAGGGGGCATGCCCGTGCCCAGCGCGGTGCTGAGGAGCCAATGCGCGTGCCTAGCGGTCTACCGGGCACACGCGATCGCTCCTGACAGTCAGAACGAGGATCTGTGTGTGTAAACACACAAATCCACATTCTGATAGAGGAGACAGCTCATGTGTTCCTAGTATATAGAAACACCGATCAGTCTCCTCCCCTAGGCAGTCCCATCCCCCCACTGTTAGACCACACTGAGGGAACACAGTTAACCCCTTGATCACCCCCTAGTGTTAAGCCCTTCCCTGCCAGTGACATTTATACAGTAATCAGTGGCTATTTTTAGCTTTGATCGCTGTATAAATGTCACTGGTCCCAAAAAAGTCAAAAGTGTCTGATTTGTCCTCCGCAATATCGCGTCCCAAAAAAAAATCGCAGATATATTTTTTTTTATACATTGATTCATATGTAAGGATGGGCAACCGTATTGAGGTTGTCTCAACCCAGCGCCTGGACAAAAACTAAACGATTACAAAAATAAAATTAATAGTTGCAACGATAGTGCAAAGCTAAAAAAATTATAATTTGTTAAAATTATTGCATAATTATGCTGCTCCCTTAGAAATCCTTGGATTTAATTGATGGTGTAGTTATGGCAAATTGGGGCGCAGCTATGACTAAAAAAGTTTTTAAAAAAAATAAATTTCTGGTTATGTCCTTCTCTTTATGTGAGTGGATAAGTGCCTATATTTTGGTGTGGGTGTCCCTAATTGGGGCAGCCATAGGAGTGAAAAATCTGAATTAATACCAATCTACTGTGCCATAGTAGTAAGATAAATTGCAAAAACAAATAATTTAAACAACCACTGAATGATGTCAATTAAAGTGCTCCTACCAGGACGGGTGGACCGTCCACTGTGTAAGTGATACTCAAAATAAAATAAAATTGCTAAAGACAACCGGCATTGCCTAATAGCTCAAAGAGTGCTATTACAATATTGTGCTGAAATTATAACAACCGTGATAATAAACTTTACAATAGTGGGTGTTCCCACAAGGATAAACAAATCCTTATATTACATAAACTTCACAATATAAATCAATATAGCAACCACTGTGATTGTGATACTGAATGACTACACGAGCCTTAAAGTCCCAAATAATCAGACTCCTCCCTGATAGAGTCTAATGTGCACAACTCAAACAAAACGTGTAAAAATAACGGATAGGAAAAGTTCATATATCAATTGTTTAGGTGATTTGAATGTTGAATTCACTCTTATCATAAGCAGTGTGAGTCCCTTCACCACATTGATTTTCTTCCTTCACCCAAACGTGATAAAACGGATTAAAGCTGGCCGCTTACCAGAGGTTGTTGATTGCTTTAATTAAAAAACAATCAAAAGCACTTGTTACAGGACTCTGCCTGTTCTCAGGTAACACCAAAAACTTTTACGACAACTCTTCCTCCTCACAGATCAATTGAGGTCACAAAGATGGATAACATGTATGGAATCAGAGAAAAACACTTCATAGCGTAATCTTGCTTTTATTATAAAATTGAATCAGAACAACATTAGCGAAATGGCCACTTACATTTCCCGGTGCCCGCCCGGCACTGGGGCTGCTCGTCTTAGTAATCAAATGATGTAGTTTAAAATCTCTCTCCCCTAGTGGATCCCCGCTGTGGATCGGCGTGCGTTCCACCTGCTACTGCCGACAACCAGACAGTAATGTTTTGCGCTTGGTTAGTGATCAGGTACCGCCTCCGACGTACGTTTCGTGATGTCACGTCTTCAGGGTGGCGTGCCTGATCACCATGTTAACCCTGTTTATATATTGTTTCCCATTAGCAATCCCGCCAATGGCAAACTAAGTTTTTGCGCAGCCTCAGTGCCAACTAGGCTACCTATTGCGGACCTGCCGCTTGTAGTATACATACATCAATTAAACAAATTAAAAACGTTATTAAAAACCCTTTTAAAAGCCTATACCAATATTTATGGGCTGGATTTTTATTCCTTTAATAAAGTGTCTTATATTTAAATGTCTGTTGATAAGTAGCTAATTTTTATTTTTATTATCTTGAGTATAAGAAACTTTTTGGGGCCTTCTTATGCTTCGACTTTAGTTCTTTTTGTTTTTATCCCATCCTTATACTTTATTTAGTTTGTTAGAAAAAATTTGTTGTTTTATTTGATTATGATAGCATCCATGCATCCCGCATTGGATGTTAAGCAGATCCAAAACAGGAGTGGCAGGAATACCTGCCATATTCATGATAACCACTAGATGTCTCCCCTTTTAAAACCTAGCTAGATCTGTTTAAATGTTAGGTTATGAATTTTCACATAATGTCAGTATTATTTTGATATTACCCCCTATTTTGAATATCATTGTTTACCTTGTCCCCTCAAAATGTTGAAATTGACCCGGGAAGTAATTCTCCCTACTCATTCTAGCTATATGGGGATCCACAGGACATTAGGGTCACCTTACATGATAGAATTTATACCATCAAAGGGGGAATTTTTTACTCACCGAGACTCATTATTCGTGTATATACTTACTCATTTGTCAAGAAACAATTCAGGTCTAATTCGATGTTCATACCCAGTGGCTGCATCGTATTTAATTTATATAGCCACTTGGTTTCGTTTTGGGAAATCGCTTTTTTCATATCTGTTCCCCTCCAATGTTTTGAGATCTTATCAATCCCATAGAATCGACACTGTCTGGGATCGCTATTGTGGTATTTCTCGAAATGTCTCGATACACTATGGTTGGGGAATTTTTTCTTTATATTTGCTAAATGCTCATTTATTCTAATTTTAAGTTGTCTGGTAGTGCGACCAACGTATTGCATTGGGCCATGGGCATTCAAGCACATACGTTACATGGTCTGAATGGCACGTAATTAGGGGCTTGATTTTATGTGTGTTTTTGGTTACACAAGATTGAAAGTGAGAAATCTTTTTTTGGGTCCCTGATTGATTCATATGTTGTTGTTTTGCACCCTTCAAGTCCCACATCTCCCAAATGTTTTCATCTTCCACAACACCTTTAACCACTTGCCGACCGCCCGCTGTCTTTTGATGGCTGCAGAATGGCTCCCGCGGCCGCTGTAAGGGGTATAGGGGGCCTTGTCAGATTTACACATTTTTGCTCCAGGACAGGAAGCCCTACATATTTAAGGAAATATTCCTACCTTGTATCATCAATATTTAATTTTTGATAGACTTAGCGAGTGGTTTTACATGCATCTCTTCTTCTTGTGGTATAGGGGGCATGCCCGTGCCCAGCGCGGTGCTGAGGAGCCAATGCGCGTGCCTAGCGGTCTACCGGGCACACGCGATCGCTCCTGACAGTCAGAACGAGGATCTGTGTGTGTAAACACACAAATCCACATTCTGATAGAGGAGACAGCTCATGTGTTCCTAGTATATAGAAACACCGATCAGTCTCCTCCCCTAGGCAGTCCCATCCCCCCACTGTTAGACCACACTGAGGGAACACACAGTTAACCCCTTGATCACCCCCTAGTGTTAAGCCCTTCCCTGCCAGTGACATTTATACAGTAATCAGTGGCTATTTTTAGCTTTGATCGCTGTATAAATGTCACTGGTCCCAAAAAAGTCAAAAGTGTCTGATTTGTCCTCCGCAATATCGCGTCCCAAAAAAAAATCGCAGATCGCCGTCATTACTAGTAAAAAAAAAATAATAAAAATGCCATGAATCTGTGCCTTTTTTGTAGACGCTATAACTTTTGCGCAAACCAATCAATGTACGCTTATTGCAATTTTTTTTACCAAAAATATGTAGAAGATTACATATCGGCATAAACTGATGAAGAATTTTTAATTTTTTTTTCTAATTTGGGGATATTTTTTATAGCAAAAAGAAAAAATATTGTGTTTTTTTCAAAATTGTCGCTCTTTTTTTGTTTATAGCGCAAAAAATAAAAACCATAGAGTTGATCAAATACCACTAAAAGAAAGCTCTATTTGTGAGAAAAAAAGGACATACATTTTGCTTGGGTACAGCATCGCACGACCACGCAATTGTCTGTTAACCATTTAAGGACCAAGCCTCTTTCTGAGATTTGTTGTTTATCCCAATTTTTTTTATATTGTGAAATATGTTACGCTGAGTAAATTGATACCCAACATGTCACGCTTCAAATATGCACCCGCTTGTGGAATGGCGACAAATTTTTACCCTTAAAAATCGGCATAAAAAATTATGCAGGTTGCATGTTTTGAGGTCTAGGGCTAGAATTATTGCTCTTACTCTACCAATCGCAGCGATACCTCACATGTGTGGTTTGAACACCCTTTTCATATGCGGGTGCTACTCACGTATGCGTCCGCTTCTGCACGCAATCTCGTCGGGACGGACGCGTTTACATTTTTATTTTTTTTCTTATTTATTTTACCTTTTATTGTTTATTTTTACTTTAAAAAAAATTTAAATTTCACTTTTATTCCTATTACAAGGAATGTAAACATCCCTTGTAATAGAAAAAAAGCATGACAGGACCTCTTAAATATGAGATCTGGGGTCAAAAAGTCCTCAGATCTCATATTTACACTAAAATGCAATAAATAAATAAAAAAAATTGTAATTTCAAAAAATTATTTTAAATAAATGGCCCTTTAAGAGCTATGGGCGGAAGGGACATTTTGACATCGCTTCTGTCCTGCAATGTCATGGAGACGGGTGGGGGCCATCTTCCCCTCACTCGTCTCCATGCCTAGCCAGGAGAAGGACCGGATCACCTCCGCCGCTGCCGGTGGCTCCAGTAAGCAGCAGAGGGCACCGCATCGCGGCAGGAGGGGGGCCTCTCCCGCCGCCGATAAAAGTGATCTTGCGGCGAAGCCGCCACAGAGACCACTTTTATCTTGTAGCGGACCGCCCACCAAATACAAGGATACCAGGGTTATGGCAGCTAGCTGCTGCCATAACAACAATATCCGTCCTCAAAGTTAGGACGTATATTGGCGTGCGCTGGTCTGCAAGTGGTTAAAGCGACGCAGTGCCGTATCGCAAAAAATGGCCCTGTCAGGAAGGGGGTAAATCCTTCCGGGCCACGTCACACAAGTCAAATATGATTATATTATATACGATTTTACTGGATTAAGTAATGTGGTATTGATACACAGAAGAGGGGAATCGCTCAAGTGAGTGCTGGATAACAGCCCAGACTTGGAAGATTAATCTCCCTAAAAGACAGCTTAAAACATTTCAACAGCACAAAAGCACAATTTACATTGAATTTACAATGAATTACCATTTCAAGCATAAACTGTAAAGGTAGTAAAAGGTTAGCTATCTAGGGCAGGCAGTTTCACACTAAAGGGGAACCCCAGGCCAGCCTATTCAACCTTTATATCCTAATGAGAGATCAGACGAAATAGTGGATAGAATAGGGCCATTTAAATGGTAATAACAGCAGTGTCCAAGATGCAGGCCTGATAGTCTTCACCGGCAGTTGGAGCTCATTAGATTGTATTCAATAAGGCACAATGATGTGGTAATAGCCACAAGGCTTAAACAGGCTAGTTATACTCCTTTAAGTGGCTTTAAGTAAAGGTGTCTATGTACAGTGTTCCCAAGGTAAACGTGTCTGTACACAGTTTAGATAAAGTAGCAAGGAAGTGTTGCAAAGGATGGGCAATTGCCCTCTCACCAATGACCAGACTGGCTTAGACCTTGCAGACAGCGATCCTGGAAGAGACGCCCTTCAGCGAAATGACCAGCGATGACCCATGGTTGATGGCCCGTAGTGTAGATCTGCTGGGTAGGTGCCGCGTAGATGTCCGACGAACAGCAGGCAGGCTTAGGCCCTCCGGGGCCGGATTGGAATCACTCGATCACTGTGTGGTAGGCCACAGCCACTCTCTCTGCACAGGGAGATATGCGCACAGCAAGGCCCAGGAAGAAAAGAGAGCAGCGTGGATCTCCGGACCCTTTTATAGTTCCTTCCAGGAGTCTCTTCGGTTTGTAGCAAGGAAACCTGGGATGTGTAGTCCAGATATCAAGTCACACAAAGAAAATGCTGGTCCAAAAGACTACCAATCCCACAATCTTTTCTAGTTAGGCTCACAGATGTGATGACAGTCACTGGTGCCCAGCACTAGATGGATATGTCTATAGGTGAAGAATGACGGGGAATTGCACCATATTATGACTGTAGTCCACATTGCTGAGTGAGAATGTGACAAAAAAAAAAGTTTCTGAAAGGATCTTGAGATGAGTTATCAAACTGTGAAATAGTAGTGCTACAGTCTACCTCTGTGCAAAGTGGACTCTCACCTTACTGCTGTAAGGTAACAGCATAGGAAAGCCAATGATTCTAATATCCTCTGGGGGTCTTTACATGGATGGCTGGGGACTTTTAAATTCTCAATTTCCTTTATGGGTCCTCCTCTCGTTGTGCCAAGAAACAATGCTAAATGG
Organism: Lithobates sylvaticus; assembly: GCA_028564925.1. NCBI lineage: Eukaryota > Metazoa > Chordata > Amphibia > Anura > Ranidae > Lithobates > Lithobates sylvaticus. Next base: position 173,094,686 of record CM053038.1, read on the forward strand.
TGGATGGCGGCTCCTCTATAATAAAATCTCACACTCTCTCAGAGTGGGAGGGAGATGCCAAGGGAAGAAGGGGAATGTCCAGATAGTGTAGTATGTAAAAATATATTTATTGAATAAAACTATCATATAAACACTCACATATTAAAAGGTGGAACCAAATATATCATCTACGAGCGCTGAGCTCTTTTCCGCGTCACGGTGTGTCTGTCAGCCAATTCCGATGCGTATTGTCACAGTCACGTGACTTCATGAGGGGTTCCCCATATTATATGGTTTTGGTTAATCTGAAGGAAAAAATCTACAGAAAATTGTATAAGGTGTATCCGGCTTTAGGGAAGTTCCCAAAACATGGCCCGTTGGGGGTACTTGAGGAATGAGGTTGAGAACCACTGGTATAGGGAACCAATTTCTCCACAATTCCTCCAGCAATCGGCTTTCTGAGATGAGTAAAACATTTTGATAGTTTGTAGGTGGTAAGGTACCACCTATAGGGCGATGAGATATTTCCCAATGCTGAGTATAGTGAGAAGGGGAGTAGTATAGTGAGAAGGCCTTTTTCCAGCTAGCTTCCTGAAAGGAAGATCCTAAGTCCTCCTCTCACTTGTACATGGTGGTGGTTATGTAAAAAGATTCTTAGTTTTTTTTTTTTGCTGTCCGTGCCTCTGTAAAAGAGATCCATCCTCTCTACATGCCCGGTTTACCATTTTACCAAGACTGAAAGTAAGTGAAATTCCCATATTGTGGGTTGTCACCAGCACAGGAATATAGAGGGGAAATCTTTTAATTGGACACTAGTTCTGGTGACAACCTAGGAGTCCCTCAGTTTGGAGGGATTTCTTCTAACTTCCTGTTTTGGCTTTGAGGCAATGAAGGGAAAACACTGCAATGCAAAAAAAAATTTTTTTACCGGGGTTATATACTCCCTTATGCTATCCAAAGTGAAAACAAGTTTTGCCTTTGGTTCTATTTCAATTCTCCAGAATATGATACCCTGGACACTCCTTTTCATTGTTTAAAGAAAAAAAGGTGTTATGCGGAATTCCCTTTAAATGAACTATGATTTCTGGTGTTCCTTACAGACCCGCTTACACACCATTTTGATTTAATTAGATACAGATAAGGAGATCTTTGCGGTGTATGTACACACAGGGGGCTCTGATCAATTTACATGATTCAACCAAACTATGCAATTAATTTTCACAGACCTTCTTACCCCAGAGGCTGAAAGTGAATACAGAGAGAGATCACAAGATAAAACTATGACAAGTTTTCTGTGTACCCTCTTTAGGAAACTCTCTGTGGAGATTTCAACCTATTTATTATGACTTTATAATTACAGTATCCACGGTGACAACTGCTAGAGTGATATTTTTTTTTTTTTTTTTTACAAACCCTTTCCCTTTACACCACGCATTTCACTTTGCTTTAATTAAAGGCCTTGATGCTAGCCAAATCCCTGGAGCCATTAAGCAAGCTCAGGCTTCATGGATAACAAGGCCAGAGGTGACAAACTGCCATTTTGCCCCTGTGGAGAGATACAAAGCAGACTGTTATGAGCCGGGGCAGTAAGGATTAACCCTCAGGAGCTAATTATGACAATCTGAATTTAGCTTCTCTATCTTCTTCTTTGGTGCTGGATAATGATGAGAGAACTCTACGTATAGTCAGCGAGGAAATTTCAATATGCGTATATGAAAAGTTGTCCAAGGCAAGCAAAAATTGAAGGGAAGACAGCGATTTAAAAAGAGGAGTCTTAACAGGTACTTCATCTGACAATAACACGATCAAAGGGATCAAATAGCTCAGGTGACATACGATAGGGACATTTCTGGGACTGCCAGGTTTAAAAAAAATGTAAAACTGAGATGCCAAGGTGGTTTTGAAAGGAAAGCACCATTATTTTTCAAAGACAACTCTAGACTCCTCTATCCACCTTTAAGTTCCTGCATCTGTATTATACACTTTTTATATTTTATGGTTTCAAATGTCTTCAAAGTAGTCCTGCGATGTGCAGGGTCCTATTCCTCCTTGCACCTGCTTCGTCAAGGATGAAAAAAGCTGATGACATCAGCATTTTGCATCAATGCATTGTAAGTGCAGGGCAACATTGTTGTGTCTCCTCAGGAGGTGGGTCTATGACAACCTGCAGTCACAGTATGTCCTGGTTGCAATACTCACCTCCTCTTTAGTGCCGTCTTCTGCAATACCTCTTTTTAGCTGTTGAATCTCCTAGATTTTCTGGGATGAATGTGTAGACAGGTTGACTACTGTGTTTATTTTAGCTCGGCTGGTGTGGTTGCCCAGGCTAGGAGAAAGGGGTTAATACTGCTTTGTATTACCTGCTCATGTTCACAGGCATTTTTGGGGTCCTGGCTCCTGTCTGGTGATATATAAAAGTAAGAGGGCCCCAAGAGAGTGTGTGGTAGTGGACTAAGAACAGGAAGCTTGCAGAACTTGCTAAGAATTCATCTATGGGACACCAACCTCTTAGAATACACCAAGCCATGGACTTCACCCATAAGGACAGTACCTCTGTAGGAACACTGGGGCAGCCACTATTTAGAGTTAGTTAGGGAAAGGACGTTTTTCCATGTTATGTATGCCATGCTGAACTTTTAGTAAACGTTGTTAAACCACACAAAGCCTTGGCTGAAGCTTCTCAAGGGGTGCATGTGAGGTCCTCATTAAGGGGTCTGAATCTACAACAGTACACCAGGGGTTCTTGTAATATTGCAACAAAAGGGTAAACTGCAACCAGTTATTGGCGTTGTACCTGGTTAGGTGACAGGTCTTCCAGCAGCAATGGGGTCTGGCGTTACAGCTCCCTCCCTAGCTGTCCATCTCCGTCGGTCTCCGGGAGAGGATTAGCATTACTGAGATCTATGTCTCGATCACTAAGTAAGGAGAGGCAAGAATGAAGTTGAGCACATATGAGGTCCACGCTATGTGTTTGACGGGACCCCATTCTGTTATTGGGAGTGAGTTAACAGAGGTACGCTGACAGGTGGAGTGGGCATAGATGCTGCGTGTCCCTCCTAATGCAACATAAGCATATGTTTAAGTGTGTAAGACAATGGACAACGTCTTCTGGAAGAACTCTGCATACAACACTACACACAAGTAGTAGGGGACTGCCTTAATGATTGAATTTCACATAACCATGGCCCTCACCTGGTCCCGGGCATTGGTGAGTACACCTTCTGGAAAGGTGTAACCCCTGTGCTAGTAACCCTGTTCATCTTCTAGTGTAGCCCAAAGAAGCCACCCTGGGGTAGGCCTCCAATGTGACCCACATCTGGTACCCAATCATTTAATGGGAAACATATGAAGGAGGTGTCATTTGCCTTTTGCAACACACACCCTACTCTTGCACATGCATCCCAAAAGACTGAGGACATTTGGAGGTCCCATCTAATGGTATCTCAGTACATCCTGATGAAGTTTGATCAAAACGTGTTGACCTTACCAAGATGTGCCCCCCTCCTCTGTCAGCCATGTGGGATGGCCAAATAAATGACTACGGAACTTCCTGGCATGTGGCATCTCCCTCCCATCTGGAATCACAGGTAAGTTTGGGCAGATTTCAATACGTCTTAACAATGGGAATTACAGTGGAGTTTGCTTTGTGTGTGTGCATTCACACAAGATAAGACTATTTTGTGCATGCTCAAAGGCAATTAATGCAGGATTGTGAGTATTTTTGCTATATCCATTGGGAGGGGAGAAATAAGTCGGGACCTATCTGATGTCTAGATCTCTGCTTTTTGGGTAGGATTTGTGTAGTGTCCAGATCAACAATACTTCTGTATGCATTTATGGGTCCCACATACATATTTCTTACCTTTATACATGCAAGTGTGGCCACTTGAGTGATGAGGGAGGGCCCCTCATCTCCTGTGCCCTGTCACTCACCCAATCATCCTTACTAGCCACGCCATTTTGGAGGAGAATCCCTGCATGAAGTTTCAGGAAGTTCCTCAAACACAGGAGTCCCACCTCCTCTCTGACAAGGTGCGGATAAAAAAAGACACAAGTCCAAACTATGTGTGTGATTATACGTCAGTATTACATTGTATATCCCTGTATGCCCGAGGACTGGTGCCCAGAACTGGACAGCATAATCTAGGTGTGGCCGGACCAGAGTCTGATATAGTACGGTTGGGTCTATTTCCCCTAAATACTCGCTGAGGGGAGCCCTTAAGAGCAAGCCCTTTAGCAATCTATGGTGTCTGAAGTCTTGTGGGGTCAACTTTTAATGCTGTGGGTCCAATTACAGCAGCAGCTCCATTACATCCCCCAGAAGGGGTCTCTCCCATTTAGACAAGTAATCCAATTAAAGTGGTTGTAAACCCTTACATACACCCAGTGAAATGACTAGTCTCAGGTGATACACAGAAATGAAACACATCCTCCTACATATGTTGTACCTGTTTATATGCAACCATCAGTTCAAAGTGCAGAATTTATACAATTTCTTTGAGTGTTAAGAAAGCATGGGGCGGAGAGCTGAATTACACCCTGAAAAGCTCAATGAGAGCTGATTGGATGGAAGGGACACCATCTTCATACAAAACACAGGAACAGAGCTGAGCCCTTTAGTCACAGGCTGTGTCCTGAACTTCTCTCTGCTGTCACTCTTTTACCTCTTGGTGTCTTGAAAACTTGTCAGAAGGGACTCATGCAGATAGAAGAGGAATGTCAACAGAAATGACACTTAGGGGGGATTTACTAAAACTGGTGCAGATGTGCATAGTAACCTATCAGCTTCTAGTTTCTTTTTTGTCAAAGCTTAATTGAACAAGCTGAAGTTAGAAGCTGATTGGTTACTATGCACAGTTGCATCAGACTCTGTGTGCACCAGTTTTAGTAAATCTCTGCCTTACTGTTCTGGAATGAGGCAAATGCACACTATGGAGGGATATGCTTTGTTCATATTTCATGTCAGAGGTTTACAAAGACGTTAAATTAGGTGAAGACCCTCTAAGCTAAGAGCCAATTGTTTGCTGGTGAATTGGGCATGTTTTAGCTTTTGCCTTGCACAAAACTACCACTTTCACATTCCCAGCATCCTTAAATGTATGTACTGGTCTGTTTCACTTTTATGCAGTTTTAATTTGTATAACAGTTTGTAATCTACTTCTAAATGATTCTGAAATCCCCTGCACTTTCTTAAGCAGCATCAATCACTGCCTAATAAATACTCTCAGACACACCTGCCCTGCCATGTTCTCATTCTGAATCTATTTAGGGGATTCCATTGGACTCCATCTGCTCAGCAGGCAATCTGTCTGTCGATCCCCACTAAGCAGGCAGATGGCTGGTCCGTGACTTCTCTGCTTATGCAGAGTGGACACAGATACAGCCCACTCTCCTCTATGGTCGGTCGAATGTAAATGGACCACTTGTCCGTTTACACGCGACTGCCATCTGATCTGATCTGTTCGCCAACTGATCTGTTCCCCATCCGTCTATTTTTAGCAGATAGGATCGAATGTTGGCAGGTGTCAACGGACACATGTTAATTGACACCTGCAGCTCCATAGAGACGACTGGAGAATCTGATCCTGTTGGCCTAAAAAACACACAGGCGGACCCGATCAGTCTGCTCATGTAAAATGGCCCTAAAGCATACCCCTAGACTGTTTAATGAGCCTGAAGAGTGATTGAACTGTATGTTGTGCTGTGAGGAAACTATTGGAAACAAGGATCCAGGTAAACTACATAGTGGTTCTTATGGTGGTAGCGCTACATTTTATTGGCAAATTACCCCCTTACATTGGTGGTCATTATAGGTTGGAGACCAATCTGTCACTACTCAAAGAACTCCTAGCAACCTCTGGAGGAACCTTAGGGTTCCATGGAACCCAGTTTGAGAAAGGATGACTTAGTCTGTGAGAGTAAAAGGCAGCACTCTGTGTCAATCATAACTCTATTACTTTATTAGTATTATGAACATGTACAGTATGTCAAATTAGAGAGCACAAAGGGATGACCTCATTGTGTTGTTTCCACTTCATTGTCCAACCACAGCCGGGGGCTCATTGATGACCAAGTTGCATTGCTATAACTGCAGTAAAGAAAAGTAAGGTCACAGATGAGGTTGTACGGTCTGTCAGGGGTGGTTGTATCTCAAGGCTGGCTTAACAGAATTACAAGTTATTTGGAAAGTAAAACATTTCATGTATTTCATCTCTGGGCTAGCTGTTGGTATGGAGCTGAACTATAAGCTGGATTTTTTGGGTAATCTCACAGCCATGTCCTCTTGCAAAAAATAAATGTGAGAAAAGGTTCTTTTTAACCGCCTTTATATTCTTCTAATTCAAATAACTGAAGAATGCAGCCAGAAAACATACAGGCGTATCAGTCCTTTATATGCAGTGCTAGCACTTTCCGTTAAGCTTTTTCTGAGAGTTAAATTTAATTTGTTGGTTTTGAAATCTCCTGCTTTCACACCTCTGCAGATAAACACAAATGAGACCAAAATAACTTGAGGCGACATCATTAAAATTGCCTACGTTCTGTTTTCTCTGAAACAAATACAAACGCATCAAGATTGATAACAGGCAGGAACGTCATAGACCTCGGGCGGTAAAAACTCTCCATCCCATTTGATCCTCTGACAAGTTTCTCAAGCTATTCATGTTTTCTTATTTTATCCGCCTCCAGGTCTCCCATCCTTGTATCTACTAAATTTTTTTCAATGAGGTATCAGAATATGACACGTGTTCCCTCAAGCTTCCACAGGCCTGTGTTCTACACTTCTGTTTAGTCAAACAGTTAAATTGCCAATTCAGTAAAAAGAAAAAAAAATAACTTTTGAGGGTTGATTTTGGTCATTGCCTATCTGTAAAAGTTTTTCCTTTGGAGCCAGTTCTTAGTTTAGTCTACCTCGGATTATAGATAGGGGGTGGACAAAATTATGGAAACACCAGGTAAAAGAATGAGATTGTTACCTAATATGGTGTTGGACCACCTTTGACATCCTGAAGTCTCATGGGAATTGACAAATATAAGTCTTGAATGGTGGATAAAGGAATTTTACACCCCTCTTAATGTAAAGTCGTTCCAGTTCTCACAGAGATGCTAGAGGAGGAAAAATGAGCCTAAACCTCATTCTCCAAAATTGACCATAGTTCCTCTATTGTATTGCGGTCCGGCGACTGTGGTACGCAGGTAAGGTGCAAGACTTCTTCTGCATGCTCGCCAAACCATGATTTGACCATACCAGCTGTGTGAATCAGAGCATTATCGATTTGGCAAACCATGTAATGTTTCCATATTTGTAGTGTTTTAACAGGGTTAATTTAAACCAGGGGTCTCCAAACTACAGCCCACGGGACGGATGCAGCCCTTGCTTGTCTTTTCTGGCCCTTGGGACTCTCTTCCTCCCTCTGACATCAACAATGGTGTATTATTCTTCCCACTGACAACAATGATGGAGCATAAAATCTTCCTCTAACACCAACGATGGGGCACTATTCCCCCCACTCACACAAATGATGGAGCAAAATTCTTCCTCTGACACCAAAGATGGGGAACTATTCCTCCAATTGGCACCAAAGGTGGGGCATTGTTACTTTCACTTATACCAATGATTGGAAAATATTCCTCCAATTGGCACCACCGACGTGGCACTATTCCTCCCACTGACACCAACAGTGGGGCACTATTCCTTTCACTTATACCAGTGATTGGGAACTATTCCTCCACCTATGTACTTCTTTTTACACACACTGACCACCAAGCCTGAGGCATTGGGTATTGGCCATCATGCCAGGTCTCTGGGCATGTCTCCTCCGCTTGTTCCCTGAAAACTACCCTCCAATCCACCTACTGTAAACCCTACTTTTTTTTTTTTTTAAGGGACCAGATTCAACCCAGAGGTAAAAGGCACAGCCTGTCCATAGGAATGCATGAAGCTTTGATCGGGTCCATTCGAAAAACTGACAGGCGGACCTCCCATTTGAAAGGGGCCTTAGTTGGTGGGTTCTGAAAGGGAACATTGTACTGTGGCATTCAAACAATCATGCAGAACTATATGCCACTAGAACAAAATATTACAGTGCACACATGCACAAAATGACTTAAGTCCTTTAGTTCTCCCATATAGAGGAGTGTATTTTTCCCATGGTTCAGAGAAGCAGGATCTTCCATTCTATGGATAGCGCAGGACCCACTAATTATGGGGTACTTAGTTGCAGTAAATAGGCTTAAGCACCATATAGCAATATGATGTGACCAAATACCCATATTTTTTGAAAATGTTCAGGTTTTTTAAATAGCCTTGCAGGAGTTAAATGTCATTTTTTGCATATGTGCGCTGTAATATTTTGTTCCGTTTTATGGTCTTATGGCTGCACCATCTTTAATGCATCTTTTAGGGTGTGCCCCCAAATATTTTGTTTGTCTATATGCCACTAGTACACCTTCATCGAGTAGACCTTTAATTTCCTTTAGCAAGCCAAGAATGACATGATAGAAGACATAACAAAAGTTAGTTTGCTGCTAAAATACAGGTGCAGCTCAAAGAATTTAAATATCATCAAAAAGTTAATTTATTTCAGTAATTTAATTCAAAAAGTGAAACTTATATATTATATAGATTCATTACACACATAATGACATATTTCAAGCATTTCTTTCTTTTAATTTTGATGATTATAGCTTACAGATGGTAAAAACACAAAATTCTGTATCTCAGAAAATCAGAATATAACATAAGACCAATAAAAAAAGAGGATTTTTAATACAGAATTGTTGGCTTACTGAAAAGTATGTCCATGTACAGTATATAGTATGCACTCAATACTTGGTCGGGGCTCCCTTTGCATGAATGACTGCATCAATGCGGCGTGGCATGGAGGCGATCAGCCTGTGGCACTGCTGAGGTGATATGGAAGGCCAGGTTGCTTTAATAGCGGCTTTCATCTAGTCTGTATTTTTGAGTCTGGTGTCTCTCATCTTCCTCTTGACAAAACCCCCAGATTCTCTATGGAGTTTAGATCAGGCGAGTTTTATAGCCAATCAAGCACAGTGATACCATGAACATTAAACCAGGTATTGGTACTTTTGGCAGTGTGGGCAGGTGCCAAGTCCTTCTGGAAAATTAAATCAGCATCTCCATAAAGCTGGTAAGCAGAAGGAAGTATAAAGTGCTCTACAATCTCCTGGTAGGTGGCTGTACTGACTTTGGACTTGATAAAACACAGTGGACCAACACCAGCAGATGACATGGCTCCCCAAACCATCAGTGACTGTGGAAACATCACACTAGACCTCATGCAACTTGGATTCTGTGCCTCTCCACTCTTCCTCCAGACTCTGGTACTTGATTTCCAAATGAAATGCAATCCGAAAAGAAATCTTTAGACCACTGAGCAACAGTCCAGTCCTTTGGACCACTGAGCAACAGTCCTTTTTCTCCTTAGTAAGATAAGATGCTTCTGACGTTGTCTTTGGTTCAGGAGTGTCTTGACACAAGGAATGCGACAGTTGTAGCCCATGTCCTGGATACTTCTGTGTGTGGTGGCTCTTGAAGCACTGACACCAGCCGTAGTCCACTCCTTGTGAATCTTCCCCAAATTCTTGAATGGCCTTTGCGTCACAATCCTCTCAAGGCTGCAGTTATCCCTGTTACTTGTGCACCTTTTTCTACCACGATTTTTCCTTCCACTCAACTTTTCAATAATATGCTTGTATACAGCACTCCGTGAACAGCCATCTTCTTTAGCAATTACCTTTTGTGACTTACCCTCATTGTGGAGGGGGGTCAATGACTGTTTTCTGGATAACTGTCAAGTCAGCAGTCTTCCCCATGATTGTGTAACCTACTGAACCAGACCGAGAGACCATTTAAAGGCTCAGGAATCCTTCACAGGTGTTTTGAGTTAATTATCTGATTAGAGTGTGACACCATGAGTCTACAATATGGAACTTTTTCACAATATTTTAATTTTCTGAGATACTGAATTTGGGGTTTCACTAGCTGTGAATGAATGAATGAATGAATGATTTGTATAGCGCTGCAACTGCGAACTGAATCGCCTCGAGGCGCTTGATCCGACCTGTGTTGATTCCTTTTTAGAAGAGGTAGGTCTTGAGTTTTTTCCTGAAGGCCCGATGGTCTTTTTCCAAGCGGATGTTCGTAGGTAGAGCGTTCCATAGCCGTGGTCCTTGGACTGCAAATCTTCGTTCTCCCCTTGACTTGTACCGGGATTTGGGGACGAGGAGGAGGTTTTGGTTGTTAGATCGGAGGTTGCGAGTGGGGGTGTAGTGTTGTATTTTTTCGCATAAGTATTGAGGAGCATCTCCTTGTGTGCATTTGTGGGTCAGGCAGAGGGTCTTGAATGTGATCTGATCCTTTATGGTTAGCCAATGGAGGGTCCTCAGGGATGGGGAGATGGATTCCCTGTAAGCCATAATCATCAACATTAAAAGAAAGAAATGCTTGAAATATATCACTCTGTGTGTAATGAACCTATATAATATTAGTTTTACTTTTTGAATTGGATCACTGAAATAAATTAACTTTTTGATGATATTCAAATTTTTTGAGATGCACCTGTATATAACTTTAGTGAAGTTGGTAAAAAATAGTGGTGATTAAAACCAAATGATATTCTGTCTTTCCCTTGCCAGCTTAGATGGTGGAGTCAAACTAGAACGGCTCTCCTTAAGGGTTTGTTAAATGTAGAAAGTCGCTACCCATCTTTCCTGAGTCCCATGTGCAGTCATTAGCTTAAGTTGGCCATACACCAGTAGAATTTTGTTCGAAAAGAGAACAAATGCTTTAAAAACAAAAGTTTCAAATAGTTAGTGGGGTCAAATCAGTAATAGGTTTTAATCGTAATGAAGAAAAAATTCGGAGAAGGATGGCAATGACCAAAATTCTAAGTGTAAATATGTTTTTCTTTGGGAAAAATCATACAAAGTTTAATGCACTTATTCTGGCATGAAATGCATGTTTTTAATATACTTGGGATTCTATTCAAGTGACAAGTCTGGAGGAAATCTTAGGCTTAGGAAAGAAATCAGTTGACTCTATGAGGGGAATTTACTAAGACTGGAGCAGACAGAATCCTGAGCAGCTGTGCCATGCAACCAATCAGTCTCTTGAAAGCTTAACTGAACAAGCTGAAGTTAGCAGCCGATTTGTACCTATGCATAGTTGCTCCAGATTCTGTCTGCTCTAGTTTTGGTAAATTTTCCCCAATGATGGCAAGATTGAATGCACTGGCGAACAAATTTTCAGAATTCCCATATAAGTGTTCCAACTTGTGTATGGACAGCTTTAAAACAAACTTTTACAACTTAGAGCCACTATTTACAGAATATATTATCCCAACATTCCATATTCCTGATATGTGCCTGCTGTACCATGTACATGTTTAAAAAAGTATCCTGTTCTTTTGTATTGCTTTCTTTGTGTAAAATAATTAGTGTTCTTGCCACTACCTATGTTTTTTGTGATCAGTTTTCAGGCTGTGCTGGGAACTCAGTCTGTTATCCTAGACTGTGTTGACATGCCCCCCCCCCCCCTCTCTGCACAGCCATTCACTGGGAAGGCCAGTGTGCTGCTGTTTCTCTTCCCCTAGCTCTCTGAGCTTCTTAAGCAGCTGATAACAGATGGTATGTGGTGAACACTTATTAGAAAAAAAGGTGAAAAAAGGTATTTATACTGTTCTTTTATATGTATACACAAATGATTTCCGTTTATATTTTAAACTGAATGGGTTGTTTTACAAGGTGAAAGTTCACATATGCTTTAAACTGGACAGCAGATACCACTATATTCTCTCCAGAGAACAGTGTCTTCTCTATACCGCATCTCCATTTTACGAGTCAATGATAAACTGCAGAGTTCAGTGTAAAGCCAGTGGTGCTCTGGGAGTGTTAAAGCGGTTCGGCACCCATTTCATTTAGTAAATCTCTTTGCCTTCCAAATCAGGCAAAGAGTACTAAATGAAATGTTTTTTTTTTTTTTACTTACCTTGTAATTGAAGACTTCCGGTCTTCTCTCTCTGTGGTGGCGGGCGGGGTCTCTGCGTCGATCGTCGTCACGCCGCACTGTCTCCTGGGATCTGGTGTCATTGATCCCAGGAGTCAGTGCGGGCATCTTCCGAAATCTCGCGAGATTTCGGCCACATCTTCCGAAATCTCCCGAGATTTCGGCCACATCTGCCGAAATCTCGTGAGATGTCGGCAGATGTGCCGTTACTGCGCACGCGCGAGTAACGGCGGTGCATGCTGGGCCATCAACAGTGCCTGTGGGGTTTCACATGCCCACAGGCAAGATGGACCCCAGCAGACAAGAAGAAGACAAGAAGAAGATGAAGATGAAAACCGGCGGCGATCGAGATGGAACATGGAACAGGTAAGTCCCCCAATTGAGCTATATGCCCTTGGCATATAGCCCAAAAAAAAAAAAAAAGTGTGCAGAGTGCAGAACCGCTTTAACTACATAAGAATGCTAAGAACACTCTAAACCAGAGCACTCAGATGTTGCAGCTGTGCATGGTAGTCAATCAGCTTCTAACTCTAGCTTGTTTAATAAAGCTTTGGCAATAAAAACTTGGAAGGTTATTGGTTTCTATGCAGAGCACCAGATTTTGCACTCGCCTGTTTTAGTAAATAACCCCCTCTGCATCAGTGTGTCGGCTTTGACAAGTCATGTGACCAAGCTCTCCTTCTTCCATTACGTTTGTCTATACTCAATCAGCTGTACATGGTGTGCTGGAAGTGATGTAGTCAAATTACTGGGAGGAAGCTAGAAGTCTGCAAGCCATGATAATGTTGCCATGATAATGCGTTTCCTCAAGAGTGCAGAGTTCAGAAGTGTGCTATGTACAAAGTTTAGGGGTGTACCATGCACAATGTGCAACCCCCCAAAGCTTCCTCACATCTCTACTCTCTCCTACCTCATTGGTCTATAGTACCTCCCTGTGTAGTTGGTTCTAGTACCATTGTATTCAGCTTTAGTACCTCCCTGTGAAGGCAGTTCTAATACCATTGTATTCAGCTTTAGTACCTCCCTGTGTAGGCAGCTCTGCCTCACCTTACAGGGAGATCAGCCTCTGTCCTCACCGTGAGCGCATGCAGGGATGTGTTAGATCCGGGAGCCACTGAGAGCAAAGCTGTCCCTTGTAAACACAAAGGCATGGAACTGAATGTGAAAGCTGGAGGTGCCAGAATGGAGTTCCGTCACGTTCCGTCTGCAAAACTGGGTACGAGGGCCACATATTTGACATGTGTTACATAGTTAGTAAGGTTGAATAAAGACACCAGTCCATCCAGTTCAACCTGAGTGAGTGTCTACAATTGTCCCTATCCCTGTACATTGTGTCTCATTAAGATGCTCATCTATTATATCATTATTTATTTAAGGTACCCATATAGCACCATCAATTTTCGCAGTGCTCCACACATACATTGCACACTCACATCGGTCCCTACCCTCAAGGAGCCCACAATTCAAGGTCCCCAACTCACATTCATATACTAGGGCCAATTTTGGACAGAAACCAATTAACCTACCAGCATGTCTTTGGAGTGTATGCTAAATCTTATATGAGATCTTAGTGTCTGGTTTATATATTATTAATATTAGCTTCTTGTTGCCCTGTGTTGCCATTGGGATAGTCTTCTATTCCATTCCTTATCTCCTAATTCCTAGCACCAACATTTTTCATAGAGTGGCACAATCAGAGGCTGCGCGTATTCAAGCACAGCAATACAGAGTGCCATGGCACCCCAGTGGTACTTGCAATTTTATTGCCTTCCTACAGGCGTGTTAAAACACAGCAGAACTAATTTCAGCAGAAGCCAATTAACCTCCCAGTATCTTTTCAATAGCTGCAAAATTGTTCCAGCCATCCAGGTACAATGCTGACTGCATAATTGTCTCTCTGGATGCTGAAAAGGAGTTTGATAACACGTGCTGGGAGCAAATATTGAAGTGTAAAGTATGTCATTTCACAGTGAACTTTGTTAATATAATTAGAGATGTAGTGAAAGAAACAGATTTAGCAAAGCACTGCGACAGGCAAATCTTCCAAATTATTTATATCGTAATAGCCCTTTTCCATACCTTTTTTCAGGCATATTTCAGAATAGAATGAACATACGCTGCCACTGACAAACTGCATCATTTCACTTTCATGTGTACCTGCACAATTGTAATAAAGCTAATAAATGGCAAGAACAATGATTCACATTTATTGAAGTGACTCGAAAGGCAATGAGAATTTACAAAACTCAACATCATGGCTCGACTGAGTGTTCTCCGAGCCCCTCGTTTCATGAAAAATGTTCCCAGTTATAGCGAGAAACCCAGAGCCACCTAATTAGCATGCAGAGAACCACTGATGGTATGAATAATAGCTCCTGTATTCTCCTGAGCTTGTGAGCATTTCTACTGCTATGGGCTACTTTGTTATTCCAACTCTTGCTGGACCCCACCACCAGGGCTGGATTTCCACTTTCGGACAAGTTGCGGACAGTCAACAAAGGTCTCAATGCAAGACCAATTTTTGGGCCTCCGTTCAAATGTTAGCAAGAGTTGTGTCCAGGTCTACGTGACATTGGGAGGGCATCCTAGCACCTCTTTGTCCCACATCTAGTACAAATGGGTCACTAAACATGTGGTAACCTTAGTATCACACTAACAAGTAGACATGTGCACACTGAAATATTTTGTTTCGGAATTTAGTTTTCGTCCGAAAAATTTAAATTTTTGTTACTCCCGAAAATGTTTTTATTTTGTCTTGTTAAAAAATGCATTTTTCCTAAAATCCAAAATTATTAAGGTCGAATCTGTCATTGAAGGCTTATGATGTCTGTCGAATGTTCTAAGAAGATTTGACGGAGCAGCTAAACTGTACGACGTCGCAATCGTACATTTCCGGTCGAATGTTCCGCCTAAAAGCTATAGTAGAATTTTAATGTTGTATGACACTAGTAATAATTATATTTATTATTATTACTAGTCAACCAACATTAGAATTCTTCTATAGCCTATGGGCAGAGCATTTGACCATAAATGTCCACTCGCAGCGACTGCTTCGTCGAATCTTCATGTCAAATCTTTTCTCTCTATGTTGAGTAATCTTGGACTAATAGAGTTAGGTTAGGCACATTCAACCTTTTTTTGCTATTGTCTCTATAATGTCGAACCTTTTCTCTCTATGTCGAATCTTTTCTCGCTATGTAGACTAATAGAGCTAAGGTTAGGGACATTCGACCACAGGTTCGATGGACACAGATCGCTATTGTCAGCGTCATGTCGAATCTCCTATCTATATCGAACTATTGTCGCAACACAAACGAAAATAAAGCATTTGTTTGTGTCGGATCTTTCGGTTTTCGGATTCTGCACGTTCATTATCGTTTGTTGAAACGATAACGAAAATACCAGAAATACGCCACATGTCACATACTTGATAGGAGGCTGAAATGTCAACAGTGACCTCAATTGCTTCTCCTGCCGAATTGCCCCAGGAAATGAGATAGGATAAGGCTGTGGTGCAGAAGGGGCACAAGTGCCAGTTCAGGATGCTTGTGATAACTAGACACGTGCAATTTGTTTTGACTCGAATAAAAATTTGAACCGATTTTTGGTTATTCGGATGTATCCAAATCTCTGAATGAAATTATAATGAATTTCATTGAAATTTGTTGAATTTAATTTTGTTTATTTGTTTTCTAATGAATTCCAAATTGTCAGAACTATTCTAATTTGGATTGGTCGAAAACTGATCAATCAATTCAAATTCTGTGTAAAATATAGCTGGTTGTTAAGGAACAGGATGGGAATCAGGCCGCCGATACCTTAACAACCGATGACTCATTTGCTGTCAGCGGGCTTCCCCACTGACAGCTGAAATGTAAACAAAAGAATGCCGACAATAAAAAATTCTGAAAAAAAAAATAGAATGAGGTCCCCCCCAAGCCTTACCACATACTGACAGCTGAGGAGGCATCGGTTGTTAAGGGCGCAGTGGCCTGTTTCCTGGCCAGATCCTTGACAACCAGCTTTTACTGAACACGCAGTGATTGTAGGGCGTTCGGCGGGGAGAACACCCCGGAAATTTGGGTGTTCCCCAAACAGCCAATGTTTGGCCCGAACTCATGCTCGGGTCGAACCATTCACCCAACACTACTGTTCAGTATGGCTGGGGGAATGGAATAATTCTCTCTCCTTCCTTAGGCTGATCGAGATATACTGCAAGGAGCCATGCATGGCTGCTAGCATAACTGCTTCGGAGGAGGAGCAGGAGGAGAACTCAGTATATACTTCTGCATATTGATAACAGAGATTAAAGCAAGGAAGAGAATGTCACTACTGGTGCTGGCCGTTGATCCACAGCCCCCATGTGAGAGCGGAGAGCGTACTTCACTGCACATAACTCATTTAACTCATTATTTTACTTCTATATTAAAAGTAGTTTAGCATGGACTTTCAGTGACCTTGCAACCAGAATTAAATACAAAAAAAAGGCTGACCACAAGTGCTCATAGAATCACACCACCATAAAATTACAACAAAATTAATGATACGGCTGCCATGGATTGCCCACAACGGACTATAAAAATGTAGCACAAACATTATTTTCAGAAGGAGAAAACATAATTAAGACCATAGCTGACAAGAAATAAAAAGACCTGGAATATAATCTTATAATCAGAATTAAAAAAAAAAAAATAATATAATTAAAGTCTGGTCTGTTTTTTAATCAGTCAAATGAAATACGCAGGTAGTTTATGACTTACAAACCGATTAGCAACGCCAGGATGAGTTGAAAAAGTGGTATTAAAATATAACTTCAGTGTAAACTATTTTACGTTTTGGAAAGAGTGGCAAAGGTCTGTTGGGTTTTTCATTGATTTTTATTATCCTATTTTGGGAATATACCTCCATTGTGGTCACCAATGCAGGACAAGAGGACAGGACATTGTTTATTTTTGCAGTTAAGATTATAAATAGATTTATACAGAATAAAAGTGGCCTTATTAAGCCAAAAAGTATGTTGCGCAAGAGTGTCACCAACCAGGTAAGATAAATATGGAAACAAATGAGATTATCTCAGTGATAGATGCACTCACGGTGCATCCACATAGACATTACATAAACCAATGAAACCAGAATTGTGTTGCACTATCAATATTAGGTGCATAAAGTCATAATAATAATCACCTAATCAAGTAAAAATGTATGTACGGATCAAAAACCCATATGTGCATATAACAGTAATTGAAAAATGTATAAATAGTCCAATAAAGTACAGCAGAAAAAGAGGAAAGTGCTTTTGTGCAAAAATTTTATGTAAACACTTATTAAAAAGAAAGAGTTGCGCTAGGTGTATAGAGAGGTGATTAAACAAAAAACGTGAAGGATATCCTGCAGCTAAGCACTATAACCCCGATATAGGGCACAAGAAGATATAAATAAGAAAGAGTGCAGCTCTGGATAATGTACTAATAATATATAATAGTAATCAAGATACTAATATAAATGTAGGTGTGATATACAAAGTATGCTATACAATGTGTCCTAAATATTCAAAAATATAAGTGAAAAAAACATACAAAAAAATTGTCCATAAGTGATAAGATTACTGCATGAAGCAGCAAAAAACGTGCCTTAAATACAAGAACAGTTCATGAGCAAAAGCATCCAAAACAAGGAGTTTCCAAATGTAAAGCCCTGGGTATGGGTTTTTACCACTTATGCTGCCCATCACCTTACAATAAACAGTGGAGGCTTACCAGAAAGCCAGCTACCACCCTTATTCAGGGGGGTCAGACAAAGTTTAGTAGAACAGCAGAATCGCTGTTAGGATCTCACAGACTTTCCTGACAGGTGACCGGCCAACATCTATGGAGTGCCCCTTCCAAGGCGCACTTCCAAGGACAAAACGCTGCACATCAGTCGGTGTTCCTTTCCACAGATGAAGTATGGACAAGCGTTCCCTTCCACAGATGAGATGTAAGCATCCAATGGATTTCCCAGGAAAAGCAAAAAAAAATGGGAGAGAAAAAGAAGACTACAATAGTTCAGAGGTTCCTTTGGTTGATGTATTGAAAAATCAAAAAGTTCCAATACATAAATATTCCTTGCAAGGATAAGTAGTAAAAAAAAAAGCTCTGTTTGCATCTATGAGAATGGTTCGCACATGCGCAGTGCGTGTGTGTGCAACGTTGCCATTGGATGCTTACATCGCATCTGTGGAAGGGAACGCTTGTCCATACTTCATCTGTTGAAAGGAACACCGACTGATGTGCAGCATTTTGCCCTTGGAAGTGGGCCTTGGAACGGGCTCTCCATAGATGCTGGCCGGTCACCTGTGAGGAAAGTCTGTGAGATCCTAACAGCGATTCTGCTGTTCTACTAAGCCTCGTCTGACCTCCCTGAATAAGGGCGGTCGCTGGCTTTCTGGTAAGTCGCCACTGTTTATTGTAAGGTGACGGGCAGCACAAGTGGGGAAAACGCATACCCAGGGCTTTACATTTGGAAACTCCTTGTTTTGGATGCTTTTGCTCATGAACTGTTCGGGTTTAAGGCACGTTTTTTGCTGCTTCATGCAGTAATCTTATCACTTATGGACTATTTTTTTGTATGTTTTTTTCACTTATATTTTTGAATATTTAGGATACTTTGTATATCACACCTACGTTTATATTAGTATCTGGATTACTATTATGTATTATTAGTACATTATCCAGCGCTGCACTCTCTTTCTTATTTACATGTAAACACTTATTCTATGCTCCAATGTGAGTAAAGATTATTCTTCACACCCAGAAGAGCACACCCCACTTACAACCCGCTTACGAGCTAATATGACCCCAAGATGGAGGTCTGGCGGAACTTTATTACAGTATCCCATGGGATGGATGGATGTCAAGACCCGGGATTCAAGGATGGATTACTATACAGCGAAGATAATCCACAATACCATCAATGAGGAGGGAAAACAAAGGAGGAACTCGTAGTGTAGTAATTTGAGGTTCAAGCTTTTAATAAAGCTTAAAACTACTTACATCAAGGTAGTAGTAAATTGCATAGTACAATAAAAACGTGTGCAACCCCCCCGGCAGGCGTGATGATGCCACCGCTGTAGCTCTTCCCTATATTTATAGTGCAACACAAAGCTGGCCATATATCAGTAGCATTTTGTTTGATCAGTCATAGGAAAATTAAGAATCATTGTGCACCAAAAGCATTCGATTTAGTCATCATTGAGTCAACTAATGTCATTTGAAAGCTCTTAAAATGCTGTCCAGATCTGCTACTTACATAGTAGGTGCACCACATAGACAATACATAAACCAATGAAACCAGAATTGTGTTGCACTATCAATATTAGGTGCATAAAGTCATAATAATAATCACCTAATCAAGTAAAAATGTATGTACGGATCAAAAACCCATATGTACATATGACAGTAATTGAAAAATGTATAAATAGTCCAATAAAGTCCAGCAGAAAAAGAGGAAAGTGTTCTTGTGCAAAAATTTTGTCTGCAGCTGATCACAGGTTGGCGATACACAGGGATTGGCGTGACTTTGGTTATACCACACCTTCCAAGTGCGGGGATATCGGTAGCCCTTGCTCCCTCTTCTGAGGGGTCCCGTTTGGTCGATCCTTACCTGTGATCACATACACTCTGCACCAGCATTTAGGTTACCTTGGGAAAGGGTAATATATTCCCCTCCCCAAGCTCTGAACCTCTAATACAACTGTATGGAATAGGAGCCGTCCGGGTTGGGGGTGCCCTTTGTGATACTCTTTGGTAGCCGGGATCCTGGAATCACTGTGGGGGTAGCCTGGGGTCTACCTTTGGTGTACCTCTATCAATAGCTACCTCTTTTTGATATTTATTTCAACTTTTGCCCATTCTATATACCCTCTGGTCTCTGTGGAGCTGTGGCAGATCGATTTCCTCATTGGATGTCATAAGAAATCTATTGTTAATATACACGACCCACTTAAAGTGACCATAATAACTACCTCTGAAGAAGAGGTCAACTTCTAATATACCTCAAAATGTCGGGTTATGGTTTATCTCTGTTGTACTAATTAAGTTTAATAGAGTTGGTCAACAAGTGGTTTCATGTATATACCATATACTTCCAACATACATCCAATTTTAGATGTTCAATGTTATAGTTTATTTTTTGTTAATAAATAAAATTTTTAATACATTTTCTTTATCCTCTCTTACTCATTAGTGCTGAAAACCCTAATTAAATTCCCACAGAGGATATGCATTTGAGTGTTTTGTTTGAATTTCCGACAACAAGCTCCGATCGCACATTTGCCGTCGGAAAGTCCGACCGCGTGTACGCGACATCACAGTACAGAACCCTCTAGACAAAGCCGAGACAGCCGCGGAGGGACCCCAGAAGACGAGGTTTGGGGCCACTCTGTGCAAAACGAGCTGCACAGTGGAGAGAAGTATAACATGTTTGTTATTTAAAAAAAAAAAAATTCCCTTTAAGACCAGAGCACTTTTTGCGATTCGGCACTGCATCGCTTTAACTGACAATTGCGTGGTCGTGCGACGTGGCTCCCAAAACAAAATTGACGTCCTTTTTTTTTCCCACAAATAGAGCTTTCTTTAGGTGGTATTTGATCACCCCTGCGTTTTTTATTTTTTGCGCTATAAACCAAAAAAGAGTGACAATTTGGAAAAAATGCATTATTTTTTGCTATAATAAATATCCCCCAAAAATATATAAAAAAACTTATTTTTTTCCTGAAGTTAGGCCGATACGTATTCCTCTACATATTTTTGGTAAAAAAAAATCACAATAATCGATTATTGATTGGTTTGCGCAAAAGTTATAGCGTTTACAAAATAGGGGATAGTTTTATGGCATTTTTATTTTACTAGTAATGGCAGCGATCAGCAATTTTTATCATGACTGCAACATTATGGCGGACACGTCAGACATTTTTAAAACATTTTTGGGACCATTGTCATTTATACAGCAATCAGTGCTATACAAATGCACTGATTCCTGTGTAAATGACGCTGGCGGTGAAGGGGTTAACCAGAAGGTAGCCGTGTAGGGGTTAAGTGTGTCCTAGGGGGGGGGGTTGCTAACTGTGGGAGTGTGGCTGTGTTTTACAGATCACTTGTTGCTAGGCAGAACGTGGACATGCTGTTTACATCGGCATCTCCCCGTTCTTCCTCCCCGTGAGACAATCGTGGGTATTTCCCACGGCGATCGGGTCCCGCAATAGCTTGGCGACCTGAGGTCACAGAGTCCTACCCCACCACTGGTAAAAATTTGGGGCTCCTACGACCTATAGTTCCAGAGATGAACTCCTATGGCGGAGACATGAAGGGGTGTATTGTTTTGAAACACCTGATTAGAGCCAGAGGCTCCAATAGGCTTCAAAAAAGGGTGGGCTCGGGCGCAGAGAGTGCGCCCTGATCCCACCCAATTGTGTGACCATAGCGAATTAATATTCACTATTTTCACACCGCATTGCCTCCCCTCCAATCTGGAGGCTGGTCAATGAGACCTGTTTCCTGATTGGCCAAAGCGGCAGGCGTCCCTATTGGATGCTCAGCGCTTTGGCGGAAGTGGGACAGAGGGGAGGAAGCGGACTGGAGAGGAGCCGTTGGAGAAGAGAACACCTTACCAAGGTAAGCGCCAGTCCTCCTGCACAGGGTGTCCCACGATCCATCCACAGGGGGGGTGTGAGCAGGACAGGGTGTCCCGGGATCCATCCGCACGCGGGGGGGGGGGGGTGTTGGTAGCTGGGTGTCCCATGATCTATCTGCAAGGTTGGGTTGCGTGGTGTCCTGCGATCCATCCACAGGGGGTGTGTGAGCGGGGTGTCAGCATATGATGGGCAGACTGGCAGCATTTGATGGGCACACTGACAGCATATGATGGACACACTGGCAGCATTTGATTGGCACACTGGCAGCATGTGATGGGCACATTGGCAGCATATGATGGGCACACTGGCTGCAATTGATGGGCACACTGGCTGCAATTTATGGGCACAGTGGCTGCAATTGATGGGCACAGTGGCTGCAATTGATGGGCACAGTGGCTGCAATTGATGGGCACAGTGGTAGCGTTTGATGGGCCCAGTGGCTGCGTTTGGGCACAGTGGCTGCATTTGATGGCACAGTGGCTGCAAAAAATTTGAGCACCAGCCGGCACTGGATACTAGCCAGTGCCTCACCAGCCACTGACCTCACCACACGTCCCTCCCTGGTGGGGATACTATTGAGCTGGGGTTCTACTGGGCCCCTTTAAAACCAACCGAAAATCAACACACACAGGGCATTTGCCAAGCTTCATTAAAGCTTCAAAAAAGCATCACTGATTAATAACAGAAGCATCAAAAACACATTAAAAAAAGCATGATGAAGCAGTAGCACTTTAATGTGTTCTAAATTCAAAGTAAGTGTAAATGAGCCCTTAGGGTCTCATAAATTTTACAATTCAAGTGTTTACTTTGAACTCATTTGAAGTGTCTTTTATGATTATCGTGGTGTTCTTTAATACAACTGCTATGACCATTCTCCAGTGCCATACATGACCATTCTAGGAAGAGTATAACCCACTTTCTCTGTGTTGAGAACTTTGAGTCTCTAAAAACTGTCTTACATTTTTATTTTAAATAAGTGACAAGTTGATGAGTGATGACAACTCCAATTCTTTGCTTTTGTACAGTCTTCAACTGCTGTAAATCGTCAGTTGAAGCAGTCTGCACCTTGATGACAATATTACAATTTGTCCCTATTTTGACATCTTAAAATAATTCATTATAGACAGAAATGCTCTATGGTATAGCTGAGAGAGGAACTCTCTGAACGATCGACATGTACAACATTCTGTAGATGGAAAAGCTTCCAGGGTTCATCAATAAATGTCAAATTGGACAGCCTAATAGCAGTGACATCAATATGCTGATGATTTGGGCAGCCATTAGGATTATTGCACTGAGTAGAAAACTTGGCAATCCTGTGTAACCTGTACCCTTACGAAACTATGTTCTAGCTATCCATCACTTACATTTTTTTTTTTTACTTTAAAAAAAAAGGGGTCAATTTGTTATAGGCCCAAAATAAGCTACAAAGCCCCGGAGGATAGATGATTTGATATTAACCTCAAAGTGACCCACCATATCAAGAAAGACGGAAGTGCCAACAGAGATTTAATGAAATTTCCATTTAGATCATTAATGGCTCGATGAATATACACTCATAAATCTCTAAAGCATTATTGATCCTTAATTATGTTCCAGCAGTGCCAGTGAAAATACCCAAGGAGTGCCCTATTTTTGCTGTAATGAATAGTTTATGTGACTCCAACTGCTTTTAAAGGCCTAATGGATTGATGCAGACACTTCACATTAAACAAGTGACCTTCAGTTGACCATCAGAAGTGGTTTTGATGACCTGCAAATCTAAACTTAAAGTTTTATTCAAAGGTCTAATAAATATGTAATAATCGCGATTCCTTATGTATTGAATGCTAATAAGGCTTCCCTGTTTCATTAAAATCTAAAAAAAAGAAAAAAAGACAGTCATTATAAATTAAAGTGAACCTGCCAAGAGAGAAACATGAAGGCTTCCTTAGTTGACCACTTCTTGTGAAAATGCCCTGCTGACATCTTGTTTCAACTGCTGAAGTGACGGATTTAGAACAGGTAGGAAAGTTTACCAGTTCTTATTTTACTTTGACCTTCAAACACTTATGTGTCAGTGATTTGGAAAGTGTTAAACACAGTGGATCAGCTGGATTTCAAGTGGTTGTAAACCCTTACAAACCACTTTGACATACAGGTAAGCCTAGATTAAGGCTCACCTGTAGGTCCAAGAAATATCTCCTAAACCCAGGCCTCAAGTCCTGCGGGAACGCATGGGAACGGAGTTCCTGTACTTTTTCCACAACAGGAACTCAGTTCCCGTTAGCAGCCGTGTCCTGCAAGACTTTGAAGTATGCGAGCTGTGTGGCAGGTGCTACACCAGCAGCTGCCGACACAGCTCACAATTGTAAGTGCCGCACACCTGACCATTCAGGCATTGCCAGTAGGGGGCCCCATGACAGCTTCCGATTCGATCTACCTGTCAATCACAGCTAGCTGACAGGTAGATCAGGTCCCTGCTGCTAAGAGATTGTATTTAGTCAGACCTCTCGTGATGCGCTCCTCCCTGCCGGCCCCTCCTGATTTTCTGTCCCCTCATTTCCCCCCACCCCCCCAGTTTGCATGGAAGCACAATTGAATGAATGCTGATTATTTAGAGAATTACCATATTTATGTTTATTGAGGATTGTTTTTTTTTTTTTATGTACTAACAGTTAAGCTTCATACACACAATATAAAAATTGGATAAAAAATACCACTTTTGAAGCGTTCGTGCATATGAGCGTATCATTTATTTTTTTTGGTGGGCGAGTGGATCTTGGGTGGAAGTTCCCACTCTTTTTTCCCTAGGACTTGACCCCTGCCTAAACCTACACGGTTTAGGAGATATTTGCCAAAAGACAGGCACCGCTGTTCACGGCGATATGCCGCGAGTGGCGGCTCCCATCAGGGTTTACTACATCTAAGTTGTAATACTGATTTATAAAACTTAAATGTTAACACTCAACTCCAGCCAAAATGTTTTGTTTTGGGTACAGCACGGAAAGGTTAAAGCTTCTTTATTGCCATCTTTGATCCTTTAAAACCAGGGCTGCCAATAGTGGTGTACCATCGATCCTTCTGTAAAGGCCGGGGCAGCAGGGGGAATTATATGTGGGCCAGGAGGGTGATTGTGTGGCGGGGAAGGGGGGGGGATTACTGGAACTCATCCCCTGTATTTTTCAGGATGGAGAGTGGGAGGAAATATCTCATATTTGCTGGCCCCTTCCTTTCCTGAATAAACACAATGAGTGATTGGTACTGATCACTCACTGTGTTCATTCATAACTGAAACATAGTAAACTCTGTACAGAGTGCTTTCTATTCATTCACTATCCAGTGACACTGAGACTGCAGAAAAAAAGGGTCGGAGAAATGTATATCCTCAATCCCTTTCTCTGTCTCGAAAGTGACATCAAAGTGTGATTGGATAATTTTTGTCTGTATTCAATGGTTCCATGGATAAATAGAGGTCTGTGACGCCCTTTGGAAGTCTGGGCTGCTAACTGAACTGGTCCAATTCTGAAGTCGTTTCAGTAGAAAGGGATATTAAAATTGCACCCATCCACTGGGTTCTTACCTTGTTTGCCTAGGTGCAGAGCAATTCTGGGGTATGTATGCTGTCGATTAGGCGTGATGTTGATTTACCATCTGGGAGTTCTGTGACTATGGGATTGTGCCTGCTGGGTGGATGGGGTCCATGCAATCCATGCAGCATCTAATCAATGCCCCTTAAAAATATTTTGTCTATAATTGTTTTTTTCTTTTTTGTAGAATCTGCATTTTTAATACTGGTCATTGTAGGAAGCCATTGTAATGGCGAAACATGTAGGGAAGAATTGACTCGACAGCACATCAAGGCTATTACTACTCTTGTCCTATAACAAAAACTCATGTGCTTCTTGAATTTTTATTGAATATTTCGATCAATTCAGTTTGTGAAAATGTACCTTTGTTGTAATAAACTTTTTCTTAAAATTACTGTTATTTCATTGATTACTTGGCACCGCAATAATCCCCTTCTTCCCAACCAATCGCTTTTGTAATTATCTTTTGGGATGTTGTGCCTTATCTACAACGGACCTCACTGCCATTTTCCTCAATATCATGAGTTAAGTTGTAGACGTTATTCTTTTATTTACATCTGATCTGACTGGTTTATTGTGTTCCAGGAAGATAACTTTGGAAGCTCTGTGGCTGCTCACTGTAGTCTCAGTTCCTTCAAGAGCATTGTTGCCAATCACAGAAGCCTTTGTATTATGTGAATTAATTCACATAATACAAAGGCTTCTGTGAATAGGCAGCAGAGGGGAGGGGCAGGCGTAGCTGCTCTGTGTAATTCTCACCTCTCACAGCTGGAGTGTAACCTCTGCCAGTGCAATAAGCATGTCACATATGAATAATGAAGATAAGCCCCAGAGGTGACATGCACCTAATATAGTGTGCCTGCAGTTTGGAAAAGTTGCTGAATTCCTGGAATTCAGTTTTAAGTACACTCAAATGGGCAGGTTATGTCCCCCAACTTAATAAAAATGACCCAGTTGAGGAGGAAGACAATCAACAGGGTGACTTAAACTGTACTGGGAAGAATGGATACAAGAGGACACTGTCATGATAAGATATAAACTGAAAAGCAGCGTCCCACAACTGGGGGGAATGGTAGAAGAAACTCAACCCAAGAAAGTCCAATTCCTGGCACCAATTACAGGGAGAGAGAGAGGACATAATTGTTTCCTCTATGTCACAGTTGACAAGGTCTCCAGTGTGAGAAGGCTTCAACAGTGATCTCAAACCTGAACATTTTGTTATGATGGGCTATTTCCCAGCATGCAGAGTGCTATGCAGTGGGCAGTCTGCAAGCTTCTAGGACACCACCATCAATCAGTTTAATGGGAGTTAGTGTGGATTTCATTCTGCTCATCACCGTTACGAATAATACCCACAGTGAACCCAAGCAAAGTGGTGACAAAACCCCCTGGAGTCCAGAGGTCTACAGGGAGTGGGTCATGACCACCTGTGTGCACAGGAAGAGGTTGGATGACGTTGAATGTCCTTCAACCAAGATTTCGTGCAGCACCTAAAAAAAGAAGTGGTAGTAAATATTGAAAAGATAAACTGGAATTAAAGCACGTCTAGAGTTCCTTTTAATAAGACATAACACCAATCAAAAATGATCTCCCATTTCTTCGCTGTTTTATTTTTTCCATTTTCCTTTTCTATGCTAGTTATAAACATTATACAATCAAATATATTTCATCTTTATGTTTGCATAAAATTCAGTCTCTGCTACGTCAGACTTTCTGTTGCAGTGTTTAAAACAGGAGATCTAAACTCAAACACTAACATCTCACATAAGCTTTAACATGCGAATATCATTTTTAATGTGTTCAATCTTACAGATTTTTCTCCAGTATTGTCACCCTGTCACAAGCTGTCCTGATGGAGGATAAAAGTGGTCATTCTGACACTGGCAGCACTGAGATGCAAAATAGCATTTTTTTTTATATGCAATTATTTATGATACACGGTGGTCCAGCAACATAAAAATCATCCAGTTTGGGTTTATATCTATTTTAAAGTATATGTATACCCTTACATTGTAAAACAACCCATTCCGTTTAACCACATGCCGACCAGTGCACAACTATATACATCGGCACAATGGCACGGCTGGGCAAATGGGCGTACAGGTACATCCCCTTTAAATCGCGGCATTGTGGGCACGCGTGTCCGCCGCGTACTCCGTGACCATGGGTCCGCCGGGGGGCCCGTGATCGTGTCACGGAGCGGCAGAACCAGGAGATGCCTATGTAAAGAAGGCATTTCCCTGTTCTGCCTAGCAACATGACCGAGATCTACTGCTCCGTCATCGGGAGCAGTGATCTCTGTCATGTTCTAGTGAGGCAATCCCCCCCACAGTTAGAATCACTCCCTAGGACACACTTAACCCCTTCATCGCCCCCAATGTTTAACCCCTTGTTTAACCCATTCCCTGCTTGTGTCATTTACACAGTAATTTTTATTGTTTGCTGTATAAATGACAATGGTCCCAAAATAGTTATAAAAGTGTCCGATGTGTCCGCCGTAATGTCGTAGTCACGCTAAAAATAGCAGATTGCCGACATTACTAATAAAAAAATATTAATAATAGAAATGCCATAAATCTATCCCCTATTTTGTAGACGCTATAACTTTTGCGCAAAACAATCAAAATACGCTTATTGCGATTTTTTTTACCAAAAATATGTAGAAGCATACATATCGGCCTAAACTGAGAAAGACATTTGTTTTTTTATACATGGGGATATGGGGATATTTATTATAGAAAAAAGTAAAAAATATTGCTTTTTTTTCAAAATTTGCGCTCTTTTTAAGTTTTGTTTGTAATAGAAATTAAGAGAAGATTTTTTTAATCCGATAAGTGCAAAATAAAGACATGGACACAAGCACCATTGCATGGACTATATTTATTGAAGGACTTACATTATTTTTAAGTTTATTTTATGTACATTTTTTATTTTTATAATTGTTTTTTATGTGGGACTGGGTAGCAATAGTGTGAAAACAGCGCCGCACTGGTTTAATATTTTAATAATGTGGGAATGCATATGGTAGTGTCTGCAGTGGTATCATTTATACACATGGATTAGTAGGTAGCACATAATTGCGCTGACGTTTTTTTGGTTGGTGCTAGTTTTCATAGACCAGTGGCGGCTGGTGCTCAAAATTTTTGGGGGCGCGCAAACAAACAGCCTCACTGTGCCATCAAACGCTGCCACTGTGCCCATTAAACGCTGCCACTGTGCCCATCAAACGCTGCCACTGTGCCCATCAAACGCTGCCACTGTGCCCATCAAACGCTGCCACTGTGCCCCAAGTGCTGCCACTGTGCCCATCAAACGCTGCCACTGTGCCCCAAGTGCTGCCACTGTGCCCCAAGTTCTGCCACTGTGCCCCAAGTTCTGCCACTGTGCCCCAAGTTCTGCCACTGTGCCCCAAGTTCTGCCATTGTGCCCCAAGTTCTGCCATTGTGCCTCAAGTGCTGCCACTGTGCCCCAAGTTCTGCCACTGTGCCCCAAGTTCTGCCACTGTGCCCCAAGTTCTGCCATTGTGCCCCAAGTTCTGCCATTTTGCCCCAAGTTCTGCCACTGTGCCCCAAGTTCTGCCACTGTGCCCCAAGTTCTGCCACTGTGCCCCAAGTTCTGCCATTGTGCCCCTTAAGTGCTGCCACTGTGCCCCTCAAGTTCTGCCACTGTGCCCCTCAAGTTCTGCCACTGTGCCCCCTGCCTGCCCTCTGCACTTACCTTGTCCCGGTGTGCAGCTGGTGACAGCGTCAGGCGACGAGCGGTGTCTCCGTTGGATGTCTTCTCCCACGCTCCTCCTGTCTTCTTCTGCTGTGATTGGACGCTAGGTGATTGGACGCCCAGCGTCCAATCACAGCGCCTGTGACTTCAGCCAATCAGGTGACAGGTAACAGACCTGGCAACCTGATTGGCTGAGAGGCGGGTCTGTGTTAGGGAAGCGATGTATTCGCTTCCCTAACACAATACTGTGTAAGCAGCGAACGCAAAGCATTGCGCCCGCTGTTTACACTTAGGGAAGCCTATTAGAGCACACCGCTCTAATAAGGTCCCCTATTAGAGCTTACAGCTCCAATAGGGGCGCTTCCAGCAGCACCCCCCCCCCCCCACTGTAATTCAGATGAATAGGGGGCGGCAGCGGTGACAATAGATAGATTCATGCAATGCATGAATCTATCTATTGGTGATAGAGCGGTGCAGGAGAGGGGGGGCGGCGCTCCTGCGCCCTCTATGCACGCACCGCCACTGTCATAGACTATTGTAAGATGTAGAGGCTTATTTTGGCATGAGTTCCTGCCCATATGAATCTCCGAAAAATACCTGGTTTAGATATTTGCGGTCAGCTTGCTTTATTAAAAAAAAAAGTGTTTGAATGATATATATACAGTATCTTTCAGAAAATCACTATTTTAATTATGCAAACTCTGCCCATATGTCAAGGTTAAATTAGATAATTTAGTAAGTCAAGTAAAGGATCTCAAATATGGTATTTATAATTACATCAAATTATTGGGTATGGGGCACTCCAGTGAAGCGTTTTATATTTAGTTCGATATAGTGCTCTAGACTTATCTAAGCTTCTAGAATAACCTTAAACCATAGAGGGTTATCAAATCATCAGCAAACGCTGTGATTTTTCACTGCGTGGTTACTTATAAGTATGCCCTCAAGTCAGGTATAGAATTCATAAGCATAACACCAAATTAAATATAATTGGAAAAGGATCACAGCCCTGACGAGTGCCTTGCTGAATTGGTAAGGGGTTGGAAAGTTGGCCATTGACCAAGAGTTTGGTCACTGGGTTGGTGTATTATAGCATATCAAACAAACATTGTGAAGATGGGGCCAAACACTCTTCTGGATAATATATTGTTTATTAGGGGCCCTTACATTTCATCAAATGCCTTTTCTGCATCCAAACCTAAAAGCATCAATTTTGAGGCATGTGGGTGGCTGTGTGAATCCCCACTGTGGAGTGTCTATTATGTACAAAATTAACAGGTGAGTCACCAGCAGTACAGGTAAAAAAAGAATGAAGCCCAAAATAATGAAAATTGTACCACTCTAATGCCCCTCCAAACCTGTGTAAATCGGATCAGCATGTGATAAGACTGGTGCAAGAAAGGCAGAATCGGCTTGTCAAAGTGGTCAGGCTTCAGTAGACTTCAACAAAATGGTGGCCGTCTGCATACAGACACTGACTCTCTGTTGCATAAATGTAATGAGATGGTTGAAAGATGGCTTTTCATTTTCAGTTCTCCACCTGTAGAGAACTCCTTGGACGCGTTTCGCCCTTTCAAGGCCTAATCACAGATCTTAAATTGTGTTTTAAGAGAGAATGAAGCCTATTTTGTCATTATCATAGCCAGTTTGCAATCATCTTTGAGTAATGATACAGGCTTGTGGGAAAATAAACCAAGGTTGAGTCTCTGACCCTTAATATCTAAGATGTGTGTGTTTTAATAAAGTCCTGGAAGTGGATACTATAAGTCGAGATGGATTTCTCTGTTCTCAATTTTGTATTGCTGTATCCCTGCTAAGGAGATTTAACTTATATACCCTATATTCACCCTATATACTGGAGACAATTGCCATGTAGGCAGAAACCGAGTCTAAATCAAAAAAGTTATAGTTGTGACCAAAGCAAGAAGTAATAATAATTATTCAATGGGGGACAAATATTCCAGTCACAACTATCTAGGAAAAGAATTCCTATTATTTTGGTGGGATTACCTCTCATTTCCTGTTGCATCAGCAAGACAGGAAGTGAAGGAATATCTTCCAAGCGAGACAGATTTATTTAACATTTCCCTATCCAAAGAGGTTATTTATACAGTACACTTTAACCACTTGCCGACCGCCCCATGTAGATATACGTCGGCAGAATGGCACGTACAGGCAGAATCACGTACCTGTACGTGCCATTCTTTAGGCGGTTGGGGGGTCCGATCGGACCCCCCTCCGCCGGCGGGGACGGTCGGCATCGCTTCAGGAGCGATCCGGGACGAGGGGACGGCCAGTGGTTTCTGGCCACCCCCTCGCGATCGCTCCTGGCGAATGAAAAGCTTCCCCTTCCTGTCTATTGTATAGACAGGAAGGCGGAAGTGATGTCACGCTCGGTGCGCCGGTCTATGTGACCGGAGACGCCGAGCGGCGAACATGTTAAGGTTAGTGCACAACACTACACTGACACCAGTACAGTTAGGCACACAAAACACCCCCCTGTCACCCCCTGATCACCCCCCAGATCACCCCCTCCCCCCCCAGTCACAGTGTCACTAATTGCAGTGATCATTTATTTACTGATCACTGCATTTAGTGTCAGTGTGACTGTAATAACTGTCAGGGCAGTTAGTTTTAGGTCCTAGGTAGCCCCCTACCCCCCCCTAATAAAGGTTTAACCCCCTGATTGCCCCTAGTTAACCCCTTCACCCCCTTTTGCCAGTGTCACTAAGCGATCGTTTTTCTGATCGCTGCATTGTGTCGCTAGGTAACCATTTTTTTTTTATTTTAACCGCCATGTTTTATATAGGTTCATAAATAGTTTTATAGGTCAGGTACCCCCATATTACAACCTAAATAAAGGTTTTAACCCCCTGATTGCCCCTAGAGTTAACCCTTTCACCAGTAATCACCGTATAACTGTCACTGGTGACGCTGGTTAGCCAGTTAGTTATTTCGTTATTTAGGTTCCCCGTCAGGTTTTTATATAGCGTCAGGTACCCCCATATATTACCTAATAAAGGTTTAACCCCCTGATTGCCCCTAGTTAACCCTTTCACCCCCTTTTGCCAGTGTCACTAAGCGATCGTTTTTCTGATCGCTGCATTAGTGTCGCTAGGTAACCAGTTTTTTTTTAGGTTAACCGCCATGTTTATATAGGTTCATAAATAGGTTTATAGGTCAGGTACCCCCATATTACAACCTAAATAAAGGTTTTAACCCCCTGATTGCCCCTAGAGTTAACCCTTTCACCAGTGATCACTGTATAACTGTCACTGGTGACGCTGGTTAGCCAGTTAGTTATTTCGTTATTTAGGTTCCCCGTCAGGTTTTTATATAGCGTCAGGTACCCCCATATATTACCTAATAAAGGTTTAACCCCCTGATTGCCCCTAGTTAACCCTTTCACCCCCTTTTGCCAGTGTCACTAAGCGATCGTTTTTCTGATCCCTGCATTAGTGTCGCTAGGTAACCAGTTTTTTTTTTGTATTACTGTTACGGGTGACGCTGGTTAGTTAGCTTGTTTTTTTATACTGTCAGGGCACCCGCCATTTATTACCCAATAACGGTTTAACCCCCTGATCGCCCGGCGGGTGATATCAATTAGGTTTTAGGGTCAAATAAGGTCTGCGTCGCCCCAGGTTAGTGCCAGTACCGCAAACACCCACGCGCAAAGCATACACCTCCCTTAGTGGTATAGTATCTGAACAGATCAATATCTGATCTGATCAGATCTATACTAGCGTCCCAGCAGTTTAGGGTTCCAAAAAAACGCATTGTTAGCGGGATCAGCCCAGATACCTGCTAGCACCTGCGTTTTCCCCCCCCGCCCAGCCCAGCCCACCCAAGTGCAGTATCGATCGATCACTGTCACTTACAAAACACTAAGCACACATAACTGCAGTGTTCGCAGAGTCAGGCCTGATCCCTGCGATCGCTAACATTTTTTTTTTGTGGTAGCGTTTTGATTCAGTCGCTAACAGTCAGGAGCTTTTTTACCTGTGAATCTCAAAAAAATAAAAAAAACAAAAATAGTTGTCGTTTTATTGTGCTCTCTCTCTCTCTATTGTTGCTCTTTTTTTACTCCATTCTATTCTGCAATGTTTTATTATGTTTTATCATGTTTTATCATGCTTGCTTTTCAGGTATGTAATTTTGTTTACTGTGTTTTAGTGTTAAGCATTTTTTTGTTTTCAGGTGCGCCATTCAGTTGCAGCGCGGATTTATTTATCTTGACAGCAACAGCGTTTGCTCCCACGATACATAAAGCCGCGACTCCAACGCTGTAGGAGGTGATTTCACCACCACAGTTAAAAAAAAGAGCATATGTGCCGAAGCATGGGGGCAGCAGGGGGGGCGGAGGAGCGATTGGCTCCTAATGCCACGTACATACGGTCGAAATTCCGACCGTGTGTACACGGCATAACTTTTGCGGGAGGATGCCCCCATGCATCGGCATATATAAATGGTGCATGTATGCCCATCATTAGAAGTGGGTGGATGAAGGGAGGTATTCTAATGGTGGGCATACCCACCAATCAATCTCTTTTTTTCGTTCAGCCAAGAGGCTGCATGAAAAAAAAAAAGATTACAATATATGTCCAGTATGTTGCTGGACTTTGAATGGTTATACCAGAATGATGCCTGCAGGTTTAGGTATCATCTTGGTATCATTCTTTTCAGCCAGTGATCGGCTTTCATGTAAAAGCAATTCTAGCGGGTAATTAGCCTCTAGACTGCTTTTACAAGCAGTAGGAGGGAATGTCCCCCCTCCCGGATATAAACCGCGCCATTGGGAAATTGGGAAAGCATTTTATCACACCAATCTTGGTGTGGTCAGATGCTTTGAGGGCAGAGGAAAGATCTAGGGTCTAATAGACCCCAATTTTTTCAAAAAAAGAGTACCTGTCACTGCCTATTGCTATCATAGGGGATATTTACATTCCCTGAGATAACAATAAAAATCATAACAAAGAAAAAAAATGGAAGGAACAGTTTAAAAATAGAATAAAAAAGCTAAATAAATAAAAAAAAAACTAAAAAAAAAAAAAAAAAAAAAGCACCCCTGCCCCCCCTACACTTGCGCAAAGGCGTACACAAGCGTTGGTCTGGCGTCATATGTAAACAGCAATTGCAGCATGCATGTGAGGTATCACCGCGAAGGTCAGATCGAGGGCAGTAATTTTAGCAGTAG
This sequence comes from Lithobates sylvaticus, assembly GCA_028564925.1. Classification (NCBI taxonomy): domain Eukaryota; kingdom Metazoa; phylum Chordata; class Amphibia; order Anura; family Ranidae; genus Lithobates; species Lithobates sylvaticus. The sequence goes on from CM053038.1 coordinate 173,128,843, forward strand.
ACCTCCTCCGTGAATCTAATGTGGTATCATGTAAAGGCTTTTAAAGGCTTTTAAAAATGTATGTAGTTTGTCGCCACTGCGTGTTTGTGCGCAATTTTAAAGCATGTCGTGTTTGGTATCCATGTACTCGGCCTAAGATCATATTTTTTATTTCATCAAAAATTTGAGCAATATAGTGTGTTTTAGTGCATTAAAATAAAAAAAAAAGTGTATTTTTTCCACAAAAAATGCGTTTGAATAATCGCTGCGCAAATACTGTGTGGAAAAAAAAAATGCAACACCCACCATTTTAATCTGTAGGGCCTTTGCTTTAACAATATATATAGTGTTTGGGGGTTCAACGTAATTTTCTTGCAAAAAAAAAAATATGTTTTCATGTAAACAAAAAGTGTCAGAAAGGGCTTTGTATTCAAGTGGTTAGAAGAGTGGGTGACGTGTGACATAGGCTTCTAAATGTTGTGCATAAAATGCCAGGACAGTTCAAACCCCCCCCAAATGACCCCATTTTGGAAAGTAGACACCCCAAGCTATTTGCTGAGAGCAATGTTGAGCCCATTAAATATTTTTTTTTTTTGTCCCAAGAGATTGAATAATGAAAAAAAAAAAATATATATATTTTTTTTTACAAAAAGTTGTCACTAAATGATATATTGCTCAAACATGTCATGGGCATATGTGGAAATACACCCCAAAATACATTCTGTTGCTTCTCCTGAGTACGGGGATACCACATGTGTGGGACTTTTTGGGAGCCTAGCTGCGTACGGAACCCCAAAAACCAAGCACCGCCTTCAGGCTTTCTAAGGGAGTAATTTTTTTATTTCACTTCTCACTGCCAATCACAGTTTCGGAGGCCATGGAATGCCCAGATGGCATAAAACCCCCCAAAATGACCCCATTTTGGAAAGTAGACACCCCAAGCTATTTGCTGAGAGGTATTGTGAGTATTTTGCAGATGTCGCTTTTTGTCACAAAGTTTTGAAAATTGAAAAAAGAAAAAAAAAAATTTTTTTTCTTTACTTTCTTCATTTTCAAAAACAAATGAGAGCTGTAAAATACTCACCATGCCTCTCAACAAATAGCTTGGGGTGTCTACTTTCCAAAATGGGGTCATTTGGGGGGTTTTGTGCTATTTTGGCATTTTATGGCCTTCGAAACTGTGATAGGTAGTGAGGAGTGAAATCAAAAATTTGCACCCTTAGAAATCCTGAAGGCGGTGCTTGGGTTTCGGGGCCCCGTACGCGGCTAGGCTCCCAAAAAGTCCCACACATGTGGTATCCCCATACTCAGGAGAAGCAGCAAAATGTATTTTGGGGTGCAATTCCACATATAACTATGGCATGTGTGAGCAATATATCATTTAGTGACAACTTTTTGAAGAAAAAAAAAATTATTTTTTATTTTTGTCTTTATTCAATCACTTGGGACTAAAAAAAAAAATATTCAATGGGCTCAACATGCCTCTCAGCAAATAGCTTGGGGTGTCTACTTTCCAAAATGGGGTCATTTGGGGGGGTTTTGTACTTCTCTGCCATTTTAGCACCTCAAGAAATGAAATAGGCAGTCATAAATTAAAAGCGGTGTAAATTCCAGAAAATGTACTCTAGTTTGTAGACGCTATAACTTTTGCGCAAACCAATAAATATACGCTTATTGGCATTTTTTTTACTAAAGACATGTGGCTGAATACATTTTGGCCCAAATGTTTGACTAAAATTGAGTTTATTAGATTTTTTTTATAACAAAAAGTAGAAAATCTCTTTTTTTTTTCAAAATTTTCGCTCTTTTTCCGTTTATATCGCAAAAAATAAAAATCACAGAGGCAATCAAATACCATCAAAAGAAAGCTCTATTTGTGGGAAGAAAAGGACGCAAATTTCGTTTCGTTACAAAATTGCATGACCGCACAATTACCAGTTAAAGTAGTGCAGTGCGAAATTGAAAAAAGACCTCTGGTCCTTAAGCTGACAATTGGTCCGGGGCTGAAGTGGTTAAAGTGTAGGTATACTAAGTATACCATGATCTAGATAAATATGAACTTTCACAGTTGATTTGCTTCAAAGTGACTATATGTCACAGAAGTATAGAAGCTGGTGTTTCAGGCCTCCACCTGAATATAGATGCCATGGTTATGTCTAATTTACAGATGTTTTAGTCACAGTCCAGGAACAAGCATGGCAAACCACAAAAGGGCATCAGAAAAGTGTCCGAAAAAATGGACACAAGCTCTTGGCAACTGCAGCCATGCTTTTGTTTTAAACACTTGCTGAATAACGTTATATATATATATATATATATATATATATATATATATATATATACACACACACACACACAGCAGTCAGCAAACAGTTTGTAGGCAGATAATGGTTAACACTTCCCTCGTTGGGAAGGTGCAGGGTAATTGTGTTTCTAGGTTCTTTTTTTGGGGGGCTTTCCTGGAATCTATGCATTATAAAGCGGACAGTGGTCCATACTCACGGGGTTGAAGGCCTCAGGGACTTGGAGCTAGAGGGATGCATTGCTTGTCACTGTGGCTGGAGTCTGTATTGCCAGTGTCATACCGAAATCGGAGTTCCTGCTATTAGAGGACTTTCAGTCCTTCCTGAACAAACCTCCTATGGACTCTGCCAAGTATGGACCTTCATCCTGTGCAGGTATGCTGAGGCAGCCACAAGCCTGAAGTGAGGGCGTAGGGATGTTAGGTGAAGACTGAACTTTATGTTGGACTGTTATTTGTGTATGTCATTATCCTAAGTCACTTAAGTAAAATAAAACTTGTAAACGTCACCCAGCCTGGTGTAAGTAACTGGCACACATAGTCTACAGCTCAGGCCAGTTAAAGCACATTGGAATATGAAGACATTAGTGCAAGAGTTATCACAGTGTGGAATAAAGCAAGTGGTTACCAAGGGTAATGAAGGTCTACCAAGTAGCCAGTCGTGAAGCATGTACATGTGACAGGTGGGATAGCCTTTTGCAGGACGAATTGTTGTCAGCACTCTCTCCATGAGCAGGTCTGTCTCCCATAGCAATGGAAGCAGATCAGCACTGTAGAGGCCTCCAACCTGTACACAGGTATGGAAGAAGAAGAGCTAAGTGAAGTGCATGTATGGAGTCTGTGCTTGGTGATCCATAATATTACTGGGAGTGAGGTAGCGGTAATAGGCTTGACAGGTGGAGAGGGCTAGGGCTCTGCATGTCCCTTCTAATTGCACAAGTGACCGTAATGGTGTACATTACATCAAGATAGTTAACTAGAGTTCAGTCATCTGTTCAAGTAAAGGTACCCCATGTGTAAAGCAGTGACACTAACCAAAGTGCCTAGCGTAGCCCAAAATAACCCACCCTGAGGTAAGCCTCACATGTGTGACCCTCACCCAACTAGTAGGGCAACATGGAGGCCATGACACCTTATCTACTACCCCCCCCCTACCACCCTCCTACAGGTTAATCAACCTTATCACAGGAAGTGTAGCCTCAGAACCTGGAAAGGCTTCACCTGCATAGAAACAGTGAGCAGGGCAACAAATAGAATAAAATATATGCTAGGTTGACAACGGGAGTCCCTCAGCAGGTAGGTAGTTTTCGCGAAGGGTGTCTGTATTTGATGATTCAAAAGTTGGATAAGTATACTTATAAGCGCTATGCTTTGTCAGAAGCCATTGAAATTATTGAGATTGTAGGACAAATGTACTGTGCTGTCTCATACAGAGGATGTAAAAGCGAGCGTGTACTTTAACACAATTGCTTATTAGTCATTTATGTTCTTTTACCTTATTTCCCGTGCTCCTTTCTCTGTCCTTCTTAGATTGTGTCTCTGTACAGTTTTGTTCTTTCCACTGTACCGTGACTCGGTAATAGCCTCGCTATCCAGATCATCATCTGTCATTTTTGCAATTAGTAGTCAAATTGTACTTGCTGTTCTGGGTTCTGTGTCATCTCACACATATCCTTCTAACTTTCCTTTTTTTTTCCCTCACATTTCTTTTTTTCTGGCTCAAAAAAGTCCATTTAGTCCTGGTTTACTTAGGTCAAAGAGCCATTAGAACCAATAAGGATATCTCAGTTATAAATGGAATCTAATGAGTTGAATTATCTGCTGGTCACTTATAAGTCTTGAAGTGTCCGTCAGAGATTTTTCTGAAATAGTTCTGAAAATGGAGCAGATGATGCTGCCTAAAAAGTAAAGGTGGGCAAATACACATGCAGTGTTGGTCATCTTACTTTAAAAAAGTAATTAGTTAAGTTACAAATTACTTCTCCCAAAAAGTAATTGCGTTAGTAACTCAGTTACTACATTGGAAAAGTAATTTGTTACGCAGCAAAGTAACTGACTTTTTTTTAAATATTCTATTCTGTAACTAAGGGGCAGGTCTGTAAGCAATGGGCGCATTTATTATTATTGTTATATATCGTGTAACCAAGGGGCTGCTCTATTATTACTCTAACCAAGGGGCAGATCTGTTATAGCGTGTAAGCAAGGGGCGGGTCTATTATTATTATATCGCGTAAGGGGCGGATGGCTACAGAAGAGGGCGAATGTTAAATTAATGGGCAGAGCTCGATATATAACAATAATAATAAATGCGCCCCTTGGTTACAGTAATACTAGACCCGCCCCTTATGCCACGTACACGCGGTCGGAATTCTCGTCGGAAAAAGCTCTGATGGTTTTTCCGTCGGAATTTTGCTTAGTCTTGCCTACACACACACACACCAAATTCCGACGGTCAAAAACACCAGGCCTTAAAAAAACATTCGACTGCACTATTAAAAGGGAAGTTTAATGCTTCTGAGCATGCATCGAATTGTTTCCGAGCATGCGTCGGAATTTTGCGTGTCGGAATTGCATACACACGATCGGAAAATCCGATAGAAAGGTTATCCGTCTGAAAAATTTAGAACAGGTTCTCAATCCAAAGTCCGTCGGAAATTCCGACAGAAAAAGACCGATGGGCATACACACGGTCGGAAAATCCGATGAAAAGCTCCCATCGGACTGTTTCCCTCGGAAATTCCGACCACGTGTACGCGGCATTAGTTACACGATAGACGCCCCTTGCAGAGTAGCACGAGCATCGGGAGCGTGCGGCATCGCCTCGTACAATTACATGTTAACTGCGGCTGCGCAGTGTAGATTTCACTCAGAGGTGTTTAGGTTCAGCAATTTTCGTAAGCTCCGTAGTCCTTCGTACTGCACAAGGGCTGCGCCTGCGCAGTACAGGGGGTCCTTATCCAGCGGGGGAACTTTTTCGGCAGGACACCGGAATTACACTACTGCCATCTAGTGGCGGTAGATGTAATTGCAGTAATGCCGCCCAAGTAATGGGAACTGAATTACCATGAGGGGAAAAGTAATCAGATTACTCGTTACCCTCTAGTAAGTAACTGCGTTAAGTAACTCTGTTTATTTTAACTCCGTTACTTACATCACTGTACACATGACTCTGTGTAACAAAAAAAAATCAACCCCAGTGAACTTATAAGATCAGATCAGAGCTGGTGGCAATTATATTCAAAAAGAGATAAGAAAATACATTATACACTTTGGCCTTCACATGTTCTTTGCAAGGTACCAGGAAATCCAGCACCCCTCTTTGACCATGTTGAATGCAGTTAAAAATTTCAGTAGTTACGCAATGTCAACGATCCACAGTCCTTTGTAGCAGAAATAGCAAGGCGCACTGTGCTTTGTGAATGGCCCGGCCGCGGGGGGAAGGACGAGGGGGGCCAAACTTTGGGGGGGGGACCTCACTGCGGCGAGGTCTCCCAGAAGTGTCAAAAACAGGCACCCGCTCCCCTCCAAAAGATGCTAAATGGGGCAGCGGAGGGCATACCTCCGAACATTTTGAGATTGGATTGAGGGACACCTACTAACAAATGTATGTAGGCATAGGACACACCCCCTGCCACACCCCCTTAAAGGAGAATTAACAAAAAAAGGTTAATTAAATCCACAAGGACTTTTTTTTTACCACTACTATTCCTTTAGATTGGCTTTTAAAATGTACAAATGCAGCCATTTAGAAATTGGATGAAAGGTTTAGCACTGGGAAACACCTTTTTGAAAGATAAAAAGTGCATTTTATATACATCTATATAGATCAGACCAAAATGAGGGACAAATGAGGAGGAAAGAGGGATAGAGGGGCATTGCTCCAAATCAGGGACAGTCCCTCGAAATCAGGGACAGTTGGGCGCTATGACGGAAGGGGGAGGAACCAAACAAGCAGAGCTTCCTCTTTTGGGGGGAGCTCCACTTTAAACTCCCATTTCTGACTTCTACCTATAGGTAAGCCTATAATAAGGCTTGCCTATAGGTAGTGTAAATATCTGCTAAACGTGCACAGTTTAGGAGATACAGTATTTACTGTACATGCAGCCAGTGACATCACAGCTGGAGTCCATGAACCCAGAAGGAAGACGGGTGAAGATGGGTGCGTCTGCAGCTCTAACATGTCGGCGCTGTAAGGGCTTTGTTTTAAAGGTAAGTTTAACATAATGTGCTAGTATGCTAGTATGCTTTTGTGCTTTTGTGCTAGCTAGTTCCAGAAGTGGGTGCAGATACCTGTATTATACATGTATCTGCACTCCCCTCCCCCCTGAAAGGTGCCAATTGTGGCACCAGAGGGGGGGGGGGGGAATCCGATAAGCGGAAGTTCCACTTTAGGGTGGAGCTCCGATTTAAGTATCCAGTTGTGTGGCGTACTGTTTTTCCCCACCAGGTGGAGACAGTGGATCCTGAGGATATTATTATACAGGTACTTTACATTGTTTTACATTGTACTGTATTGAATTGCACCACAGCTGTGTCAAGGGGATCGAGTTAAGTTAGTGGGGTTTTTCTCAGAAGAGTGCAGGCCCAATTCAAACTAGCAGCTCCTTCGGGGGTCAGTGCTATATTATATATATATATATATATAATGTTTGGGGGTTCTAAGTAATTTTCTATAAAAAAAAAAATGATTTTAAATTGTAAACAGCAAATCTCAAAAAGAGAGGCTCCGTCCAGAAGTGGTTAACCTGAGCAAATGCTGGAAGCCATAGACATGTCCATGTCCTTTCCTCTGTCCCATCAGGAACTGAATAGAGTAGAAAAAAGAAAAAGGAAAAACTTCTTCCTTAATAGCTTTTTCTTACTGCTGAAAATAAGAAAAACTGTGACCTCTTTCATCTTTATCCCTTTAGAGTCTGTATTCTCTCCAAACGAAATAATCATTTTCCAAAATAAGTCCTCATTTATGCACCACACAAAAGCACTTGTTAAAGAAGAAGATATATTTTTAGCCATCCTGCTGTTCAGCGCAAAGATTTTTCTTACAGGAAATTATTGTAACAGCATTATTATCCCAGATCCCTGGCTGAGTTATTTGAATGCATCCTTTTGAAATGGGGGTGATAACGTGCAAAATTTAAATCACCCCAATTAGTCAAATATTTGTAGTAGGCAGCGAAGGTAAGCAATCACGGATTAAAATAAATCAGGCAATTACCAGCTATTGCATATTTTTTTATTGAGAGTAGAGGTTTGCCATAATACATTAATGCTTTGTAAAATGGAAAGGAGGATTTTACAGATGCCGAAAGGCGGACACGAAAATGGAAAGGCGCATAAATTACCACCGGCGATACTGATTATAATATAAAAAAAGACAGGACAGAAAATTACAGATTTGAGAAATCAGAGGCCAACATTGGAGTTAGAAAAACAAGTAAAATAAGAAAAACTGTGAAATAGCAGAAATCTGTTCCATGGGAATATATCATTATATTTCATACTTATCAGTAGTGCTTAAAGGTTTTGAGTAATACTGTGTTTTGCATTATGGCAATTTTCCTTTATCACCTACAGCATAAAGAGACTTGTCCTAACCACTTCCCACCTGGCCTATAGCAAAATAATGGCGGTGCGGTGGTTTAATTGTTCTGACTGGATGTCATATAATGTCCTTCAGAACAAGCCACCCATGCATGCCCCCTGGGGGGGTGCGCAGGGCGCCGATCGGTGGTGCAGTGTGTCTATGACGTAGGCTCTTTACCATGTGATCAACTGTGTCCAATCACAGCTGATCACAGCATACCTCCTAACATTTTGAGATGGGAATGAGGGACACCTACCAGCAAATGTATGTAGGCATGTGATATGCCCCCTGCCACACCCCCTTAAAAGGAGAATTAATCCAAAAAAAGGTTAATTAAATCCACAAGGGCTTTTTTTTTACCACTACTTGGCTTTTAAAATGTACAAATGCAGCGATTTAGAATTTGAAAGAAGGGTTTAGCAGGGGCGTACCTAGTGCATTTGGCACCCGGGGCGGATCCTATATCTGGCACCCCCCCCCACCTTAAAATGTAAAAACACCCCACTGTGCTCCCTTCATACCTCTGCGTCCTTAAATATCTCTTTGTCACTACTGTGTACATTACACAGCACCCTGCACCCCTTTACAATACACGGCACCCTGCACCTCTGGACCCCTTTACATTACACAGCACTCTGGACCCCTTTACAATACACAGCACCCTGCACCTCTGGACCCCTTTACATTACACAGCACTCTGGACCCCTTTACATTACACAGCACCCTGCACCTCTAGACCCCTTTACATTACACAGCACTCTGGACCCCTTTACATTACACAGCACCCTGCACCTCTGGACCCCTTTACATTACACAGCACTCTGGACCCCTTTACATTAGACAGCACCCTGCACCTCTAGACCCCTTTACATTACACAGCACTCTGGACCCCTTTACATTACACAGCACTCTGGACCCCTTTACAATACACAGCACCCTGCACCTCTGGACCCCTTTACATTACACAGCACTCTGGACCCCTTTACATTACACAGCACCCAGGACCCCTTTACATTACACAGCACCCTGCACCTCTAGACCCCTTTACATTACACAGCACTCTGGACCCCTTTACATTACACAGCAACCTGCACCTCTGGACCCCTTTACATTACACAGCACTCTGGACCCCTTTACAATACACAGCACCCTGCACCTCTGGACCCCTTTACATTACACAGCACTCTGGACCCCTTTACATTAGACAGCACCCTGCACCTCTAGACCCCTTTACATTACACAGCACTCTGGACCCCTTTACATTACACAGCACTCTGGACCCCTTTACAATACACAGCACCCTGCACCTCTGGACCCCTTTACATTACACAGCACTCTGGACCCCTTTACATTACACAGCACCCAGGACCCCTTTACATTACACAGCACCCTGCACCTCTAGACCCCTTTACATTACACAGCACTCTGGACCCCTTTACATTACACAGCAACCTGCACCTCTGGACCCCTTTACATTACACAGCACTCTGGACCCCTTTACAATACACAGCACCCTGCACCTCTGGACCCCTTTACATTACACAGCACTCTGGACCCCTTTACATTACACAGCACCCTGCACCTCTGGACCCCTTTACATTACACAGCACTCTGGACCCCTTTACATTACACAGCACCCTGCACCTCTAGACCCCTTTACATTACACAGCACTCTGGACCCCTTTACATTACACAGCACCCTGCACCTCTGGACCCCTTTACATTACACAGCACTCTGGACCCCTTTACATTAGACAGCACCCTGCACCTCTAGACCCCTTTACATTACACAGCACTCTGGACCCCTTTACATTACACAGCACTCTGGACCCCTTTACAATACACAGCACCCTGCACCTCTGGACCCCTTTACATTACACAGCACTCTGGACCCCTTTACATTACACAGCACCCAGGACCCCTTTACATTACACAGCACCCTGCACCTCTAGACCCCTTTACATTACACAGCACTCTGGACCCCTTTACATTACACAGCAACCTGCACCTCTGGACCCCTTTACATTACACAGCACTCTGGACCCCTTTACATTACACAGCACCCAGGACCCCTTTACATTACACAGCACCCTGCACCTCTAGACCCCTTTACATTACACAGCACTCTGGACCCCTTTACATTACACAGCAACCTGCACCTCTGGACCCCTTTACATTACACAGCACTCTGGACCCCTTTACATTACACAGCACCCTGCACCTCTGGACCCCTTTTCGTTACACAGCACCCTGCGCCTCTGGACCCCTTTACGTTACACAGCACCCTGCGCCTCTGGACCCCTTTACATTACACAGCACCCTGCGCCTCTGGACCCCTTTACATTACACAGCACCCTGCGCTTCTGGACCCCTTTACATTACACAGCACCCTGCACCTCTGGACCCCTTTATATTACACAGCACTCTGGACCCCTTTACATTACACAGCACTCTGGACCCCTTTACATTACACAGCACTCTGGACCCCTTTACATTACACAGCACCCTGGACCCCTTTACATTACACAGCACCCTGCACCTCTAGACCCCTTTACATTACACAGACACCCCCCCCTAACAGCTCTGGACCCCCTGCATGTTACACAGACCCGCCTACAATACAGACCCCCCCTGCAATACAGAATTCCCTACAGTGCAGATCCCCCCCTTCAGTACAGATCCCCCTACAGTGGAGACCCCCCTACAATGCAGAGCCCCCCCCTACAGTACAGACCCCCCCTTCAGTACAGACCCCCCCTACAGTGGATACCCCCCCTACAATGCAGACCCCCCCCCTTTAAGTACAGACCCCCCCCTTACTACAGTACAGACCCCCCCTCTACTACAGTACAGACCCCCCTACTACAGTACAGACCCCCCCCCCCCTACGACCCTTAATGTACCTCATGGTCAGGAGGATTGTCAGCGCGGGACACACAGCAAACTACAAGGAGGAGGGGGAGGCGGAGCCGGCGGCTTCACTCTGCTCGGCTGTATGACACAGCCGAGACAGATCAGAGCCACGGAGAGCCGCGTAGAGCGGCGAACACCCTCCCCCTCTCCCTCCTCTCACCTCACCTGACGCTGGCTGTCACTCACCGCGCCGCTGCTGCGCAAGATATATCAGCGCTCGGCGCGCTGTCCCCGACTCCCCGCTTCCATCACGGAGGGGGGCGCCGGCCTGACACCCCCCCAGTGTGTGGCACCCGGTGCGGCCCGCCCCCCCGCACCCCCCCTTAGTACGCCACTGGGGTTTAGCACTGGGAAACACTTTTTGAAAGATAACAATTGCATTTTATATACATCTATATAGATCAGACCAAAATGAGGGACAAATGAGGAGGAAAGAGGGACAGAGGGACATTGCTCCAAATCAGGGACAGTCCCTCGAAATCAGGAACAGTTGAGAGCTATGATCACAGTGTAAATAGGAAGTGCCGACAGCGCATGAGTAGAGGAGAGCCAATAAACAGCTTTCCGCACATAGGGTGGATCTGCACTGATAATCATCAGCAATCAGCCCCATCAGCAATGCCTGTCCCTGCCCAGACAGCAAGCAATTGTGCTGCAAGTTTGAAAATGACTTGCTAAGCCATTGCTAGACTTGCCAGGCTTCACAAATGTGTTGCACAATTGCAGCAAGTCAGCATTGTGTGACTCCAGATCAACTTTCTTTGCAAACATTCTGCAACTCTGCTGCAAGTTCTGGTTCAATTATGTTGTGCAATAGACATCCCACCACAGGGGGTCACTGTGGCTGAATTTTCATGCTATAGACTTGCAGAGCTCTTGCTGTAGACTCACCACTGCAACTTTGCTCTTGCTACAGACTTGCCATGCAAATTAGCTACAAATTGGAAAAGTGTCAACTAGAACTAGGGCTTCAAGTGCTCAGCAAGTCTTACAATTTACAATTGTAAACACTCTTAAAATTCAACACTGCCACAAATTTGTGGCAAGTTATCCTTGCTATCTGGGTGCCCACCAGTGATGTTCCCCAGTGCCCATCAGTGATGCTAATCAGTGCCCCCCAGTGCTGCCTATCAGTGTCCATCAATGATGTCTGTCAGTGCCTCCTCATCAGTGCCCATCAGTGCCGTCCATTGGTGCCCATCAGTGCCGCCCATCAGTGCTGCATATTAGTGCCTCCTCATCAGTGCCACCTCATCAGCGCACGTCAGTGAAGAAGAAAAATTACTTATTTACAACATTTTATAACAGAAACAGAAAACTTTTTTCATTTGGTTAGAAAAAAATAAAAAAAAGTGGTGATAAAATACCACCAAAAGAAAGCTCTATCTGTCTCAAATTTTTTTTTTAAATTTTGTTTGGGTATAGCATTGCATGAACATGCAATTGTCATTTAAAGTGTGACAATGCTAAAAGCTGAAAATTGGCCTGAGAAGGGGGTGAAAGTGCTCTGTATCGAAGTGGTTAAACAGTAGCATCTGTACCTCTGCATCCACAGTGGCAGTACTTCAGGTGTTGCACCTCCACCTATATCTGGCTCCAAAGAGAAACTGAAAAGGCTGCAATTCTCACTTTCACTTACAGGTCTCCTCCCCACCCCCAAATCTGTGACTTGACAGTGAAGTGAGAATCTTCACAATACTGAGTTAATTTCTCTGTTACTCTGCTCTCTCCTCCTCTCAGCATGCTCCTTTGCACTGCAACACAAGATTCCTTTTTCTGCTTCTGCCTCTCCATCTCTGAGCTATGCACAGCAAGAGAAGCCTGGAGTGGGACGCAGGCTAAAGGGAGGGCTGACATGACAGGGTAGCTCAGGAAACCAGCAAGGATAGGGGTTAAATAAGGGGAGTATACGAGCTGTAGGAAAGGGGGTGGCCAGGTTAGTGTTTCCGGAGGGGGTAGGAGGAGTCAAGGTCCTGGGCTCAGTCTCTTGCCACCGGAAGAAGAAGCAGCTCCTACCCTCCCGCCCCTTTTTTATTTGTGTTTCTGATCATTTATATGTAAAATATATGTGTTTGTTGGCAGTTGGGGATCTTTGGAGGCATTAGAAATTAAGAATAACATGGCTGAAGTGGGAAACCATCTTGGTATGGTATTCTTGGTTGATGCCAGTTAACCAAGGTTTAACTGACATTGGGAGATGGATATCAGCGTGTATGGTTGAGTGGTGCCGTCTGAGTCGGAGCGGCTGCGACTGATGGCCTGGTGTGGACACGCTGATACAGTGAAATGTGATTAGTGCATCCAAGGATCCCTAACAATGGTTTAAAATCTATCTGAAGGAATATTGTGTTTTTTTCCTAATAAAAAAGTTATGGTTAAAAATGTTGAATAAAATGTCTGAGGAGGCCAATTTACTCCAACAGGTGTGGTCTGGTTACTTTATAGGTTAAAGGGGTGTTCCGGGAAAAAAAAAATTAAAAGCCAGCAGCTACACATACTACAGCTGCTGGCTTTTAATAAATGGACACTTACCTGTCCTGCAGTCCCTCGATGTCGGCACCGCAGCTGATGTCTCCATCAGCTGTCGGGTGCTGGCACCGCCATTGCGGGTAAGGTAACCGGGTAGTGTAGCCTTTCGGCTTCACGCTGGGAACCCTACTGCGCATGCGCGAGGCCCCGCTCCTCTCTCCTATTAGCCTGGCAGCCGAGGGAGGAGGAGGGGGGAGCCCCGCGGTGATGTCATGGCGTGATCGCGCCGCGGCATACTTCCGGAAGTGGGAAAGGATACCTATCAAAGACAGGTATTCTGTCCCCCCTCCCTCCCGAAAGGTGCCAATTGTGACACCGGAAGGGGGGAGGAATCCGATGAGCGGAAGTTCCACTTTAGGGTGGAGTTCCGCTTTAAGTTGTGGGGTTGGGTATTTAATAGGAAAAGACAGGTTTGTATAGGCTATACCATAGTCAAGTAGATTGCAATAGTTTATACCAAGATATAAGATGCCAAGTCACATTTATAAAAGTGTCAAAGTGTAGCACCTCCTGTGTGTACAGTGTGGGAAAATTTTGTTGGGCTCCTCTGTTTAGGCTTAGCTGGCAGAGATTCAGGGGCTGAGTCTCTGTTGCCCCATCCCCCCCCCCCCCCCCCCCCCCCCCCCCCCCGCGGCTTCTAAATCTACTGGAGAGCTCTATAACTTAGAGGGTGGAGGGGCAGAGATGAGGCCTAAATTTATGGAGCCTCCTACAATCCCTGGGTGAGAACGGTCAAGAAGGTGTAGAAATAAATATTCTGGAACCTGGCCATGCTGGAGCAGAGTCCAGAGTCCAGTTGCCTGGAGGGGACCCCATGCTAGGGGGCTCTGCCCCTGGGCAGAAGGAGGGATCCAGAGAGAGAAAGAGACACAGCTGAAGCCTCACACCCTTTCAGCCTCAGCTAGGCTTGGCTGAGTCATCCTGGGAGCCATTGAGACCCGTCCAGCAGGAGGCCTATTCATCAGTCAAATATGCTTCGGGATCTACCAAAGGGACTGAGTGAGTAGCTTCATCCACAACACCCAAGAGCCTATAGAGGAGAAGCAGCCAGGTGCAATACCCAGCTAGCTTTCTAGAAAGGGACAGCTTAGAGCCAGTACAGCCACCCTACACCTCTTGCTGGGGGAATCTAAGGATGTCTTGCCATTTTCTACGAATAGAAAGCACCTGTATTGAGTGTTTGGAATCCTTTCTCTACCTGTTGTAATGATCTGTTTATCCTATGGGCGGACATCCTAGTGATTGTTTTGGTAGCCAGTTCTAAGTCCTCAAGTTGCTTTCAAGTTACAGTTCAGGGTATCCCATATCTTGCACTACCTCTCCAAGTTCATCCCCCTAATAAACCAAAAACCAAACCAACTATCCTGGACTGGTTCTTGTCTACTGTGTTTACTGGATGCTGAAAAATTCATGTTGGATGGCTGTGCATGTGAGGGAGAACCTAAAAATCCAGCGGCTCCTAAGGGGGTAGCATTCCACAAGTACTTATATTTTTAAGGTGGACCTTCATCCTCATTGTCTACAATTTTTAGTCCTATTTTGTACCTTCTGCTTTAACCAAATTGTATACTATAGATTTTTTTTTTCATGTTGATATTCACGCGCTTTAATTTTTCTAATTTCGGTGAGAATGACATGGCTGGGACTACCCACATATCCCAGATATCTTCAGGTAAATCCCAGAGTGCTGGCTGTGCATACATGCTACCAATACTGTGCATGCGCAGACAGTGCTCTTGTTAAGGATTAAAAGAAAGTTCCCAAGTAGCGTGCTGGGTGCACATGCACATCATTTTTTGTTCTTCATGGAAGAAGAGGGGCAGGTAGAAGAGAGTTCAGGAAGTCAAAGGAGAAAGACAACTCACTCCGATTGGCCACGGCATTTAAAACAAAATGATTGCAGAAAAAAAAATCAATCCTGCATTTAATTGATGAACCCCTTCGCTGCCAAAGCCATTGTGGGTTTTTTTTGCACACATTTAAAAAAAAGAATTTTAGGCCTGAAGATTAGTTAAAACCCTCAGAGATTATGTATGAGACCCTGGCAAATAAAATGGTGGTAATTCCAAATGTATATTGCACACAAAATTAGTGCAAGGGTTTAGTGTCTAGACATTGAATTCTGTGCTTAGGACCTATAAAATGGCCGCCGACTTACCCCAATTCCCCACCAAAAGTGGAGAATGTGAAGAATTATATCAGGGAGGTATGGGTGGTGCTGCCCAACAAAGATATATAAAATATGTGCTAGTGTACTATTGTGTTTGTAGTTCATAAGTCAAACCACAGCATCTATACAGATTACTAAGTGAAAAGGTGTACACTGAAAATGAAATTGGTCACACCTCATACAAAAACATCTAATGTGACCATAAAGTGCAATGAAACCAAAAGAATAGAAAACGCATAGGGTGGTGTTTGTGCGTCATTGCGTCACTTCCGGTTTTCGGAGCTTCAGTCTGTGGAATGCAGGGTGTCCTGGATACAGTTTTTTCTACATATTGCACCCTCTTGTGCTAGAATTGTAGATTTTTTTTGGTGTTAAAGTTCCAACGACAATCAATAAGTACCCAACAGTGCAGCCTTTCAGTGTCCATCAGTGTCACCTATTAGTGCCCATCAGTGCCACCTATGAGTGCCCAGTGCCGCCTATCAATGCCCATCAGCGCCGCATATCAGTCCCACCTATCAGTGCCCATCAGTGCTGCATATCGGTGCCCATAGTCGGTGCCCATCAGTGCCACCTCATTGGTGCTGCCTTATCAGTGCCCATAAGTGCAACTTATCAGTGCCCATCAGTGAAGGAGAAAACTTACTTATTTACAAAATTTTATAACAAAAACTAAGAAAAACTTTTTTTTTTCAAAATTTTCTGTCCTTGTTTATTCGTTTAGCAAAAAATAAAAAAAAAAACGCAGAGGTGATCAAATACCACCAAAAGAAAGCTCTATTTGTTTGTGGGAACAAAATGATAAAAATGTAGTTTGGTTACAGTGTAGCATGACGGCGCAATTGTCATTTAAAAAGTGACAGCACTGAAAGCTGAAAATTAGCCTGGGCAGGAAAGTGCAAAAGTGTCCTGTATTGAAGTGGTTAAGGTCTTATACTTTGCTACACAGCACTTTGTGCTTACAAATTTTCTGTTCATTGGTTTTTATTGCACTTTATGGTCACATTAGATGTTTTGATATGAGGTGTGATCAGTGTACATCTTTTCAGTAATCTCTATAGATACTGTGGTTTGACTTATGAACTACAAACACGTTTTTTTCTTAAAGGGATAGTACACTAGCACATATTTTTAGGGCTGTGGAAATTAAAGATTAATTCCTTGATGAATCTTTAATTTTTTTGATCGATGAAAAGTCTTTTGTTCGGTGCTCGCCTCTTCGCCGGCTTCCAAGCCTTCAGGGAGTTCCTTCGGAGATCCGGTGACATCACGGACATCGTTGTCAATGTGCTCCTCCCCCCATTCCCCAAGTGCCTCCGTCTGCTAACGAAGGAAAGGGGGAGGAGTCCGGTGACGTCGAAGTTCTGATTGAACGTAACGCGTATAGGGAGGAGCTACGCATGATGTCACCCGCTGCTGCCCTACGGAACTAACACGATTGTCGGCTTTGTTTTTATCATCTTTATGTGAGTAGTTTGTGTTTGAACACAAAAATGTAATCTTATACTTAAGCGGTGAGCACTTAGATCTTTTCTTTCTACCCATGACCTGGCGTCCTTGCTGAGATCTAAGGAGACGCGAGAGAAGTTTATGGTCCGTGTTAACCCTCTTGATACCCACTTGCATGACCACCTGTTTGCACAGGGGTCCATGCCATAAGGTGAGAGTGATTAGTTAGACCGGAGGTGGAGGGATTGTCACGCTACTGTGGAAAAATAAATTACTTACGTCAGTGCTACATTTAAAACGTATTTGTGTGAACTGTGAAGTTAAGTCCTGGATTGTGGAAACTAACTAGTGTCGGGTGATTGTATATAGTGCTGTCATTGTGCCGGAGCCACAATGACGTCACTCACACGCATGCGTGCGGGAGTCCTCCGTTCCGGCAAGTGATGTGGCTGCATGCAGAGTGAATATCTCCTAAACCCTGCACATTTAGGAGATATTCATTTTACCTACAGGTAAGCTTTATTATAGGCTTACCTGTAAGTCAAAATTACCAAGCGGGGTATACAACCGCTTTAAGCCTTAAAATTCCCACTCCTGCAATTGCAAACTTTGGTACACAAGATTTTCCATAGGTGATGCCTTAAAAGCATCTACAGGTCATTACTTTAGCGTTAACCATGAATAAGAGCGCTAGAATGCATGCACTCATTTCATCATTTGTGGTGATATGTAACATGTGCCCATCAAATTCTGCCACTGTGCCAAACGCTGCCAGTGTGCCCATCATATGCTGCCAGTGTGCCCACTGAATGCTGCCAGTGTGTCCTTGAATGCCTCCAGTATGTCCCCCCCCCGCCCACTCACTGTCTGCCCGGCACTTACCCCGACTTGGTGGGGCAGTGGTTGACAGCGATGAGTGGGGTCCTTTGTGCTGTCCTCATCTACCGTCCTCTCCTCCTGATAGGTGTCCAATAGCGGTGCCTGTCGTTTCAGCCAATCAGGTGACAGGTAACAGACCCGAGCACCTGATTGGCGGAGAGGCAGTTTATTTTTATTTTTTAATATTCATTCGCTTTTCTAACACTAAAATGCCCATTATGGCGCTCTCAGGTCACTTTTTTTGAAGCCTATTAGAGCCTATGGCTCTAATCAAGTGCTTCAAAAACACCCAGGGCGCCTGAATAGGGAGTGACAGCAGCGGACATAGATAGATTCATGCAATGCATGAATTTATCTATTGGTGATAGAGGGGGTGGCAGGAGAGAGGGGGCATCGCCCGTGCGCCCTTATGGACGCATCACCACTGGTCCAAAGTATATGGACTAGGGGTCCTATGTGATATCAGATTCCTATGAGAGATTCTCTTTAATTAGATATTAGAGGTCTATTAGACTTCTGATTTCTCATATGCCTTCCAATGAAGCTAATGGAGCGCAGACCATCCAGTGGCAGCCGAACCCAGAAGTAATGTAATGCACATCGCTTCGGTGTTCATTCTAGTTTTTCTGAAGATTAGTGAACAAATATTTGCTGGTCTCACTGCCCTCTATGGTGGGACAGCAGGGGCACAGGCAAAATGCCTGGGGTGGGGGGAGATGGTACACTGCCAGGGGGTTTAGTTGTACAGTTAACCACTTAAGCCCCGGACCATTAGGCTGGCCAAAGACCACACGGTGGCAAATTCAAAGCTACGCACAGGTACGCCCATTTGCGAAACCGTGCCATTCTGCCGACGTATATGTAAATGCGGCGGTTGGCAAGTGGTTAAAGGGTAACTCCACTTTCGTGGGGAAAAAAATAGCAAATAAAGAAAAAATAATATAGCGTGTACAATTGCGATACAGGTCATTTTATAATTGAATGTTATTAAAAATCACCATTCCTTTTCGATCTGCAGCAGCTGTAATTTTCTATAAATGCAATGCAATATGGCTACCTGGAGTTGTTCTGTACCCAGAAATATAATTTCCTGCTTGTGTGATTGAATCACTGATTTTCCCAGAAGTCTGCTAAGATTTCAGGCATCTCCTGCAACAAAAATTACATTTTTGGTGAGATATTTCCAATATCCAATCTAAAGGGATGCAGGCCCAGCAGCTTTCCTAATGAGTGCTCTTCAGCTGCCACAGTGGACTGATAAGTATAAAACCACTCCCATTAGACCCGCACAGAGGCACAGACAAACACATTTGGATTTCTTAAGAATAACAAAAGATAGGAACCTGCAACAAAGGTTGTTATAATCCTTCCAATGTACATAGATCACCCAGAGGGGAATGTTTTTTTCTCAACAAAAGTCAAATTACGCTTTAACCACTTTCAGACCGAACCATTTTGCTGGCCAAAGACCAGACCACTTTTTGTGATTCGGCACTGCGTCGCTTTAACTGACAATTGAGCGGTCGTACGACGTGGCTCCCAAACAAAATTTACGTTCTTTTTTTCCCACAAATAGAGCTTTCTTTTGGTGGCATTTGATCACACCTGTGGTTTTTATTTTTTGCGCTATGAACAACGCATTATTTTTTACTTTTTGCTATAATAAATATCCCCCAAAAATGTATTAAAAAACATTTTTTTCCCTCAGTTTAGGCCGATACGTATTCTTCTACATATTTTTGGTAAAAAAAAAAATTGCAATAAGCGATTATTGATTGGTTTGCGCAAAAGTTATAGCGTTTACAAAATCGGCGATAGTTTAATGGCATTTTTATAATTTTTTTTTTTTTTTACTAGTAATGGTGGCGATCAGCGATTTTAATTGTGACTGTGACATTATGGCAGACACATCGGGAATTTTTGACACATTTTTGGGACCATTGTCATTTATACAGCAATCAGTGCTATACAAATGCACTGATTCCTGTGTAACCGACAGTGAAGGGGTTAACCACTAGGTGGCAGTTTAGGGGTTAAGTGTATCCTAGGGGCGTGTTACTAACTGTGGGGGGCGTGGCTGTGTTTTACACATCACTGATCTCTGTTCCAATCGCAGGGAGCAGAGATCAGTGACACTGTCACTAGGCAGAACGGGGAGATGCTTGTTTACTTAAGCATCTCCCCGTTCTTCCTCTCCGTGAGACTATCGCGGGACCCGCGATCCGACCGGCGCGCACGCGATGGCACGGCGGCAAATTTAAAAGGGACGTACCTGTACGCCCATTTGCCTGTCCGTGCGATTCTGCTGACGTACATCTGTGTGCGCCGGTCAGGAAGTGGTTAATGCTCAGTTCACACCTCTGCGACATATGATCCGAATTGTGAGACTCCAAGTCGTATGAAAAGTCAAATTCAAGGTTTCCCTATAAGAGCAGTCTTAACTGACGCTACACAAGCCGCTCCGACTTTAGAAAAGGTTTTTGCGCTACTTTGGTCCAACTTGGGTGTGCGATTCCAGCCCTTGTACAGGCTCCTAAATAGCATCCAAGTCAGATCAAGTCGGAAAGGAAGTTGCAGGGCTTACGACTTTGCCGTTGCAGCAGTGTGAACCAAGCCTTATGTGTAATGTAGTCAAATGTAATGCTTATGTTTTTTTTTTTTTTCAATTACGCAATAATTTCAAGCAAGCCTTCAACTATTTTCAGACAACTGAGGTGAAGTTCCTCTTTAATGATATAAGGCAGTATTTAATGATATATCGTTACAATCTCAGCCTAGTGTTGCAGAGTTCAAATAACTCCGGACTGAGATGATAACAACAAAGGCTAAAAACAAAGAACAAAGACTTTTCAGAAGTGGCTACCAAGACTAGGTTTTTACTAAAACATCCCCAAGGTCATGCAAAAACACAGGACCATCTAAGAGAGGGGAGAAGCTGAACACAAAGTAATATATTCATCCCATAGCTGGAGTCTCTCAGAGGGATCTTAAATATCACAATCCTGTGTCTTTCAAGTCCAGTAATACAAGGAGAACTCAATACCCAAACACAAGCAAATTAACCTGGTATATGCAGTACAGTGCAAGGAGGAATGCAACGGCCTGGACATTGGGGAGAAAAACCAACCTCTCAACAAATGAATGGCCAAACATAGGGCAAACTCTAGGGGGCAAGACTCAGAAATTTTCCTTCACCTTAAAGCAGAACTGAAGAACCTAAAAGGGGAAGTTCCGCTTTAAGTACTCCTCCCCTGCCATGTTTGGCATGTATTTTAATTTTTTTTTGGGGGGGGGGCTGAGTGGGTACCTCATTTTGACAGGTACCTGCTCCCACTTTGCTTAGGCGACCTGGGCAGAAGTTCCCTCCACCTTCCCTCCTTGCAGTCTTCTGAGACACGTCACAGATCCCAGAAGACTGCTGCATATTCGGCTGCCCACAGTTAGGATGACGCTGGGATCCCAAAGGCTAGTGAAGAACTAGCTCAGGTGAAGACGGAGCTGAATCCTTGGACAGGTAAGTCTCCTCTTATTAAAAGTCAGCAGCTACAGGATTTGGAGCTGCTGACTTTTTTTTTCTTTACAGAGTGAAGCTCCTCTTTAAGAAAAAGGAACAGTGAGGTGCATATGTTGGACAGAGAGGACAACTTGTGCAGAAGAAGCCATCTAAGTCAAACTGGACTGAATCAACCATCCCAAAACAAGGGCGGGAGCCTTCTATACCACATCTAATCCACATATAAACTGTTTTAACAATTCACCATTTCATCCATGTAAACCAAAGTAAATAACACTTACGTTGACTTCCTGAACCAAAGGATGGCATTATCAAACTAGAACAAGATGGTTCCATCGTTTTCATACTTCCAATCTTGTTCTTGGACAATAAACTTATCATTTGACACATTCTATGGTTTTGGATTAAGTTGACTGTGCTACCGGTTTGGATACAAATGCTGCGGTATTTTCCTGACATTCATTAGAACTGAAGAAGTGTCTTTAACTTTACACAACATGCCCATTTGAATGTAACAAACCACTACTAGCTATACCAGGGTTTCTCAACAAGGGTTCCTCCAGAGTATTCTAGGGGTGTCATTGAGCAGTGAGCAATTTCAGCCTCAAAGTTCAATTCCGATTGATCTTTTTAGCTATCTGTAAGGGGGTAATTCTTCCCAATTATCACAGGTTTAAGGAGCATGTCACTAACAATCACACTCAGGGCCGGCGCTACCACTAGGTGAACTAGATAGGCCTAGGGCGCAGCCACAGCCGCTGGCTTCCCTATTCTCCACCAGCTTCCCCACACAGTCTGACGATCTTCCCCACCAGGGCCGCCTTTAGGAGGAACAGCCCATACACATGTAGGGGACCAGGGCGTGCCCAAATAACCAATCAGTATCCCTGCTGCCACAGCTGTGCCGCTCAGCAACAGCGCAGTCACTGAGAATACGGTGGGTAACAGCATCCATTGCCGCCGCCGCCCGCTGTTCTCAGTGCCAAGGTTTGGTTTCTAGGACATTCTAACTGTGAGGACCCCATTGAAAGGGATTGGGCTCTAGAGACCATGATGTAAGGGGGTTTTGGGGACCTGATGTAAGGGGAGCTCTGGGGACCCTGATGTAAGGGGGGTGACTTTGGGGATCCTAATGCAAGGGGGACTCTGATGTAAGGGGGAACTCTAGGGTCCCTAATTTAAGGAGGGGAGACTCTGGGGACCCTCATGTAAGGGGGGACCTTGGGAACCTAACGTAAGGGGAGATTTTGAGGACCCTAATGAAAGTGGGGTCCCTGATGTAAGGGCAAACTCTGGAGACACAGATTTTAAGAGAGGGAACTCTGGGACCCTTATGTAAGGGGGGAACTCTAGGGACCCTGATTTAAAGAGAGGGGGCTCTTGGGACCCTGAAGTAAGAGGACATAACTTTGGGGACACTGATGAAAGGAGGGGGAACTTTGGGGACCCTAATGAAAGGGGTAAACTGTGATGTAAAGGGGTCAGGCCCCAAATTTCTGATGGCTGCCTTGTTCCCCATACACTGCACCAAAATTCTGCATACTGTTGCAGGATTGGATGATGTTAGTTGGAGATGAAGCTGTCTCCTGCAAACTTCAGCTAATCATTGAAGAAGAGATATCCAGCCAAAGAGGTGCATGCCAAGCCATGCTACGTGCAAGATCTATTCCTCCCAGCTTCCCAGTCAGTCTCTACACCGAGCTAACGTTGGCAAGGAGTAGGGGAGGTGAAAGTAGCTGGTCTTGCCTAGAGCACAAAATAGCCTAGCACCGGCCCTGATCAATCTAATGTATCATGAATTGTAGATACAATCATTTTTAGCAGGGGTTCCCTGGGACCAGAAAGTTATTTCAAGGGTTCCTCTGTGTTTAAAAGGTTGAGAAAGGCTGAGCTATACCATGATCAGGGTGAATGAGGATGAGTGAGAACCTTTGCAGACATGTTGGGGTAGATTTATGAAAATTGGAGATTGCTAAATCTGGTGCCGCTCTGCATAGAAACCAATCAACTTCCAGGTTTTATTGTCAAAGCTTAATTGAACAAGCTGACGTTAGAAGCTGATTGGCTAATATGCAGCTTGGCAAAACATGTTAAAGTTGCACTAAATGATAGTTTTGATATGATAGTATGATATGAAATTAGAAGCTGATTGACTACCATGCACAGCTGCACCAGATTTTGCACTCTCCAATTTTAGTAAATCAACACTGTTGCGTCTATTGGGAAATGTTCATTTCAATTTGTTGTTGTGGTGTGTAAATAGTTATTTCTGGTTATCTAGAATTAACAATTAATTTAAAAGCTGGATTTTTGCATATCATAACATAGCCAATCACAGGGTTGCTAGGGTTACTGATTCTGGTGTATGACAAAGACTGCAACAGAAATACAGTTGGGTCCGTACTGTTGTGTTGGTTCCATGGTTTGCACATTTTTGTTAGTGGAATAACGTACAGTAAGGAAACAGTTTGCCCACTCTTCTCGTCGGTTGGTCTACTTGTGAAACTAAAGCTACCATTCCACTGGAGCAAAAGGAAGCAACACAAGAACGTTGGCTGGAAAGGTGAGGGGAAGGGGGCGTAGCGTCAGAAAGAATAACTCTGACCCTGCATAAGGCAATGAGGTAACATAGGAAATACTAACAACATGACAAGAACAAAATATGGATGAACTCCATGTTTCAAGAAACCAGTTACTTTGATGGAATGGATCAAGCTGAAGAAGGTTTTCAAAAGTCTGTTGGACAGGGTTTATGAAAAACTGATAAAAGGGCCATTAGGCAAATTTCCATCCAAATGTCAAAGTCAAAATGATTCTTAGAAAATACAATGATAGTCTGAAAGAAAACGATTTGTCAAATACCTGCATAGAACTTTTTACGCTGAGCATCTTCATGTCCCATAACCATAATGAGGTAAATCTCACATAAATGTCATATTCATTGAACTAATTATTACCCAGTGGCAGGAACTGACCTTCTACATATGCTGTGTCGGGTTAGTTGTAGAAAAAGGTTCTATAATACGCTATAACAAAATTACTTTAGTCTTGTTTGTGCAATAAATACTTTAAGTTATGTATTGTGGTTTATTAAATCAGGCCCTTGAATTGAAGCTATAGTTTGTTTTGGTTTTGTATATAGATTAAAATAATGAGTAAAAAAATGGAGAACATTTCTTGAAAGAAAAATAGACGAGGCAGTATATTTAAAGGTTTTCACTGGAAACAAATGTAAATGTTACTGATGGCAAAATATATGGCTCAAATCTCAACTTTTACAGTAAATCTCTTTAGTTGAGCTCTTTCAGACAATACTCGTTGGCCCTGCAACAAAATTGTTGCTACCCCACCAAAGGGGGGCCATTCACACCACTGCATTATGTTGCCATTCTTGATGTCTTCCACTGTAGGATTCCTACTCTCTAAAGGTCGGGAGGTGTATCTTCAGACTTGATATAGATGCACCCTCCATGCTCTTTCTGGCTTAACTACTGCTAAACTATTCCAACATTCCTTTTAGAGATTTTAGCAGCATATTTTTCATAAAAAGTCTCTGACAGACTTCATTAGAATTTTTCAGTCAGTGGCCACATAGTGATTAAAGCCAACAGAAACATGCACATGATTAACATATTTGTACTAAACTAGAAAATGTATTTCCTGGCGAAAATGCGTGGGAATGCTGAATAGCATCAAAACTGCCCCATCATATTGCCCCATCAAAACTTCCCCATTATATTGCCCCCATCAAAACTGCCCATCATATTCCTCTATTATAAATCAGTACATGGTGTGTCTGTGCTCTCTCCCACCGCCCATAACTGTGTATAAGAAGCTTTGGTAACCATGGAAACAAAACAGACAACAAAAGCCTGGATGCCCTAAATTTTCTGAAATTTTCTGAAACGATCACTAAACTTAAACAGCTTTTTTACAAAAACTGTAAAAGATTTCAAACTAAAAAAAGATATAGCCAGATATTAGAATATTTTGTGAACATTTTAAAGTGTGTTTGGCGTCTGTAGATGAAAGTATAAAGGAGCTGAAACTTTTGGTAGCGGAAGAAGATTTTAAGGATTTTAAGCATGCTCTCATTGACTTCAATGTAAAAAAAAAGTGTTAAAAAGCTTAATATTTTAAAAAGTATAAATAATAGAAAAAAAGTTGAAGAAGTCCCATCATCAGATGAAAGAGCTGAACATTTTAAAAGTTGAATGGCTTTAATAGATGAAAGTATGCAGAAGTTACGCAGACCCAAAAAACATACAGAATAATACAATTAAAAAGATTAATAATAAATAAAAAAACGAACAACAATAGTGGGACTGCTGAAGCATTGCCACGAATGAGGGACCCTCAAGTAGCATGATAATCCATCCTGGATGGATGGTGAACTGGTTGTGACATAGTTACCAACTGTTCCTCATCCGAAGGGATTGTCCCTCTTTTGGAACCTAATCCATCTCTTCCTCTATCCTCCTCAATTGTCCCTCTTATTGGTCTAATGCAGGAGTCACCAAATTTTCTAAACAACGGGCCAGCCAGGCTAATGTCCTTCAGACATTAGGGGTGCTGGACTGTGTTCAGTAGAAGTAGAAAATACCCTAGCATCAGTAGGATTAAACAATGCCTCAGACTTGGTTGTTAGTGGGAGAACCAAGAAATTACATGTGGTCCACAGGGAAAGGAATAGTGCCCATCATCATTAGTATTGGAGCAAGCAATAGTGCGCCATCATTGGGAGGAATAGTGCCCCATCCTCGGCATCAGTAGGAGGAACAGTGCCCCATCATTGGTGTCACTGGAAAGAATCGTGCCCCATTGTTGATATCAGAGGGTGGAATAATGCCCCATTGTTGGTATCAGCTGGAGGAATAGTGTCCCATTGGTGGTGTCAGTGGGAGGAATAGTGCCCTATTGATGGTGTCAGTGGGAGGAATAGTGCCCCATCGGTGGTATCAGTGGGAGGAATAGTGCCCTATTGATGGTGTCAGTGGGAGGAATAGTGCCCTATTGATGGTGTCAGTGGGAGGAATAGTGCCCCATCGGTGGTGCCAGTGGAAGGACTTTTGGAAGTACCAGTCTAGGAGCTGCTGTATAGGGTATTACATGACACTGAAGTCAAATTTAGTTACTTATTTGCAGTTAAAATACATGTATTATTATTATTTTCTCCTTAATGAATGTATAATAGCACAATTTGGTTCTGCTTCTGTGTGGAGTTCAGCTTTAAATATTTACCTGGAAGTTATGCCTCTGGATTGCTTTTCAGACCCAGATAACAGGCTTTCAGGAGAGGCAGTGGCTACCCCCAAGAAAGATTTTACATTGAGATGCCGCTTGAACATGTGCCTTAGACATTATGGCACAGTCCCATTGACTTAAATGGGACATGACTGGCAAGTGTCACCACCTACCAACTGTGACATGCTGTAAAATTTGCCACACCGCAAAGTGACTGCGGCAATGTATACATGACCCAGTTAACTTGCTGGTAGGTGGTCGGGTAGGGTGGTAACAGCACGGAACTATTGCTTAGCTATCTGCAGCTTGCAGCTGCAGGCATCACCCCGGTACCGTTTTTTAGAGCCAGTGGTTGGCTTTCTTATGATAACAACTAATGCGGCTAAAAAGCCGCTCGGGTGTTACCCCGAGCAGTGGGAGGGGACGTCTCCCCCTCCCGCTGCCTTTTTTGACTCTCTTGTTCCACCGGGAGGCCCAAGCAACCAGCCGGCACATCCTCCGGCTGGCCAGAGACCTGAGCAAAGCCAGAATTGGCTTAGATCGGGTCTCGGATCTAGTAACCCAGAAGCAATGTCATGACATCACTTTTGATTTACAGAAGACTTATAGGCGCCAAATTAAAAAAAAAATTACAGCATTTAACGGTTTGGCAGTTTTGAATGCTTTTAAGTGCAAAGGTCCCTCGCTAAAGAGTACCTGGCACTGCCTATTACTGTCACAAGGGATGTTTACATTTCTTGTGACAGCAATAAAAATGATCATTATTTTTTTTTTAAAGCGACAGTGTAAAAATAAAAAAAATAAAATACATAAGAAAAAAGCGCCCCATCCCTCCGTGCACAGAAGCGAACGCATACGTAAGTCACTCCTTCAAATGTAAACAGTGTGCAAACCACACGTGAGGTATTGCCGCGATTATTACAGTGAGAGTTATAATTCTAGCACAAGATCTCCTCTGTACCTTTAAATTGGTAACCTGTTTAAATCATCGCCTATGGAGATTTTTAAGTACCGTAGTTTGTCACCATTCCACGAGTGTAATTTTAAAGTATGACATGTTAGGTATCTATTTACTTGGCTTAATATGATCTTTCACATTATACAAAAAAATTGTGCTAACTTTACTGTTATATTTTTTTTTTAATTCATAAAAGTGTAAAAGTTTCCTCTAAAACAAATTGCATTTTGAAAAACCGCTGTGCAAATAAAGTGGGGGTTATTTACGGAAGGCAAATCCACTTTGCATTGAAAGTGCAGTCGCTCTAAATCTAAGGGGTAGCTCTGAAATGAGTGGAAGCTCTGCTGATTTTATCATCCAATCATGTGGAAGCTAAAATGCTGTTTTTTATTTTCCTTGCATGTCCCCCTCGGATCTACAGCGACTTTACTTCCAAGTGCACTTTCAGTACAAAGTGGATTTTCCTTTAGTAAATAACCCCCAGTGTGACATAAAATATTTCAACGATCTCCATTTTATTCTCTAGGGTCTCTACTAAAATATATATATATATATATATATATATATATATATATATATACACACACACACACACACACCGTATTTATCCGTATAACACGCACTTTTTCCCCCTAAAAATCGAGGGAAAGTCGTGGGTGCGTGTTATAAGCAGATTCCCCCCAAAAAAAGTGAGAAAAAAAAACGAGCGCCACCAAAAAAAACAAAAAATAGCGAGCGCCGCAAAAAAAAACGAGCACCCTTGAAAAAGACGTGCCGACTGTTCGGCTCCGCTCGCAGTTTCGCCTCCCTGCGCTCGCTCCCGAAACAGAAGGGAGGCAGGACTGCGAGCGGAGCCGAACAGTCGGCTCGGTCTATTTCGTCGGCGCTCGGTCTTGCAAATGACACTGGGCAAGCTGCAAATGACACTGGGCAAGGCTACAAATGACACTGGGCAAGGCTACAAATGACACTGGGCAAGGCTACAAATGACACTGGGCAAGGCTGCAAATGACACTGGGCAAGGCTGCAAATGACACTGGGCAAGCTGCAAATGACACTGGGCAAGGCTGCAAATGACACTGGGCAAGCTGCAAATGACACTGGGCAAGCTGAAAATGACACTGGGCAAGCTGCAAGTTTGCATGTTTGAGGGTTCTAAGTAATTTTCTAGCAGAAAATACAGATTTTAATTTGTAAGCAACAATTATCAGAAAAAGGCTTAGGCATAAAGGGGTTGAAGCCATTTTGGATTTAGTAAAGCTTTTAAGAGATGGTCTTTATACAATCCAGTATAAAAAATCTCCGCTTCTGTCTACACCAATCTTGTGATCTAATGTATGCATGCAGAGCTCATTTCATCATAATGAGCTTTATGCAGACTGTTCTGCACAATGACTTGGTATAGGTTAATCACCTATCTCGCACTCCTATGATCTCCCAGAAAGACCACCAGATGGCAGACTAGCACAGCGCATGGCTAGAATGCGACACATTTAGCTCTGCCAGAAAAAGGTAATTCTGTGCAATTACAGTGACAAAAACATTAGACAAGAAATATTAATAGGATTTTAGCTGTGTAGACATTATTTAACCCTTTTGCTGCATTATGTTGCAATAAATCACATCACATATATTCCAAAAACGCATCATGACAGCTAATGAAATAGTGTGCGTGTTCATTCTGCTGCCTTACGCCAATAAAACAGCTGTATGAGCAAACAAATAAGGTAACAGAGGTAATGCTAAAGCATAGACTGTGCACCCATTGCGATCTAATACTATCAACTGCCAGCCTGCAACAGCTGGAAGATATACAGGGAACAACAATTCAAAATGTCTAAATAGAATACTGTGCTGGTAGTCAAAAACTCAACACTCCTTTTCATGACTCTAATGTACTTCGGGTGACCGGAAGGAAGAAGCAGACTACGGAGGAATAACAAAGATACGCTGGTAGGTTAATTGGCCCTAGTATGTGTAAGTATGCATATGAGCTAGCTGGTCCTGGGAGTTGTAGTTCTACAAGCAAGTTTGTCCTGGTGGTAGAAGAGAAGAAGTGTGTATATACCAGTGGTGTATATAGTTATAGTCCCCAATTTCCTATCTGCAATCAAGTGGGCATCCTATAAGTATGCTATTCCCATCCAAGTTAAATCCCCTAAATAAAAAAACAAAACAAAAACAAGTACAAGGACTATTTCTTGACCGTTGGATGTCTGGGAGATTGTGTGCCTGGCTGTGCAGGGTGAGACACGGACCACAACTACCAGCATCCCCTACGGAGGTAGCGCTACATTTGGGGGCTTGTTCTGAGACTGTCTGCTCACGGGTAACCTGCCAGCCGTTGCCCCTAGCAACCTATGTTGACCGAGCCAGGGAACTGTACTTGTTTCAGTGCATGAGAAGTGACTAATCCGAGGGAAGAACTCGTGTGCTCTGCCTACCCACAACTAACCACAGTAACCAGGTGCCATTGTCCATAGCAACTAGCGGGAGCTGCCATCAAGTCCAAAGTATTGTGACCCTGCTTACCCAGTTGCCCCAACCGCGGCTGGGACGGACACTTGTGCTAACCTTAAAACACAGTGAACTTTACCATGTGCTGTCACCCGTGGCAACCACGGCAGGAAACTGCACCCATAGATTACAAATATGCCAAGCAATCTGCTCATGCTGGACATTCTAACTTTATCCTCCAAACTCCTGCTTCATAAATTAAATTGTGCCTGGAGATGTCTACTGTTGCCCGGGGTGATCAGGGTAAGCCAGCGGGTGCCTGTGGGTGAGATAGTTCTGATTGTATTCCCTTCAGTGAGACATGGGCTAAAAACATTATTGTTGCTACCGACAACTACAGTGAAAGTCAGCAGGCCACTTGTTCTCAGTTGCTCGGGCACAGTCGGTGCTGTGCGGCATGTCTGGACAAGTTCTGCAAGCATCAGAAGGCCTGAAAACTTCAGTACAGCTAACAAGAAGTTACAGTCATACGCACCGGAAGAGGCTTGGGGGAAGCTTGGGGGTGGAGCTACACCCCAGAGAAAATCCAGTGCACCCTGCTAGCAGACACACCGAGACAGAGGAGCAAGATGGCAGAGTGTGCTTGTGTGTTTCCAGTACTGACCTGGTTGCCTGATCTGCAGGAGCGGACACTGGTGGACACCGGTGTCCGGTTGGAGCATCGCTAGGGATTCGCACTCGGGATGATCGAGGGGATGGACCGACTGTGCCTGCTGTGTCCAGAATGCCGGATACTGACCGCGGGGGGCAGTGCCTGGATCCGGTGCAGGCATAGCGGCAAATCACTCACATGGCTAATATCCAGCCAGCAGGGGCCACAGTGCTACAACGTGGACCTGCAGTCAGGACTGTGCCAATTACATCCACGAAAGTCCCGGAAGACCGGAAGGCCGGAGTGGGTCTTGCATCATCCACGAAAGGCAGGGTTGAGTCTGAGCCTGGTGACTCCCCTGCGAACACCAACGACATAGGGGAAGAGAGATCTGTCATGGCCTGCGGCCTGGTCGGGGACCTGGTAGCTGTAAGTACTGCCCAGCAGAAACCAGATATTGTCCCTGAAATTCTGGCTGACCCTATGTGTTCTGCTGACCCCACCTAGAGCCAGTGCAGGAGGGAGATGTGCCCTCAGGTGAGCCAGTAGGGGAAGGCGAGGACAGGGCCATAGATTTGGGTTCTCAAGTTGGAGTTAAGGTCCCTGGAAGTGATAGCAGATTGGTCATCCCACAGCAGCTCGGAGAAGGAATGGGATATGGGAGGCTCCCAGGTCCAGGAAATCCAGTCCGAGGTGGTAGATGTGCCAGATCTGGTTGTGGGAGCTGAAGAAGCTGCAGGAACCCCCATCAGCAACAGACAACTCTTTTTCAACAGACCCCCCACTACCCAGGCCAGAGCAACGGAATTCAGGCAGTGGGTCAAGAGGTCCCATAAAGCTTGTGTCTTGCCAGGAAAAAGGGAAGCCAAGAGAACTGCCCAGGTTTTAGCGAGAAGTTTAGCGAAGTGGGGTCTGGACTACCCCTATGTCCCTTCCCACACCATGGACATTGTTGAAGACTCCCGGGGAGAGTGGAAGGATGACCTGGTGTGGGAGTACCTGCACATCCCCAAGCCTTTGTGGGTGCCAGAGTGTGAGGGGACCTGGGCCTGGTTTCAGGACATTCGGAGGGAATGGAGGCTGGGGAAAGCAGTCTACAAAGTGAAATCAGGACAGCCTGTTAGGATCCACTCTGTCTCCATCAAAGAGGAATGGGGCGGTAGGAAGAGACTGCGCTGACCCGCATTTGTATGTGTGAGAGACTGCTGGAGCGTGCAGCTCACCACAGAAAACGCAATATAGACTGCTGTGGAGGTTGCAGATTATGTTATTTTCTTCTCTGACTCGCAAGATCAGACCAGCCTGCCACCCTGTTCTGTGCCTGATGGATGGACAGTCCTGTTGCTGGACTCTGGGTGAGGTCTGATTTGATTTCTGACTTAACTCTTTAAAGAGTCGAACAGTCCAGGGAGGGGCCTCTCCCACCAGGAACTCCCAAGAGAACTATTCATTTTCTTTTCCTTGCTTCTGTCAGCAGGATGATAACCTCCTCATGACAGAAAATGCTGTATAGTTAGTTGTTAGAACTAGGATGGTGTTCTTTTGTTCTATATTACAGGTTTTCTTCGGCATGGACAGCTGTTCGTCACATTTCCATCTGCATTCAAGAATTCCTGTGGGCAGAGGGCCTCCCTCATGGGTGCTCTGGTTCAATGTACAGTATTCATATTGTTGCTATTAGCTACAGTGATCTGTAATCAGGAATGGATATAAAGTGATGTATATAATGTACATAATGTGTATACAAACAAATATCTTTATTTTTGTACTTGATTTATATTTCTGAATGGCCAGTCCCAGTTTGTTCCCTTTCCCCCTTCCAAAACTGTTTTTATGGGATACACTTGCTCCTGGGCCCAGTAGCCACTTTTTATAACCCTCTAGTGTGCTAGGTGTGTAGGCAAATATATTCAGGCTTGACTGGTAGCCAAGCCTTTTTATTTTGTTTCTTTAGTTGGCAGAAATCCAGAGAGAGCTGGATGACTCACAGGCAGCATCACTAAGACCTCCCACTTATTTCCAGAACGTGTTGGAACCTTCTGTAAAGATAGGAGGAGAGGTAAGGTGGAGCTCCCTGTAGTATTCTAAAAGACCCTGACCAAACCCCAACTTGGATTGGCAGGGGGCAGGCCTCCTCAAATACTCAGGATCAGCCCAGCTGGGAACGAGTTGTTCAGGTGGAAGCTGGAGTGTTAGGCTGTCGTGACCTTTGAGGGTGCTCTCCAGTCTGGGGGGGTGACCTTGGGCCTGGACACGGGTACGGACAGGACCTTCCTACAACCAACGGAGGTGTCCTGGACAGGAGGCACTGGGAGCAAGGAGAGGACAGCAGGAGAATACTGGCAGGCAAGTCTCCAGGAGGAACAACAAGGTGCAACCAAGAGAACTGGTGAGTGAAACACAATCAGGAGGACTGGGAGGAACGCCTGAGAGGACTGGGAGCAAACAGTCTGGGGTGGGTGCAGAGCCAGTAAGGAGGACTGTGGTGGCATGGGCAGTGGAAAGAGGCAGCTGCAGCCAGGAGGGTTGGCAGGGCTTGAAGAGGTGGTACTGGGATCAGTAGCCACATGGGATATCTATCACTAGGACCACAATTTTTGCTAAACTATAGGTGCCTGCAAAGAGCATTTGCTTTGGGCCTGGCTGAGCTAGCTGGTCCTGGGAGTTGTAGTTCTACAAGCAAGTTTGTGCTGTAGGTAGAAGAGGAGAAGTGTGTATATACCGGTGGTATACATAGTTTCAGTCCCTAATTTAAATCTGCAATCGAGTGGGCAGACCATACTGTAAGTACCCTATCCCCATCCAAGTTATATCCCCTAAATAAAAAACAAAAACAAGTACAAGGACTATTTCTTGACTGTCGGATGTCTGTTGAAAACCTGCATCCAATTTGTACTAGGGTGAACCCAGTCTAAAACTCCTTTACATTGGATGTCAGTGAAAAATTGCCCTCCTACAAAAGGTGGTCATTGTAGAAAGGAAATGAATCTCCACTACTCAAGGAACCCTTAGTAACCTCTGGAGGAGCCATCTTTCATTTTGCTGTCCTAAGCTGCAATATAGAAAGAAAAAAAAAAGAAACGGGTTGCTATGTACAGCATTAATTGCCAGAAACAATTCTTCCCTTGATCCCTTATATCATTAATAAAAAACAAAGGCTTACAACCTGACATTTTCAGTCTATTTGTTAATTCAGCTCTGGATTATGTCCTGATATCACCTTTCTGCACTGTATGCTTACCATTTATTTTTTCTAAGTTTGCACAATTTTCAGGAGTTGCCATGTACAGTGTGACCCCGTTCCTGGTCTTGTGTACGTAGCAGGCTGCTGTTGTGCTACTTCCCTGTGTCTTCTAAAGGCTACTAGAAGCATAGTGGGAGGGAGAGCAGAACAGGCAGCCTGGATATTTATGGAACTCCAGCCAGTCCCTGAGGAGGTGTGCCCAGAAGGTGGAGGGAGACCCTCGGGCAGGAGAGCTAAAGCAGCCAGATAAAGACATTGAGGCCCCACCTAGGCTTAGCTGGGGGGCCTATATGAAGATCCATTTTCCAGGTATTGAGCTGGGTCAGGAGGAAGCTCACTGGAGACAGCTAGGAGGAAGTTAGTAGGAAGGAGTCTAACTGTCCTGCGGTGGTGTGAGTCTACATCTCCTACACTAGGAAGAGCCTGGTGGATATCGACAGGAGGCAAAGATTGATCCTGTGGCTAAATTAGTCAATGACCGCCAAAAAGAGAAAGACAAAAGAGAAGTGACAGTGTGTAGTTTTTAACCTCCTGAGGGAGTACAAGTCACTAGCAGCCATAAAGTGGTTGTAAAGTCAGTTATCGCAATTTCTGCCAGCCCCTCTGTAATAACAATATGTACACACAGTGTGTGTTTTTATTATTTATTCGGCAGCTAAATACCTTTTTTTCAAATAACTGTGTGGTCAAATGACCGTCCATTGCTCTCCTTCCCTGATCTAAGGACTACAATGGGAGGGGCTGAGTTTCCCCTCTGACGACAGCCAGGGGCGGTCCACAACGTGATCACACATTGGCATTGAGGAAAAAGATATTTAGCTGCATAATTTTATTAAAAACTACGTACTAGTACATAGTATTACAGACGGGCTGGCAGGAATTGGAATCACTAGCTTTACTGGCAGACAAAATAGCACAGAGGGGGGGGGGGGGGGGTTGTGGAGGAGACCGCTCACACTCAAACTCCCAAGCTAACAGGCAGGCAGGGAGGGAGGGGAGAGGGAGAGCAGCGGGATGACGGAGGCACGTAAACTGACTACGGTATCATGGATCAGCAGCCATATTTAACGTTTTCATCAAGGGGGACACAGGAACAGGCAGGATCAACCAGGTATATTACAACATAGAAAGGGACAAATGACACCACTTGAATACTGGCCAATTTCCTCCCTTCCTGCCCAGAACAATTTTCAGCTGTCGCACTTTGCATGACAATTGTGCGGTCATACAACACTGTACCCAAACTACATTTTTATCATTTTCTTCACACAAAATAGAGCTTTCTTTTGGTGGTATTTGATCACCTCTGCGGATTTAATTTTTTGCTAAACAAACTAAAAAAGACCAGAAAAAATATGTTTTTGTTAATTTCTGTTATAAAATGTTGTTTCTGCCTTCCTTGACGGGCACGGATTAGGTGGCACTGATGAGGCGGCACTGATGGGTACTGATGGGGCGGCACTGATGAGAAGGCACAGATATGTAAAATTGATGGGCACTGATAGGCGGCACTGATATGCAGCACTAATGGGCAGCGATAGGCGGCACTGATATGCAGCACTGATGGGCACTGATAGGCGGCACTTATGGACACTGATAGGTGGCACTAATGGGCACTGACAGGCGGCACTGATGGGCACTTGATAGGTGGCACTGATGGACACCAATATATGGCACTGATGGTGAGGTACTGACAGGTGTTACTGATGAGCACTGATTAGAACTGTGGTGGACACTGATTGGCACTTTGATGGACACTGACAGGTGTTCCTGATGGAGCACTGACTGGCAGCTGATGAGCATTGTTGTGGCACATCAGATGGGGGCTGGGCTGCTAATCAATGTGCTGATTATCAGCAAAGACCCCCCCCCTTTGACAGGGAGAGCCGCTGATCACGGCTTATCCTGTTGGACGTCATGAAGCCTGGCCAGGATAACGAATCCACTGCCTGCCCGACCGTCATTCTGCTATAGGCTGGGTGGGAAGTGGTTAACATGCTTTAAATTGAGATTTTTTTCTTCTTTTTTTAGGGTTACAACCTCTTTAAGAATACTATGGGACAATCAAGTGCAGCCAGCAGTGTGTGAAGCAAAGGTAGAAGTTAAGGAGTGCTCAAGTTGTTTCAGTTGCAGTCCACCAGGGGTATCCCATGCTCCCTATTCCCATCCAAGTTCCTATTTCAATAAAAACCCTAAAAAGAACCCCTAGACTGTTCTCTGCGCCAGTTAAAGAATGAAGAAAATGCTGTGCGCCTGGCTGTGTGTGCTACCCAAGTGGAAATAGGACCAAATTCACCAGTGGCTCTTTAGGGGGTGCGCTAAATGTAAGGGCTGCATTTTCTGTCATTGTCTCCTGAACTCCCCCAAGGCCAGGGTGGGAAAGAGTAGGTCATTGGTGGCCCAGTAAATTAAACAGGTGTATCGGTAAGGGGTATTGACAGGGTTCTAAAAGACAACGCGCCCTCCATTGTTCCTCAGAAAAGAAAAGATGTGGCAAATTTTACATGCCATGGCCATTTTCTGAGTGTGACCAACATGTGAGTCTAGTTAAAAAGGTTAAACAATGCACAGGGTTCTACCCATGCATATTGCGGGTGGTATGTTTATAAGCTCCATCACTTACCATATCTAAGCAATATGCTGTAACCAAGATAAACTCACTCACTAAACCACATACCCTGTTTCCCCGAAAATAAGACCTAGCGTGATTGTCGGTGATGGCTGCAATATAAGCCCTACCCCCTCAAAAAAGCCCTACCCAGTTTCCCCCGAAAATAAGCCCTACCCTGAAAATAAGACCTACAAGGACTTTAAATAGGGCTTATTTGGGGGGTAGGGCTTATATTGCAGCCATCACCGACAATCACGATAGGTCTTATTTTCGGGGGAAACAGGGTACTACAGAGTCCCATACATATCAACAAAATGGAAGCGACTAAAGATGAAACCCGTGTGTTATATACCACAACAAGTGTTACGCAACATGGTAAATCAACAACGTAGACAATGAAAATGCTTGAATTGTTCATTGAACATAGTACTCAGAATAGCACAAATTAAATACTAATTATGTCATTTATCAGAAGTCATTACTATATTTAAAGGTTCTTAGAAAAACAGCTATAATTGTAAAATCTAACACATTAAGCAGGTCATAATACTACAATTAAAACATAATTTACTCAAACGGTTAGTGGTATAATTGATTTTATGCATTCCCCAAATGTTGATACAGTACTGTATGAATTAGAAAATAAAGTAAAAAAAAAAATGCATCTCTCTCGCTCTACAAGTGCCTTGCAAAAGTATTCACCCCCCTTGGCTTTTTACCTATTTTGTTACATTACAGCTTTTAGTTCAATGTTTTTTTTAAATCTGAATTATATGTGATGGATCAGAACACAATAGTCTAAGTTGGTGAAGTAAAATTAGAAAAATATATACATAAAACAATTTTTCAGAAATAAAAAAAATGATAATTGGCATGTGCGTATGTATTCACCCCCTTTGTTATGAAGACCATAAAATGCTCTGGTGCAACTAATTACCTTCAGAAGTCACACAATTAGTGAAATGATGTCCACCTGTGTGCAATATAAGTGTCACGTGATCTGTTATTACATATACACACCTTTTTGAAAGGCCCCAGAGGCTGCAACACCTAAGCAAGAGGCACCACTAACCAAACACTGCCATGAAGACCAAGGAACTCTCCAAACAAGTAAGGGACAATGTTACTGCTAAGTATAAGTCAGGGTTAGGTTATAAAAAAATATCCAAATCTTTGATCATCCCTAGGAGCCCCATTAAATCTATCATTACCATTTGGAAAGAATATGGACTTGATGGACTTGTGTCTTTTTTGAACCCCATCTACTATGTAACTATATGGCACAACAGCAAACCTGTCAAGAGACGGCCGGACACCAAAACTCACGGACCGGGCAAGGAGGGCATTAATCAGAGAGGCAGCACAGAGACCTAAAGGTAACCCTGGAGAAGCTGCAGAGTTCCACAGCAATGACTGGAGTATATGTACATAGGACGACAATAAGCCGTACGCTCCATAGAGTTGGGCTTTATGGCAGAGTGGCCAGAAGAAAGCCATTCATTTTCACCATGGGGATGTTTTTCAGCAGTCGGGACTGGGAAACTGGTCAGAGTTGGTTCACCTTCCAGCAGGACAATGACCCCAAACACACTGCAAAAGCAACACTTGAGTGGTTTAAGGGGAAACAAGTAAATGTGTTGGAATGGCCTAGTCAAAGCCCAGACCTCAATCCAATAGAAAATCTGTGGTCAGACTTAAAGATAGCTGTTCACAAGCACAAACCATCTAACTTGAAGGAGCTGGAGCCGTTTTGTAAGGAGGAATGGGCAAAAATCCCAGTGGTAAGATGTGGCAAGCTCATAGAGACTTATCCAAAGTGATTTGGAGCTGTGATAGCCGCAAAAGGTGGCTCTACAAAGTACTACATTTAGGGGGGTGAATAGTTATGCTTTTTCTGTTATTTTGTCCTATTTGTTGTTTGCTTCACAATAAAAAAAAAATATCTTCAAAGTTGTGGGCATGTTCTGTAAATTAAATGATGCAAATCCTCTAACAATCCATGTTAAAGTGGAGGTTCACACAAAAAATTAACCTCTGCTTTTCAGAACCCTCCCCCCCTCCAGTGTCACATTTGGCACCTTTTAGGGGGGGGGGGGTGCAGATACCTGTCTAAGACAGGTATTTGCACCCACTTCCGGGATTGGAGTCTATGCCTCTTCCTGTCCTGCCACGCTGTCTGCTGGGACACACGGGTCCCAGAGACAGCGCGGGCGAATCTCATTGCGCTGCGCGACTCGCGCATGCGCAGTAGGGAACCAGGAAGTGAAGCTGCAACGCAGTCTCCAAAGGGAGGGGATCATGCTCAGCTTTGGTATGTCAGAGTACATGTTGGCATTCATGGTTCCCTCAATGAACTGTAGCTCCCAGTGCCAGCGGCACTCATGCAGCCCCAGACCACTCCCACCACCATGCTTGAATGTAGGCAAGACAAACTTGTCTTTGTATTCCTCACCTGGTTGCCTCCACACACGCTTGACACCATCTGGACCAAATAAGTTTATCTTAGTCTCATCAGACCACAGGACATGGTTCCAGTAATCCATGTCTTTAGTCTGCTTGTCTTCAGCAAACCGTTTGCGGGCTTTCTTGTGCATTTTCTTTAGAAGAGGCTTCCTTCTGGGATAACAGCCATGCAGACCAATTTGATGCAGTGTGCGATGTATGGTCTGAGAACTGGCAGGCTGACCCCCCACCTCTTCAACCGTTGCAGCAATGCTGGCAGCACTCATACATCTATTTCCCAAAGACAACCTCTGGATATGACGCCGAGCATGTGCACTCAACTTCTTTGGTCGACCATGGCAAAGCCTGTTCTGAGTGGAACCTGTCCTGTTAAACCGCTGTATGGTCTTGGCCACCGTGCTTCAGCTCAGTTTCAGGGTCTGGGCAATCTTCTTATAGCCTAGGCCATCTTTATCTAGAGGAACAATCCTTTTTTTCAGATCCTCAGAGAGCTCTTTGCCATGAGGTGCCATGTTGAACTTCCAGTGACCAGTAAGAGAGTGAGAGAGCTAACACCAATATTAACACACCTGCTGCCCATTCACTCCTGGGACCTTGAAACACTAATGAGTCATATGACACCGGGGAGGGAAAATTGCCAATTCGGGCTAATTTGGAAATTTTTCACTTTTCTCTTTTTCTATTTCAGGGGTGTACTCACTTTTGTTGCCAGTGGTTTAGACAATAATGGCTGTGTGTTGAGTTATTTTGAGGGAACAGCAAATTGACTGTTATACAAGCTGTACACTCACTACTTTACATTATAGCAAAGTGTCATTTCTCAAGTGTTGTCACATGAAAAATATAATAAAATATTTAGAAAAATGTAAGGGGTGTGCTCACTTTTGTGAGATACTGTGTGTGTGTATATATATATATATATATATATATATATATATATATATATATATATATATATATATATATATATACACACATATACACTTTTTTTCAGCAGGAACGTGGTGGAATGCAGTTCCGCCACCTCCAGCACTGAATTTATGTGATGGCAAGGGGGGCTGGGTTGTGCTACAGTGTCTATTGATGCTGGCTGCTGGTGGGGGATCTATTGTTGCTGGAAGGGATCTATTTTTGCAGGGGGGAGGTCTATTGTTGCTGGTGAGGAATATTTTTGCTGTTGTTGATGGGGTGGGTCTTATGTTGCTGGGGGGGGTCAGTTGTGGCCAGCAGAAATCTACTGTTGAGGGAACATTCTATTGTAGCTAGCTGCTGGAGGGTCTATTGCCGCTGTCTGTGGGGTAATTTGTTGTTGTTGCTGGGGGGGGGGGTTGTTGAGGGTGGCCCATGGTTGCCGGGGATCTATTGTTGCTGGGGGGATCTATTGTTGGCTGCAGGGGATCTATTTTACTGTTTTTCTTGTTATCATTAACAAATTCCTTAGTATTGCAAATGTTACTTAGTTCTGTATTCCCTAAAAGGAGTAGTACTGGGGGGTGGGTAGGAGGTGGAACCAAGGAATGGTGCTCGGAGGTAGGTAGTGGTGGAGACAAGAGTTAACTCCAAAAAGGGAGAGTTCCTGCACCTATTCTCTGATAAAAAAAGCCCTGCATACTGTATATATACAGTTGATATAAAAAGTCTACAAACCCCTGTTAAAATGTCAAGTTTCTGTAATGTAGACAAAGATAAATCAAGATAAATCAATTCAGAGCTTTTTTCAACCTTTAAAGTGACCTATAAACTGTACAACTCAATTGAACAACAAACTGAAATCTTTTATTTAGAGGGAAGTAAAAATAAAAAAACGAAAATAATACCACTGCACTGCCCCAACCCGGTACTTTCCCCATCGGTGGCGATAGGCGGCGGCTTCCCCTTGCTTCTCCTCCTCGGCATGACAGCGTCTCCTTCCTCCTCCTCCTAGGCCAACTGGAACGCTTCTCCTTTTGGGCAATCGGGAAACGGGTCTCACAACCTGCTTCTTGATTGGCCAGGAGGAGAATCTGTGTGACAAAAGCAAATATTCATTGTCACACAACTGGGTGGGCTCAGGGCATAGTGGCCTCAAGCTCTAATCACATGCTTCAAAAAAAAAAAAAAAACTGATTGGAATCCATGGGTCTATAGCCCTGCATGTAGATTAGGGGGCCAGATGCATGGATGGGGGGGGGCAGTGCCCATGCACCCTGCATTATGGGCCACCACTGGTCACTCCCATCAGGCTAGGGTACTAGGTCTATTCCTGGACTCTGACTTGTCCTTACAGCCCCAAATCCAATCTCTGTCCATATCTTGTAGACTTCACATTTATCACCTTCACTCCAAAATATGCCCCTTTTTAACCAATGAAACCCCCAAGATACTCTTTAACATCCACCTTACTAGTCGTTAAGTGCCCCCCACTCCTCTCTGTCATTCCCTCCACTTGTGGTTGGGTGCAGTGTGGTTCGGCGGCAATAACACATACACTCAGTCCAGATGCAATTGAAAGAATTTGTATAAAAGTCAACGGAAAACAGTTAACAAGCCCAGCAGGAGCCCAACCGAGAACCCTCACCGATGACAACAGCGTGTAGTGGAGCAGGTCTCAGACAGTGTCCATCTTGAGGGGCAGAATGCGGCCTGGCTGGTTCAAGTCCAAGTAGGAAAGTTTTACAGTAAGAGTGAAGGGTCCCTATGCTTACCTGTCCCTACACTACCTAAACGCTAAATGCACCTCAAATTCAGGAGCCAGGGTATTAAAGTGGTT
The DNA here is from genome assembly GCA_028564925.1 of Lithobates sylvaticus. Lineage (NCBI taxonomy): Eukaryota > Metazoa > Chordata > Amphibia > Anura > Ranidae > Lithobates > Lithobates sylvaticus. Next base: position 173,170,540 of record CM053038.1, read on the forward strand.
GTATAGTGTTTTTTTTACTTTTACCTACAGGTAAGCCTATAATAAGGCTTACCTGTAAGTAAAAAAAATAAAAAATTCCTAAACCTGTATGGTTTAGGAGATATTCCCCTCGTAATGAGCCGCTCATGTGCACAGGGGATTCTCGGCTAAAAGCCCGGCAGCCGCCAGAACCTGCCGGGAGGAAATCTCCCGCGCGCATGCGCGGAAGTGACGATATTGCGGCTCCGGCCACTCACAGCGCCGGAGCCGCGATACCCGGAAGATACGCTGAGGGAGCTGACATGTTCTTGGATCCAGCGAGATGTCGGCGCCTCGTTCTAAGTTAAGTATTTCATAATGAGCTAGTATGCGGTGCATATTAGCTCATTATGCCTTTTCCCTTGCAGGTCTGAAAAAAAAAAAAATCAGCGGGTATACAACCGCTTTAAAGAGGATTTGCCTGACCCAATATGGTCACCAGAGTCACATGAGCTGTCAGTATACAACCAGATCGCTGCCCCAGTGACCCAGGAAACCATAGAGGAACCACATTCCTCTTGACTTCCTCTCCGCCTCCACTTCCGCTGGGGTTGGGCTCCATCTGCAGTAGGGAAAATAGACTGCACCTGCCTACACAGTGGCTTCCAATTAGCCAATTAATAAAATTCAAACTACTAACAACATCATACAAAGATATTTGCAAATCAGCCTCAAGCTACATCACCAATCTTCTCATAACATATTACCCAAATCCTCCTCTCCACTCCTCCCAAGACCTGCTGCTCTCTAGATCTCGTCTCCTCCTCCCATGCTTGCCTCCAGGACTTCTCCAGAGAATCTTTCATACTCTGGAGCGCTCCATCCCAGTCTGTCCAGCTATCTCCTACTCTGTCCACCTCTGGTGATCCTTGAAAACACATCCCTTCAGGGAAGCCTATCCAGTGTTGCCAACCGTCAGTAAAAAAAGAGGCAAATTTCTCCTGTCAGTAAATGCCAGTAAAAGAAAAAAGTTGCCAGTAAAAACACTCGGCTCGGTCTGGAGCCGGCCGAGACCATCCGAGTGCCTGCTACAGTTCAGGTGGAGGCGGTGCCTGAGCATGTCGTGTGATGTCATAGTGCAAGGGAGCCAAACAGAGCAGCCAGAGCCTCATGTGCGGGACTGTCAGTGCTGTTTAGACTGGAGTGGACTGAAGGGACCACCTGGCTTGGAGAAAGACTGTCACTGTGACTCAGGAGGGGACATGTGTCAGTGAGGTGTCATCATCATTTGTGCTGCTGCACACTGCTGTCAGTGTCACTTTGAGAGTAAAATTTCATGTGTGCGCCTAACCCATTCTAATTTTTGCCCTCCTGTCCTTGAGCTACTTACTTACTATATTGAAAATAAAATAAATATGCTTTTTTGCCTTATTATCTACCTTCAATCACATTGCTAATTGCATATTGTACTTGTTTGTAGCCTAAATACTTAAATTTGCATTTAAAACAGTAATTTTTAAACTTTTGGAAATGCCAGTAAAAACTTGGCGGTGCCAGTAAATTTTGGGTGTCATGTCAGTAAATTTCAATCTGATAGGTTGGCAACACTGAGCCTATCACGCCTCCAACTAAGAGAACTTTTCATTCTTCCATCAGCTCAACCCTCACAGTTTTTGTACCACTTGCTTCACCCTAATACATTGTAAGCTCTAACCCTTTTGTATTGTAACTGTACTGTCTCCATATATTTTGTAAAACACTCCGTATGTCTCATTTTATCTTATACTCTTGTGCTGTGATCAGATATTTCAAAGTGGTTTAAAAGTGCTTCCTGGCAATATAAAGCAGCAATCATGATGACCACAGGTCTAAGTAGGGAAGCCTTGTCATTATAGATTACCAGTAGAGAGGAAGAAAGATCACCATTTTGGCTAAAGACATTGGAAAAAAGACACTAAAATAATAGGAAAGTTTCGCAATTATTAAGGGTGCAGCGGACTTTAAATGGTCCCTGAAAGTTAGGCTGCTTTCACACTGGAGCGGTGGGGGCGCTGGCGGTAAAGCTGCGCTATATTTAGCGCCGCTTTACCGGCGTTTTAGCGGCGCATTTCGGCCGCTAGCGGGGTGGTTTTACCCCCCGTGAGCGGCCGAAAAAGGGTCAATACGGGTTCGGCGCGCTCCCCCATTGTTTTCAATGGGACCGGGCGCTATAGGAGCGGTAAATATACCGCTCCTATAGCGAGCCAAAGATGCGGCTTGCAGGACATTTTTGAGCGTCCTGCAAGCGCACCGCTTCAGTGTGAAAGCCCTTGGGCTTTCACACTGAAGGAACAGCAACAGCTGTTTCGGGTCGGTTTGCAGGCGCTATTCTTAGCGCAATAACGCCTGCAAACCGCCCCAGTGTGAAAGCAGCCTTATAGACATTCCTTTAACCCAGGGGTCTCAAACTAGCGGCCCTCCAGCTGTTGTCAAACTACCATCATACCTCTTCCTGTGGGAGTCATGCTTGTAGCTATCAGCCTTGCAATGCCTCGTGGGACTTGTAGTTTCACAACAGCTGGAGGGCCGTCAGTTTGAGACCCCCTACTTTAACCGATTCAGCCCCGGAAGATTTTACCCCCTTCCTGAGCAGAGCACTTTTTGTGATTCAGCACTGCGTCGATTTAACTGACAATTGCGCGGTCGTGCTACGTTGCACCCAAACAAAATTGACGTCCTTTTTTCCCCACAAATAGAGCTTTCTTTTGGTGGTATTTGATCACCTCTGTGGTTTTTATTTTTTGCGCTATAAACCAAAAAAACAGCGACAATTTTGAAAAAAAATTATTTACTTTCTGCTATAATAAATATCCCCCCCCAAAAATATTAAAAAAAAATAAAAATTTCCCTCAGTTTAGGCAGATATGTATTCTTCTACATATTGCAAAAAAAATAATTGCAATAAGCGTACACAAAATAGGGGATAGTTTTATGGCATTTTTATTTTTTTTTTTTTTTTTTAGTAGTAATGGCGGCAATCTGCGATTTTTTTTTTTTGCGTGACTGCGACATTATGGCGGACACATCGGACACTTTTGACACATTTTTGGGACCATTTACATTTACACAGCAATCAGTGCTATAAAATTGCACTGATTACTGTGTAAATGTAACTGGCAGGGAAGGGGTTAACACTAGGGGGTGCTGAAGGGGTTAATTATGTTCCCTGGGAGTGATTCTAACTGTAGGGGGAGGGGACTCACAAGGGGAGGAGACCGATCGGTGTTTCTCTGTACTAAGAACACACCATCGGTCTCCTCTCCTCTGACAGGACATGGATCTGCTGTGTTCCCGGGAGACATCGCGGACGCTGGGCACACGCACCGGGTTGTGCGCCCCCCTAGATGGCCGGGAATGGGAGGACGTCATATGACGCCCGCCCAGGATGGGAGATCCCACCTGTGGGCATCATATTACAATACGCCGGGGCGGAAGTGGTTAAAGAGGAAGTAAACCCTCATGGGTTTTACTTCCTCTTTATTTCCCTGCAAAGTAAAAGCATAATGGGCTAGTATGCATCACATACTAGCCCATTATGTGCCACTTACCTGCAACTGAACCCCGCAATGTCCCCGATGGTGGAAGCATCCATCTTCATAGTTACATAGTAGGTGAGGTTGAAAAAAGACACAAGTCCATCAAGTCCAACATATGTGTGTGATTATATGTCAGTATTACATTGTATATCCCTGTATGTTGTAGTCGTTGAGGTGCTTATCTAATAGTTTTTTGAAACTATCGATGTCCCCCCGCTGAGACCACCGCCTGTGGAAGTGAATTCCACATCCTCTTACAGTAAAGAACCCTCTAGGTAGTTTAAGGTTAAACCTCTTTTCTTCTAATTTTAATGAGTAGCCACGTGTCTTGTTAAACTCCCTTCCTCAAAAACTTTTTATCCCTATTTTGGGGTCACCACCAGTACGGTATTTATAAAATTAAATCATATCCCCTCTCAAGAGTCTCTTCTCCAGAGAGAATAAGTTTAGTGCTCACAACTTTTCCTCATAACAAATATCCTCCAGACCCTTTATTAGCTTAGTTGCCCCTTCTTCACCTCTCTGCCTTCCTAGGCCACGGACTCCGGCACTGTGACTGGCCGGAGTCGTGTGACATCACTCCCGGTCTTTCCCTTTCTACAGTGCGCATGCGTCAATGACGTCGGTGCAAGGGTATATGGTAAATATCTCCTAAACCGTACAGGTTTTGGAGATATTTCCAGTACCTACAGGTAAGCCTTATTTTAGACTTACCTGTAGCTAAAAGTGGTCTGTAAGGGTTTACAACCACTTTAACTCCCACTTCTTCTGACACCCACCCATCAAGGCATTTTATGATTTGGCATAGCTTCTTGACTGGCCTCTAAGAGGAGTACTGAGGCACGATCCTGTGATGTTTTCAGGATTTTGCTGGCCTTCTGTCATTACATGAAAATATAAAAACACTAAGAAGTGGTAGTGGCGCTGTTCTGGTAAGATAATAAATACAGAGGGGTAAAGAGTATAAAAACTAGAGGATAATGCATAAAAATTATTGAGGTCACATGCCAGAAATAAAGTGCAAATGCGTAGAAAAGATGTGCCCGTGGTGGGTACTCCGAAGGTACCCCAATATTAAACACAAATAGTAAAAATCACAGATACGGTGATAGCTGGCAAGAGGTAGTCAAATAATAGATGACAAGTGGTAGGATATAAGTAATGAGTGCCAGTGCATAAATAAATAAATACAATCTAATATATATATTGGCTGGATAAATATACACAAATTAGATAATTAATAAACGTTGACTAGAATATAAAATACAGAAAAAAATTCTTCTAAAACCAAAAGGTGATAACTCCCAAAAAAATCCAAAAAAAGGGGGGGGGGAGCACAATTACAAAAAATGTGAATAAAAATATAAAATATAAACAAAGGCGCCTTTGTTTATATTTTATATTTTTATTCACATTTTTTGTAATTGTGCTCAGGACTTATATACTTCAATATTTGTTTTTTTTTTCCCTTGGAGTCACATACTCTCCCCCCCCCCCCCCCCCCTTTTTTTGGGAGTTATCACCTTTTGGTTTTAGAAGAATTTTTTTCTGTATTTGTTTTTTTCTGTATTTTATGCTATTTTCTAGTCAACGTATATTAATTATCTAATTTGTGTATCTTTATCCAGCCAATATATATATTAGATTGTATTTATTTATTTATGCACTGGCACTCATCACTCATATCCTACCACTTATCTATTATTTGACTACCTCTTGCCAGCTATCACCGTATCTGTGATTTTTACTATTTGTGTTCAATATTGGGGTACCTTCGGAGTACCCACCACTGGCACATCTTTTCTACGCATTTGCACTTTATTTCTGGCATGTGACCTCAATAATTTTTATGCACTATCCTCTAGTTTTTATACTCTTTACCCCTCTGTATTTATTATCTTACCAGAACAGCGCCACTACCCATTCTTAGTGTTTTTATATTTTCTGGCCTCATCTTGGTGAAGTTCATTTAGGGAGGCAGCAGTTCCAATTCCTAAGCGCGGATATTTTCATCCTTTTTATTACTGTCATTACATGATCTGCCTGCATTGCGCAGAGAAGCTCAGAGCCCCAGTCGTTAGATCACTGGATCTAAAATAAGGTATATATAGAAAACATAAAGGCTGCATTTAAAAATGTAACAGAAAAAAGAGCAAAGCACAATCCCATAGCAAAGTTCACCTTTTAGTGAATTTAAAAACAAAAAATAAATAAATGCATGGAAAAGTTGCAACACATGTATACGCCATCCACCATAGCCAGGTGAGTGTCCCATGGGGCTGATTGTAACTGAACATAGAGGCCGACAGGAGTAATCCAAGAAAGAAGCCCCTATGGGAGATGGAAAAGAACATCAGTATTTCTCGACAGGGGGTGAGGAGTTCGCACACACAAACCAGCCCCGGGAGCTACTGACTGCGGGCTGAAGAGTCGTATGGATTCAGAGGGCAGGCAGCCCTTTGCACTGCCAGGTAGGGAAATAACTAAAGCCGCTGACCAAGGGCCACAGATGGCAGGCTGCGTGGTGGAAGGACGCTATTGGCTTTGCTATGACTGCGGGTTCCGGAGGCAAAGTTCTCCTTTGTCAAGTCACCTTCTAAGCTGACCAACAATATTGGATATTTATATCTACACATTGTCAGATAAGATTGTATCAATTTGGCTGAACTGATTGAGTCCTGCGCTTTGCCTATTTTTTTCTGATTTACAGTGCCTTGAAAAAGTATTCATACCCCTTGAAATTTTCCACATTTTGTCATGTTACAACTAAAAACGTAAATTTATTTTATTGGGATTTTATGTGATAGACCAACACAAAGTGGTACAAAATTGTGAAGTTGAAAAAAAAAATGATAAATGGTTTTCAAAAATGTTTACAAATAAATATTTAGTATTAGTATTTAATATTAGTGTGGCGTGCATTTGTAGTCAGCCCCCTTTACTCTGATACCCCCAATTAAAATCAAGTGGAACCAATTGCCTTTAGAAGTCACCTATTTAGTAAATAGTAATTACACCTGTGTATAATTTAATCTCAGTATAAATACAGCTGTTCTGTGAAGCCCACAGAGGCTTGTTAGAGAACCTTAGTGAACAAACAGCATCATGAAGGCCAAGGAACACACCAGACAGGTCAGGGATAAAGTTGTGGAGAAGTTTAAAGCAGGGTTAGGGTATAATAAAATTTCCCAAGCTGTGAACATCTCACAGAGCACTGTTCAATCCATTATCCAAAAATAGAAAGAGTATGGCACAACTGCAAACCTACCAAGACATGGCCGTTCACCTAAACTGACCGGCCGGGCAAGGAGAGCATTAATCAGAGAAGTAGCCAAGAGGTCCATGGTAACTCTGGGGGAGCTGCAGAGATCCACAGCTCATGTGGGAGAATCTGTCCACAGGACAATTATTAGTTGTGTACTCCACAATAATGGCCTTTATGGAAGAGTGGCAAGAAGAAAGCCATTGTTGAAAGAAAGCCATAAGAAGTCCTGTTTGAAGTTTGCGAGAAACCATGTGGGGGACACAGAAAACGCGGAAGAAGGTGTTCTGGTCAGATGAGACCAAAATTTAACTTTTTGGCCTAAAAGCAAAAACGCTATGTGCGGCGGAAAACTAACACTGCACATCCTCCTGAACAAACCATCCCCACCGTGAAACATGGTGGTGGCAGCATCATGTTGTGGGGATGCTTTTCTTCAGCAGGGACAGGGAATCTGGTCAGAGTTGATGGGAAGATGGATGGAGCCAAATACAGGGCAATCTGCAAAAGACTTGAGACTGGGGCAGAGGTTTACCTTCCAGCAGGACAACGACCCTAAAAATACAGCCAGAGCTACAATGGAATGGTTTAGATCAAAGCATATTTATGTGTGTTAGAATGGCCCAGTTAAAGTCCAGACCAAAATCCAATTGAGTATCTGTGGCAAGACTTAAAAATTGCTGTTCACAGACCCTCTCCATCCAATCTGACAGAGCTTAAGCTATTTTATACAGGAGACTGGGCAAAAATGTCACTCTCAAGATGTGCAAAGCTGGTAGAGACATCCCCAAAAAGACTTGGAGCTGTAATTGCAGGGAAAGGTGGTTTTACAAAGTATTGACTCAGGGGGGCTGAATACAAATGCACTCCACATTTTTCACATACAGTGGAACCTTGGATTACATGCAAAATCTGTTCCAGGAGAATGCTTGTAATCCAAAGCACTCTCATGTCAGAGTGAATTTCCCCATAGAAGTCAATGGAAACAAAGATAATTCATTCCTGATTGACTTCTATTGCATTCAATACCGCATGTGGCCAGAGGTGGGGGGGGCGACGGAGAGCCTTGGAAATACTCGGCTGAACTCGGAAACCATCGGGAATGGAGTATTTCCGAGTGATTCCGAGTATTTCTGAATGGCTCCGAACTGTTCCAAGTGTCTCCGGCGCCCCCAAACCTCTGGCCAAATGCGGTACTGCACACCCCATTGGCTTGAATCCTGCTTGTTTTGCAAAACAATACTCGCAAACGGAGTCAGGATTTTTTTTTTTAAAGTTGCTCATCTTTCAAAGCGCTCATTAACCGTGTTACTCATAAACCAAGGTTCCACTGTTAAGAGAAAGGGCAAGGGGTGGGACTTTATATGAGGCACACGGAAGCAAAGACAAAGATTTGGATAAAAGACAGTTTTTAATAGCTATGAATAGTCACATATTTCCACATTATTGCACACAATTGTATATTGATTTTTTCAGTTTCATAAAATTAATGTTCCGACACGGACTTCGTTATAAATACATACGACACTTGATAGTCAATAATCATCAATTATATGTGGACATGTGACACATTATAGTGTCACTATGGGGAAATAAAGAAAAAAATAAAGATAAATAGGTCAAAAATAGGAACGTCCATACTTTGTTATAAATTGTATATACAAAACGGTAGTTGTGAGCTCTACGCGTTTCGTGACCTTGTTGTCACTCATCAGGAGCAAGACCGTAATGATAATCAATCATCATTACGGTCTTGCTCCTGATGAGTGACAATAAGGTCATGAAACGCGTAGAGCTCACAACTACCGTTTTGTATATACAATTTATAACAAAGTATGGACGTTCCTATTTTTGACCTATTTATCTTTATTTTTTCCTGTATTTCCCCATAGTGACACTATAATGTGTCACATGTCCACATATAATTGATGATTATTGACTATCAAGTGTCGTATGTATTTATAATGAAGTCCGTGTCGGAACATTAATTTTATGAAACTGAAAATATCAATATACAATTGTGTGCAATAATGTGGAAATATGTGACTATTCATAGCTATTAAAAACTGTCTTTTATCCAAATCTTTGTCTTTGCTTCCGTGTGCTTCATATAAAGTCCCACCCCTTGCCCTTTCTCTTAATACTGAATAGGGATGGAGGAGGGGACCTGAACGGCCCCGATTACCTCAAAGTCCCAAATGCCTTGCGTTTTAATCAAGGTTCCACTGTATTTATTTGTAAAAAATTTGGGAAACGATTTATCATTTTCCTTCCACTTCACAATTATGTGCCACATTCTGTTGGTCTATCACATAAAATACCTTTACGTTTTTGGTTGTAACAAAAATATCAAGGGGTATGAATACTTTTTCAAGGCACTGTATTTAAAAAATATCATTGGCATGATAAACCTCAGTTTGTATAATAAAAATAATATGGTATACTCCATAACACAATTTTGTGTCTGTAGAATAGCAGATACTTAATCTCTTAGGATTTTGCAAGCTGTGCAAAGTGTTAACTTACTATTATCAGTTCAACAATGCTGAAGGAGCATGCAGGTCCACAGCAAATTACACCCTATATAATCCACTGTAAAATCATTGTAGTGTTTTCTATAAATTATATGTTTCAAGCGATGCATTGTGTAATCTATACATTTAAAGCTCCATGAGCTCTTTGGATTTCTGAATCTACGTGTCCTGTATAGGCTGTACAATATAATACAAAACCTATTAATGTCAACAATATTTTTTTTTTTTTTCTGTATTCAAGTCAATCTCCAGGTTGGCTAACCTGTGTAAGAAAGATGAATGTACTTCTCTATTCTAAGTCTGTCCCAGTTCGGTCATGTGATGCCGGCTCCCTGTGTCAGCCAGCATCAGCTGCAGGAAGGACCAGCAATGGATGGATTTTTGAAGCCTATGGGTGACGTCACCACTCCAGGCTTTGTCACTGTACAACCAATAACAAGTGTCCACATAACGCAGATAGCTACAAGGACATGCAAAGAATGACCTTTCCACTCTGCTGAAACAAGGGAGGACTACAGGGTTATGTGTGTCATGTGACCACATATTTAATTAAGTATTTGGGATATATATATAGATATATATATATATATATATATATATATATATATACACACACACACACACACGTACTGTATAAAGTAAAGGACGCCTCGGATGGATCTTTGGATGGATCCTTGGGTGAGGTCGTTCCGGGGTAGTCTGGTTGAGGAGGAAAGGACTGTCTGGCAGCTCTCAGGATCAGAAAGTCCTCATATGGGGCCTGGAATAAGGAGGTTTGGAGAGACTTTGTGTGGAAAAAACCCTCCCAATCCCAATTATAGGGACTTTGGGCAAGGAAGGTTTATCCCACCGGCAAGAGAGGCTTGAAAAGCAGCAGGACAGAGTCTATTAGGCAGTGTGGAATGATTTACAGCTTTTAACAGGTGTGGACTATCTGGGGACTGATGCTCTATTTGCTGAGCTCCTGCATCTTGTGTTTTCCTCCCAAAACCATAAACCCAAATGTGGGACTGAGATATTGGTGGTGAGCCATGTTGTGTGGACTTGAGTACACCAGGACTAGGGGCTGTTTGCCTTTATTTTGCTGAAGAAAGATATTTGTGTTTGCTTGCTTTTGAGAGACCAGTAAAGACTATTTTTTTTTTACAAGTGGTTGTCTGTTGACCTTTGGCCTTTCAAATTAAATTACTATATACATTAGATATGCGGTATATATATATATATATATATATATATATATATTTTACCACTTAACATAGTGACCAGTTAGGATAGCCTTAAAGGGGTACAGTATAGTAAGTGTATGCACATATTACATGCGCAGTGAAAACTATAGGAAGGGGTTGCTTTTAAGGCAAACAGGCTGTTCATTGTGCAGGGGAAATTGCACTTTGCAAGGGATTTTCCCCAGAGCTTAGTGGATGTGGTAAACCTCTGCTGACTTCTATCATCCTATCATGTGCATGTAAAAAAAATGTTTTTGTTTTTAGTTTCCTTGCATGTAATGGAAAGTGAACTCTCACCTCATCCACTAAGCTCTGGGGAAAATTACCTTGCAAGGTGAACTGCCTATTTGCCTTTAGTAAATCAACCTCAAAGTCTTTAAAATTCTGCCAGGACTCTTGATCTACACCCATTTACTACAGCTCAATTGTCTCCTCAGCACACGTTGAACTGTTCTGTTATCGCCCCCCAAAAAAACCCACCCCTAGGCTGACATCTCTGCTAGCTGAGAATACGGTTCTATGCTATGTATTTATTTTGCCGGTAGTTATCGCTGTTGCTTTCATCGTCTGTGAAAGCTAAATAAAGAAGCATTTTAATGTTCTGAATAAAGTACTTAACACAACACAATCAATCGTCTTTTTAGCCTTGATGGACATTCTTATTTTACTTGGCGACAAAGAAAAGATTTATGTTGAATGAAGTGGACCTCTCACAAACGCTAAAACATTTCTCAGTAAATGGTTTAGAAAAAAATGAAAATTTACTCCCTGCATAGAGAGTTCTTTACTACGCTGAATTTTGCTTTTTACGTTTCTATATTATTTAGTTGTTCCGCATGTTCTTTAAATATTCTGGGATATACTTAATAATCCTAAAACTGCTCCCTCTCTACTCATAACATACATTCTAACTACCGGTAACATGTGTAAGAGAAAACCTATAAATTTCCATATTTTTAGGCTGTGCCAGTCCGGTTAGGTCAGTGTTTCTCAAACTTTTTTGTCCTGCGGCGCACCAAAAAGATCTAAAAATGTTCATAGGACACCTGAAAAGATTTACCAATTTTTCATGGCACCCCTGAAAAGATTTTTATGGTGGAGAACTAAAAGGAGCTTTATTGAAAAAGCAATACAAGATAAACAGTACAGAGTTTAATATCATTACAAGCTAAGCATAAGTACTTTGCATTTGGTATTCAGCACACCATAAAATTGCATCCGCATAAGAGTCAGTTTCAACATTAAAAAACATTTGGTCAGAGAATAACTGATATGACTAGGGCCCCACAGTGGAGAGCCCAAACTATTAACTGCCGTAGCCAATTTTACAATGGTAAACAGTCTATAATTAGATCAACAGGGGCTAAACCAGGAACATCCAGCCATAGTGCCCAAATTTTGTAGAATTTTTTTGCGCTACCCCTGTGCTGGTAGATCATTTTTTCCAGCCGCCCATTTGAGTTAGACACTCCTTCACCGTGGGGGTATCTATGGATTTCCAGAGCTGGTAGATCAATTTTTCCAGCCTTATAAGTGTCGCCCATTTGAGTTGGACACTCCTTCACCGTGTGGGTATCTATGGATTTCCAGTGCCGCAGGGTTCATTTCCTGGCCTGGAAAAGAGCCCTAGCTATGGCTAATCTAGAGGCCTCCTCCACCAGAACTTCATCTATAATTCCCAACAGGCATAGTTTAGGGTGTTCTACGAGATGAATTTAAAATGCCGTATATACTCATACACACTTATAAGCCGTCCCGAATATAAGCCGAGGCACCTAATTTTACCACAAACAACTGGGTAAACGTATTCACTCGAGTATAAGCCTAGGGTGAGAAATGCGCAGCTACTGTAAGTGGAAAAGAGGGTCAACAATGCCCATTTGCAGCCTCACTGTGCCCATTTGCATGCCTCACTGTGCCCATTTGCAGCCATAGGTCCCCCAAACTTCAAACTTGGTAGTTAAGGGTTCCTAAATGCCCCTATCTGCAGCCAAAATTTGGGGTCTCTGGACCCAAAGGGTCCGAAATGACATTGCTGCAGATGGACACAGTTGACCGACTTTGGGGCCCTGTATTTCAGGGTCAATTGGTTCTAGGAACCCCATCTTTGGATATGTTGTAGTGCTAGTTCCACTGGGTTTGAATACCAACACCAAGTGTCCCCGAGATATGGGGCCCCAAAGTTGGGTCGGAAAATGTCAAGCACTTTTCTGCAGCAGAGAATGATATTTTTCCGAACCGACTTTGGGGCCCCGTATCTCTGGGCCACTTAGTGCTAGGAACCCCATCTTTGGATATGTTGTAGTGCTAGGTCCACTGGGTTGGCATATCAACTTTGGGGCCCCGAGATACAGGGTCCCCAAAGTCGGGTCGGAAAATGTCATTTTTCTGCTGCAGAAAAGGGCTTGACTCGAATATAACCCGAGGGGGGCACTTTCAGCACAAAAAAATGTGCTGAAAAACTCGGCTTATACTCAAGTATATACAGTACTCGGTTAATAATCCCTATCACCTCCTTCCAATATATATGCAGTTTGGGGCACCTCCACAACATATGGATCAGGTCGCCACGATCGCTCATGCATCTAGTGCAGGATGGATCCTCACGCACCCCCATTCTCACCAGTATAGCTGGCATTTAATGGACACGTAGAAGCACATACACTTGGGATAACCTTTGGGCCACATTCAGAGAACACAGGAGAACCGCAGAAAGAGCGTCCTCCCATTGATCCTCCTCAAACACTCCGACATCCCTCTCCCATTTGGATATCACCCCTGCGGTGCTATCAGGGAGGGACTTATTGAGCAACATAGAATAGCTGCAGGAGATAAACCCCTTGTAAGAGGTCCCTTCCCGCATATAATTGAAAATTGGCATGGGACTCTGTGTCCACAAATCAATTTCTAATTGGGCCTTAACTGAATGTTGAAGTTGGAAATAATAAAATAACATGGATGAGGGGAGTCTAAATTCTAGCTGTAAAGCATTAAAGGGGCGTAGCTTTCCATCCCTAAATATTTGGGTCATATGAGTAATCCCATATTGGGGATCATTTACTATAGCGCAGCGGCGCTAATTAGTGCTATAGCGCTGGTAAAAAAAATACTCCCAAAATAGAATTTACTATAGCTCCCTAAAAACTAATAGTGCCCGAACACTTAATCTGCTAAAACCTGGAGTAGTGCACATGCAAATAATTTTTAGAGCATGATATAATTGTCTAAATAGTACTGAAATATGCGGTATATTATTTAAAGATAATCTTCTTTTAAACTGTGTAAAAAAAAGTGATTTCTACACTGAAATATCTTTAAAAGTTTGAGTAGAGATAAATTCCCCGTCTCTGTACAACTAGGTTGACAACACAACTGAGCATGCTCAGACCTGTAAATAGCTCTCATTTTAGCTCCAATGTCTTTTTTACAGGGCGCTAAAGTAAATACCAAAATGAGCGCTGTGTTAAAGAGCATTTTTTGGGAGTGAAAATCGGCGCTATTATAGTCCAATGCAATGTTTTAGCCATTGATTCTAATGGTACAATTGTAACTTCCCCAAAAAATCCTTTTAATGTTGAGATAAAATGTATCTTTCTCTGAAATAAAACTTTGTTTCTATAAAAATGATTGGTGAGGTGAGATAGGTGAGTAGTTCTAGTAAGAAATGTGTTGCCCGTTATACACTGAAAGTAAAGCTGTATCCACTCTAAGGTTTAGACAAATTCTAGATTGTAAGCTCCTATGAGCAGGGCCCTTAAAACCCATTTGCTAACTGTTTTGTTAAATGTAGCACCATATATCCTGTAGAATTTTTTTTTTTTTAAGCTAGTAAATGAATGTACATAATTTTTGTTTCTGCTGGCAAAATAAAAGTACATTATTGAGCTTTTTTGTTGTGTGTGTGTGTGTGTGTGTGTTTTTTTTCTCTCTCTCTCTTTTCATTCTTCTTTTTAATTAGTTTTGGGGTGGTGGTTTTGGGGAAGTGCAATATCTTTCTTTTATATCTTACAATTTCTATATGTATTTGTGCGCCAAAAAAAATTATCTCTTCAGCACACCTGCAAGTAAATGATAAAAGGTGGAATCTTATATATAACAGTTGTGGAGAATTGCAGGTAATAAATTCAGCTGGTGGATAGGCAGTGTTGTATGTGTCAGCCCTGGTTCACATTGGTGCAATTTGACATGTCAAATCGGTGGTAATTGCACCATTCTATGAGCTTCGGGGTGCGATTTTTATTGACATCAGTGCAGAAACCTGCACAGAAGTCTCTGAAATTCCTCCATGCAGTCAGGACTAACATGCAGGAATGAAATTGTGCGAGTTCAGCTGAAAGGGGCGGTGGGTGCATCGGCGGTAAAGCGCTGCTATTTTTAGCGCCGCTTTACCGTCAATTTTGTGGCGCTATTCAGGCACTAGCGGGCACTTTTACCCCCCGCTAGCGGCCGAGAAAGGGTTAAAAACTAGACGCGAAAGAGTTAAAACCACCGCAAAGCGCTGCTGCGGCAGCTCTATGCTGGCAGTGCAGCTGCGCTGCCCCATTGATTTCAATGGGCAGGAGCGGTTTAGGAGTGGTGTGTACACCGCTCCTTCACCGCTCCAAAGATGCTGCTAGCAGGACTTTTTTTAGCGTCCTGCCAGTGCACCACTCCAGTGTGAAAGCCCTCGGGGCTTTCACACTGGAGAGACAGCAGCGGCTCTTTCAGGGTGCTTTGCAGGGGCTATTTTTAGCGCTGTGGTGCCTGCAAAGCGGTCTAAAGGGGTCTAAAGGAATTGTCAAAAATCGTCTATTTTTTTTGTCCCATTTCACTGCTTTTTTAGGTGAATGGGTAGCGGATACCCATTCACATGGGTGGTGCGGGATCTGGGGGCCCCCTTGTTAAGGGGGGCTTCCAGATTCTGATAAGCTTGCAGACCCCCACAACCACCGGGCAAGGGTTGTGGGGAGGAGGCCCTCGTCCCCGTCAACATGGGGACAAGGTGTTTTGGGGGGACCCCAAAGCATCCTCCCCATGTTGAGGGCATGTGGCCTGGTACGGTTTAGGAGGGGTCCACTCTTTCGCCCCCCCCCCCTTTTTTCCTGCGGCCTGCCAGGTTGCATGCTCGGATAAGGGTAAAGGGGGCCTTTACTCTTATCCCACACCCACCTAACAACTGTCCCCGAGCCACCCCCATCAAATCATTCCCTGCATCTATTACCTTTTGTACCATCACCCCCTCCCTTTAGAATGTAAGCTCTACTAGCAGGGTCCTCCTGTCCCTTCTGTATTGAACTGTACTATAATTGTGCTGTCCCCCCTGTACATTGTAAAGCGCTGTGTAAACTGTTGGCGCTATATAAATCGTGTATTATAATAATAAATAATAGTGATGAGCAGGGGCATAGCTAGGTCTACAAAAGATCTGGGGCTGAAACCCATAGCAGCGTAGTAAAGAAAGTCATACGCTTGGGCGGGCATACACATGTATATACAGTAATATATGTGTGTATGTGTATATATATATATATATATCCCCAGAGAGCCCCCACTTACATCAGGGCCCCCCCCTTACACCAGGGACCCCAGAGAGCCTCCCCCTTGCATCAGGGTCCCCAGAGAGCCCCCCACTTACATCAGGGTTCCCAGAGAGCCCCCCTTACATTAGGGTCTCCAGAGAGCCTCCCCCTTAAAACCAGGGTCCCCAGAGAGCCTCCCCCTTAAAACCAGGGTCCCCAGAGAGCCTCCCCCTTAAAATCAGGGTCCCCAGAGAGCCTCCCCTTGCATCAGGGTAGGTCTGGTATGGATATTAAGGAGAACTCTGCATCAAAATAAAAAAAAATGGCGTGGGATTCCCCCAAAAATCCACACCAGACCCTTATGCAAGCACGCAACCTGGCAGGCTGCAGGAAAAAAGGGGGGACGAGAGAGCGCCCCCCCTCCTGAACCGTACCAGGCCACATGCCCTCAACATGGGGAGGATGTCCCCATGTTGATGGGTACAAGGGCCTCATCCCCACAGCCCTTGCCCGTTGGTTGTGGGGGTCTGCGGGCGGGGGGGCTTATCAGAATCTGGAAGCCCCCTTTAAAAAGGGGACACCCAGATCCCGTCCCCCCATGTGAATTGGTAAGGGGTACATTGTACCCTTACCATTTCACAAAAAGAAAGTTTTAAAATGTTAAAAAACCTCACGAGACACGGCTTGGGACAAGTCCTTTATTAAATATAAAAAAATAAAAAAGAGATTCCAGCGATGTAATCCAATAAATCCATGCTCCTACTCCAGCGATGTAATCCAATTCTTGATCTCCAGCGAGGAACACGCACAGGATCCTGCCTCCAGCGGAGGCACCCAGCCAATGACTCGGAGCTAGCTTGACAGGTCTTATGTAGCTGAGGGCGGGGCCACCCGTCACGTGACCCTGTCCCCCTCTGACAAGGGGAAACCCTGGGGTTTCCCAGTGACGTGTATGGGTGACCCCCGCCCCCACTGATGCAATGGGAATCCTGCGAATCAGCTACATAAGACCTGTCAAGCTAGCGCCGCACCATTGGCTGGGTGCCTCCGGTGGAGGCAGGATCCTGTGCGTGTTCCTCACTGGAGATTATCTATCGCTGAAGATTGAGAATTGGATTACATCGCTGGAGTAGGAGCATGGATTTATTGGATTACATCGCTGGAATGTCTTTATTTTTTTATTTTTAAAAAATCCCCACAATTTTTAAAAACATCCCCTCAACCACCGGGCAAGGGTTGTGGGGATGAGGCCCTTGTCCCCATCAACATGGGGAAATCCTCCCCATGTTGAAGGCATGTGGCCTGGTACGGTTCAGGGGAGGGGGAGGGCGCTCTCTCTTCCCCCCTCTCTTTCTACGGCCTGCCAGGTTGCGTGCTCGGATAAGGGTCGGGTATGGATTTTTGGAGGGAACCCCACTCCGTTTTTTTTTATTTTGGCGCTGAGTTCCCCTTAATGGCTTGTCCTGGGTCTCAAGAAATGAAATGGGCCGTCAGTACATCAGGTGTGATCAATTTACAATGATTGGCACCATAGCTTGTAGACTCTATAACTTTCACAAAGACAAAATAATATACACTAATTGGGGTTATTTTTACCAATGTTCTGTAGCAATATACATTTTGGCCAAAATTTATGAAGAAAAAAAACAAATTTGCTAAATTTTATAACAGAAATTCTGAAAAATTCATTTTTTTTTACAAAATGTTTGGTCTTTTTTAATTTATAGCGCAAAAACAATAACAAAAACAAAAAAACCCAGTGGTGATAAAATACAATCAAAAGAAAGCTCTATTTGTGTGAAAAAAGGACAAAAATGTCATATGTGTACAGTGTTCAAAATGTGAGAGCACTGAAAGCTGAAAATTGGTCTAGTTAGGAAGGGGTTTCAAGTGCCCAGTGGGCAAATGGTTAAACAATACAATGGGGTTTATTTACTAAAGCTGGAGAGTACAAAATCAGGCTCACCTCTGCATAGAAACCAATCAGCTTCCAGGTTTTTTTTCCAAAGCTGAATTGATTAAGCTGAGGTTAAAAGCTAATTGGTTTCTATGCAGAAGTGAGCCTGATTTTGCACTCTCCAGCCTTAGTAAATAAACCCCAATGTGCATATGCACATTACACAGCCTAGAGCTGCTTTCAGAGGGAAAAAAAATGCCAGATGCCTTAAAAAGCCACATTTTTTTCTGCCCCTGTGCATGAGGGCTTAACCACTTAAGGACAAGAAGATTTTCCCCCTTAATGACCAGACCATTTTTTGCGATACGACACTGTGTCGCTTTAACTGACAATTGCGTAGTCATGCAACGCTGTACCCAAATAAAATTGACATCCTTTTTTCCCACAAATAAAGATTTCTTTTAGTCATATTTGATCACCTCTGCGGTTTTTATTTTTTGCTCTATAAACAAAAAAAGACTGACAGTTTTGAAAAAAAAAAAATATATTTTTTACTTTTTGCTATAATACATTTTCCAAAAAAATAAATAAAAATCTTCATCAATTTAGGCCAATATGCATTCTTCTACATATTTTTGGTAAAAAAATTGCAATAAGCGTATATTGATTGATTTGCGCAAAAGTTATATTGTCATCAAAATAGGGGGTAGATTTTTTTTTTTTAATTATAATTTTTTTTACTAGTAATGCCGGTGATCAGCGATATTTTTTTGGGACATTGTGGCGGACAGATCGGACACTTATGACACTTTTTTGGGACCAGTGACATCTATGCAGTGATCAGTGCTATAAAAATGCACTGATTACTGTATAAATGACACTGGCAGGGAAGAAGTTAACACTAGGGGGAGATCAAGGGGTTAAATGTGTTCCCTGGGAGACCCTACATGCTTAAATTCTCCTTGTGATTCCTCTACCATAGAAATCACTGGCTCACTCCAATCCTCTGTATCTTCTGACCTCCAGCTGCACTTCTGCCACTCCGAGGAAGAGGGGTCGTGCAACCATACACGCTGGTCCAGTACCCTCCACTACTCTAGGAGAAACAATAGGTGCAGACACAGACTTGACAACCACACTTTCTGACACTGACTGGGGAACCACGGACTGGGGGTACACCGACACCTCAAATGACCTCATAGACACAGATTCTGATGGATCAGAGACATTAGGGTCCCCTGGTACAACCTCAGCCAACGAAAATATAAACAAAGAAAGAATTTCTCCTGCGTTTGTGAAGGCGTTGCTAGTATAGAGTGGTAGTACTTTCCAAGGGAGGGAATTAAAAGATGATCATGCTTGTCCCGCTGCCTAAACTGACCAGGGGGAGTCCAAAGAGAGCCAGGTGAAAGAAAGAGGAGGAAGGCTTCCATATATGTCTGTCGGCTGTACCTGCATCCGAGTGTGTAAAGCTGTTGCAGCCTGCATGCATCAATTGCAAAAAGAACAGGAGGCAGTTGCTTCAGTGTGGGTTCTATATACCTCTTATCAGAGAGTTGCCTTGTGCTGTCCAAATGATTGTAGCTGTCTCCAACTGTGTGAGACAACCTCAACACAAGTTGTACAGACTTCTCCTGTTGTTCTTCAAGGCTCAAATCGAAACTCGTCAGTCACATTTTAGCACTTGCCCTTGCATGTCCAATTTCTAAAATTTTAATGTGTATATTTTGTAACCCTGTTTTTATGAATACGTAGCTACTTTTTATATGCATTTATTTGTTTCTGTATATAAATAAACAACCTCAGCCAACCCAGACTCTTTCCTATCCAGACGGACGAATTCCTCCACTAACTCTGGCTTATTGTGCAGGGCCTCGGGGGGAATGGCTATAAGGGTGACCAATCTTATCACATAAGTTATATTTAATGATCTTACAATCTCTCGCCAGGTGCCCCAGTTCATGACACAAAAAGCACTTCTGCTCTGGACAGGAAGAGGAGAAATGGCTCCACATTTATGACACAGCTTACTGGTAAGCTGTTTCCCCGAAAATAAGACCTAGCGTGATTGTCGGCGATGGCTGCAATATAAGCCCTACCCCCCCAAATAAGCCCTATTTAAAGTCCTTGTAGGTCTTGTTTTCAGGGTAGGGCTTATTTTCGGGGAAACATGGTAGGGCTTATTTGGGGAGTAGGGCTTATATTGCAGCCATCACCGACAATCACGCTAGGTCTTATTTTCGGGGAAACAGGGTACCAATAAAGGCAGAGGAGGGCAAATGCAGGACCACATTCCCACACACTCTCGACCTCATTGACACCGACCACCCACCCGTCCAGATTCCGCTATCATCCACAATCTTTTAAGGGACACATTTTACCAAACCTCACCCGACCCATAAATCCTTGGGGGGGTATAGATTAATTCCTAGTCAGGATAGTCACATTCTTTACTGAGGGCTGTCATGAGATAACCTTGGGGAAAAGGCCCTTGCAGTCTGGCTGGCCCCTATACACGTGCTCATACCTTTCCCAAAACAGATCCAGTGACTCTGGAGGCACAAATGACAAATCATATTCATAGGAACCTGCCAAGCTGATGAGAGCATACATATCCTCTGCCTTAAAGTGATACTAAAGTCTTGTTTTATTTTCTTTAAACATAACAAACATGTTATACTTACCTGCTCTGTGCAGTGGTTTTGCACAGAGCAGCCTGGATCCTCCTCTTCTCGGGTCTGTCTTTAATGCTGCTGGCCCCTCCATGCTGCTGGCCCCTCAAGGTGTCCCCACAGCAGGCAGCTTGCTATGGAGGCACTCGAGCCGAGACACAGATCCCTGTATCCATTTAGACACGGAGCAGCAGTTCGGCCCACTCCCTCTCGCTCTTGATTGGCTAACTGACTTTGTTTGACAGCAGCAGGAGCCAATGGCACCGTTGCTGTGTCTCAGCCAATCAGGAGGGAGAGTCCTGAACGGCGAGGCACACGTGAAAAGATGAGTAGGTAAAAAAATGTCAGTGGACTCCACCGGTAAAACCATTCCTGTTTTGGAGCTTGTCTCATTGTTGCCCATCTAGTGCACCTGTTGGTAATTTCATTAATACCAAAGCAGCTGAAACTGATTAACAACCCTAAAAAAAGAGAGAAATCCTGTTCCCTTATAACAGGTTAACCACTTCATCCCTGGAAGGATTTGCCCCCTTAATGACCAGAGCATTTTTTGCATTTTAACTTCGGGTCCGATTTGAAAGACATGTCTGCGACTTCATGCACAGATGTCTATTGAAGTCGCACCCAAAGTTGGCAAAAGTAGTGCAGGAACTGACGGAAATAGGCTGCATGACAAATCGCTTCAATGTGAACGAGGGCTAATGCTCTCCTTGCCCGGCGGCGGCCTGTCAGTGTAGGTGGACGGCCATGTTTTGGTAGGTTTGCAGTTGTGTCATACTCTTTCCATTTTCGGATGATGAATTGAACAGTGCTCTGTTAGATGTTCAAAGCTTCGGATATTTTTTTATAACCTAACCCTGCTTTAACCACTTACAGACCGGAAGATTTTTCCCCCTTAATGACCAGGCCATTTTTTGCGATATGCTACTGCGTCGCTTTAACTAACAATTGCGCGGTTGTGCGACACTGTACCCAAACAAAATTGACGTCCTTTTTTCCTTTAAGGAGCCAACGTACACCTATGGAGATTTGTGGGAACGTGCCAACCTGCCGCCGTAAAACGACGACGCCTGGTCGGCAAGCGGTTAAACGTCTCCACAATTTTATCCCTGACCTGTCTGGTGTGTTCATTGGCTTTCATGATGCTATTTGTTCACTAAAGCCCCATACACACTATCAGTTTTTCTGCTGAGTTTTCCTTCAGGTTTACCAAAACCATGTAGTGCAAGGGCCTGCCTGATTGCATACAGATTGAAACTCCTAAGGTTTGACCTCATATTATATGGTTTTGGTAAATCTGAAGGAACAACTCAGCAGAAAAAATAGTGTGTATGGGGCATTAGGTTCTCTAACAAACCTCTAAGGGCTTCACAGAACAGCTGTATTTAAATTACACACAGGTGGACTCTATTTACTAATTAGGTGACTTCTGAAGGCAATCGGTTCCACTAGTTTTTAGTGGATTTTTGTGGTTTTTAGAGTAAAGGGGCCTGAATACAAATGCACGCCTCACTTTTCAGATATGTATTTGTAAAATAATTTGAAAACCATTTATTATTTTCCTTCCACTTCACAATTATGTGCAACTTTGTGTTGGTCTATCACATACAATCCTAATAAAATACATTGACTTTTTTGGTTGTAACATGACAAAATTAGGAAAATTTTAAAGGGTATGAATACTTTTTCAAGGCACTGTATATACCAGTGATGACGAACCTATGGCACACGTGCCACAGCTGGCACGCAGAGCCATCTCTGTGGGCACACGAGAGGGTCCAGGACAGAGCTAGAGGTCTCTATCTCCTTTCAGCCCCCTCCCTCTCTTTCAGTCCCCTCTTTCCCCCCCCCTCTTTGTGTCCCCCTCTCTCTGTTCCCCCTCTCTCTCAGCTCACCCCTCTCTCAGCATCTCTCTCGCACCCCTCTGTCTCTGTCCCTCTTCTCTCTCTCTGTCCCCCTTCTCTTTCTTTGTTCCCCCTCTCTCACACCCCTCTCTCTCTGTGCCCCCTCCCTCTCTCTGTTCCTCCTCTCTCTCAGCATTTCTCTCACACCCCTCTCTCTCTGTCCCCCCTCCCTCTCTCTGTTCCTCCTCTCTCTCAGCTCACCTCTCTCTCAGCATTTCTCTCACACGTCTCTCTCTCAGCCCCTCTCTCTCAGCATATCTCTCACACCCTCTCTCTCTCCCCTCTCTCTATCCCCTCTCCCTCTCTCTCTCAGCCCTCTCCCTCTCTCTCAGCCTCCCTCTCTCTCAGCCCCTCTCCCTCTCTCTGTTCCCCCTCTCTCTCAGCATATCTCTCACACCCCTCTATCTGTTCCCTCTCTCTTTCAGCATATCTCTCACACCCCTCTCTCTCTGTCCCCCTCTCTCTCAGCATCTCTCTCACACCCCTCACTCTCGCTGTCCCCTCTCTCTCTTACACACCCCTCTCTCTCTCTCTCACCCCCCCCTCTCTCTCACACAACCCCTCTCTTTCGCTCAGCCCCCTCTCTCGTGAATTGCTGTGTTGGCACTTTGCAACACAAAACCAATGTATTTGTTTCAGTTTGGGCACTCTGGCTCAAAAAGGTTCGCCATCACTGGTATATACTAAATATATTTATATATAAACCTATTATATAACAGCGCCGCTTGCATTAACAAATAAAAACCTACAAACACAAGGGTATTTGAAGCTCATCTTTGCAGCACTTAGTTCTCGTAGACCATAGCCTGGAAAATGAGAGTAGCGATTAAACCATTAATTTATTGATTAAATACATTAATTCAGCTTCTTAAAGTATTCTCCATGCCAACTTCAGCCAAATTGCTGAGCAACAGGAAAAAAAACACTCCACTTGCTAATTCACCAACAGTCTTCCACTTACTGAATTCAATTTAACAGTCTGGCCAGACTTTAGCGCAAGCGTTTCCATCATCTTTCTGTAAAAAGGACATAAAACTGCATCATCACTCCGGCGTAGTAACATAAGGTGGACGGACATGATTTTAGAGTCTTCATTTAAAATCCTTAACAGTTAGGTTCCCAGTGTTGGAGAGCGTTATTCCCAGAGCTGGGCCAGCACTTATGTAATTGAGTTAAACTGTCTTTTATACGGAGACTGGGATTCAGATGGACTATTCTCTGAAGCCTTTCAGCGGTATTAAAAAACATGAATTATGTACAGCAATCAATTAAAAAAAAACTGCGGATCTAGCAAGATGTCTGATTTTACAGGAAAGCCAATACCTCCTATGGCTATGAACAGCCTCATTTCTGCATTGTTCTACGGGGGACCCTATTTATTTGCAACAAACCTGTGGCTATCGTTCCAAATTAGATCCTACACTCCCTTTAGGGGACCCCTACTCTAAATCTTTGTAGGGGGGATTATGTATTGGAATCCATAAAAATTGTGAATTAATGCTTCAGAAAAATGTCACTTTGACACTTGAGCCTATTGTTTGAAGAGCTTTAAAGCCGATGTCCAGGCAAGCAGCTAAGTACCTTATACAGTATGTTTTCAATCAGTATTACTTACCAAAGGAATTATATTTCAGCACAGCCACCACTTTTTCTGGTACAGTTAGGACCGATTCCCCACCAGGGCTATCTGTTGTGGTGCATTTAACTCTTTTTACTGCCACGATGTATGTCCTAGGTCAAGGGCATTGGGGGGCAGATGGGGGGGGGGGGTACACACACTCCTGGGTGCTGTAGTGTGTGTAAAACCCCCTGCTGCAGCTAGGGGTGTGTATATCTGATAGGTTGACCGACAGCTTACAGGCAGGAGCAATTGGATGGCCATGTGGAGCGCTACCCTCGTAAGGGCTTCTGGTAGAATCTGTACTCCACTGGTTGCCCCGACCCTGAAAGTCCTCTAAAGTGAGGTTTATTAACAGTGAACACAGCAATAAGCAAACACAGCAAACAGTGAACATAAACAACCCCAGCTAACAGAACCAAACCCCACTGACAAAATAACTGATGACCCTAACGACTGACTATATACAAAATACAATATAAGGGACAAGGGGACCGGGAATGCAAGGATGCAAAGAAGGGGGATCACGACTGGGTACTCGAGAAAGAGCAAGGCAGAGGGAGCAGCAAGGCAGAGGGGTACAGAAAGCTTCAGGACAAGTATCGGGCACAACTGGCAGCAAGGAGGCAATCAGAATAGTGACGCAATGGGAAAAGGGAGGAACAACCTTGAATAGCCACCTAATGGCTGAACCCAGGTGTGGCTGATTATTACAGCCTGCTGGCTCTTGGGAGACACCTGCTGGTGGACACTGGAGCTGCAGCAAACAGCCCAGAGCAGCACAGTGCCCCCAGCATGTGAACTCAATCTTAACAGTCTATTTATAAGCTCTCCCAGCAGTCTGTTCTTCTCTCCCAGCCAGCTGGAAGTTGTAGTTTGAAACAGTCCATCTAAAAGTAAAACCCAGCTTCCTGAACTACACGTCCCAATATGCTTTGCACTTTGTGCTGTCACTTAATGAATGTAGAGTCACTGAGCTCTGAGTCCAGGCCAAACACTAAGAGGAAACAGCTTCACAGCAGTGATGCTGCACAGTGTCTCCTGAATTGCAGGTAATAATAACTAGCTCTTGGCTACACTTTTCCCAGGCTCTGCTATCTCACCTGTGGGCAGATGAGCGGGATACCAGGGAACGTCCAATCACTTGGTAGTAAGAACCTTGTCACTTTGGGTTTCTGCTGTCACTTTCTCCAGCTGCCGTGGCCAGAGAAGAAAGTAATGGAGCACGTCCTGTACTCCATTCACTTCAGTAAAATGCAGGGAAGACATCAGGGGTCTAATAGATCCATAATATCTCATTAAAACATAACTAAAGTTTGCAAAACTTAACTTGGCTTTACTAGCCCAACACCCGCAGGGTCCTGTGCTGGCATCTTCTCTCTGGCTTCTTCCAGGCGCTGGTCTTCGGTCATCTCGATTGGCTGGTGCGGGATGACGTCACTCCCACACATGCGCAAGAGTGCAGTCATCCCGACACTCAGGATCTGTGCCAGAATGTATACTTAGCTGGTAATTTACAGCCCAGTGTACATCCTACATAAGACTGTGAACAGGCAGGTAGGTCTATTTTATTCCATAAGAGGTGTTGTCTGGCTTTTCTGCAACAAGGAGCATGCCTGTTCAATTTTTCTATTTGAGAATGGGTTCACACATATGCGAACTGAATGCGGGTTTACCACATCCAATTCGCATAGCAGGAGAATGTGACTTGCTCTCTATGGAGCTGGTTCACATATCTCTGCAGCAGGTCCGGTCCATTTTTCAGGAAAATTGTGTGCCTTTTTTGGTCCGTTTCAGGTCTGAATTCAGCCCAAAATTCAGGCTGAAATCGGACCTGAAACAGTGAACCGGGACGCACTGGTCCACTGCTGTGCGACAGATCCGTTTGAGGTGTGAACCCAGCCTTAGACTTAAAGTGGTTGTAAAGGTAAGGGAACAATTTCTATTAATGTCTCCTACACTGTGTAAATGTTTTTTTTTTTTTTAATTAAAATGATGCTTGCAAATATCTTATCTTTGATCTCTTCTGGCCGGTCACGTGACCTCCGGGCGCTCTATTCCTCCGATCTATGGGCTACAGCGGGAGGGGCCGAGATCCCCTCTGACGTCAGCCGGGGAGGTCACATGACCGCTATGCTGGCTGCTCAGCCCATCCCACTGTAGCCCTTAGATGTGATAAGAGAGCAGTCAGAGGTCACGTGACCGGCCAGAAGAGATCAAAGATAGGGAATTTCCAGGCATCATTTAAAAAAAAAAAAACATTTACACAGTGTAGGAGAGATTAATAGAACAGAGGAGCTGGCTGTAATTGTTTTTTGCTTTTACTTCCAGATACTAATAGCTGCAGGAGGGGGGAGGGTGGAAAGGGGGAGAGGCACACACAGAAGCTGACAGGCAGGGAAGGAGGGAGAGAGAGGAGAGCAGCGGGATGATGGAGACACGTAAACTGACCACGGTAATCAGGGATCAGCTGCCATGATTACAGTGGTCAGTACAGAGAGGGGACACAGAAACAGGTGGGATCAGCCATATTTTTTGCAGCTTAGGAAGGGGCAGCTTAGACAGCACTGTGTTGTTTAATCCGCTATAAGGAAACTGGAGCTCTTTTTTTTTTTTTTTTTTTTTTTTTTTTTTTTTAGGGTTATAACCACTTTACGTTCCACTTTACCTCTAAACTGACCCATAGGGGGCTTTTAAATCATTGCCCATGCAAAATGTAGGGTATTTATGCCGTTGTTTTACAGGCACACCCTGTTTTTATGGTCGACATGCTGATTATCGGCTGATTCTCAATTCTATTTACTCGGTAGAACCTCATCTTTTATAGTTTACCAAATGTTAACGTTGGTGTGCTTTTACTGAAAATGTGTGCTTAAAAAAACTGCTGCATGAATATAAAAAAAATATTAGAATTACTGCCTCAATGGATCTACAAATCAAACCTGTATTTTTGGTAGCGCAGTGCATAGCAAGGTAGGGTAGTGCCTTGCCATTTATTGTGGTGTGCCATAATGGAGGCTAGTTGCCACTCAAAATAATTGATACAACAGTACCAGTAACTGTGCATTAGCAGCCGGCTTAATTGACGCACTGGTGTGAAGGGACCTTAAGGGATATAGTAAGAACATCAAACTGATAAGGTACCTTTTTTATTCCCACTGCTCTCTACTCCTATCAGCATGTTCCTTGTCAGAATACTTGCATACAACACAGGGGATTGGAAATGGCTGATATTAAGGCAAATTCATATGTTACACTGGTTGCAGATGTAGCGCCCTCCTAGGTTTAGGGTAGGCTGCTCGGTAAATTTAGATTGTCTCTGCTGTAATCAGGGGTTAGGGCTGCTCAGGTTTTCACAGGCTGCTGCTCTGCTAATTTCCCCTTTATTCTGGAGATTTCTAGAACATGGAGGAAGGGAGGGTAGAGGCTGCAGCCTGATTGATTATAGGATTTCAACCAATCCCCGAGATGTGCCCAGAAGGTGGGGGATAGCCCATAAGTAGTCTGAAACTTAAGTACCAGAGGGGTCTGCAGTATGGGAGCAACCGAGTGTCCAGCTTGCTGAAGGAGACCCCTGTTGAAGGGCCTTGCAGTAGCCATGGGAGAGAGCCAGTTGAAGGCATCGAGGTCCCTGCTAGGCTTATTTGGGGGGCCTAAAGGAAGAACATCCAAGGGGGTCAGGAGAAATCTCATGGGAGGAAAGCCAGAAAGGAAGGTGTGGCAGGGAGCCCAAATTGTCCAGAGGCTAAGTGAGTCTTCATCTCCCTCACGGGGAAGAACCTGGGGAATATCGGCAGGAGGCAACCGATGATCTTGTGGCTAAGTGAGTACAAGACCCCAATGCTACAAGAGTGACTGAGTGGTGCTTTAGGCTCTGGGAATAGGACAGGTAACAGGCAGTAAGAAGTCTTTTGGGTCATTTTGCTGGGAAAAGTTCAACCAGAAGCTGTGAAAGTACAGCCAAGTAAGGGTGAAATACCGTTGGGTGTTGTAAAAGTGTAGCCGAAGTTGTACAAGTCTCAACATCCAAGGGGTCAGGAGAAATCTCACGGAAGGAAAGTCAGAAAGGAAACTGTAGGAGAGATCCCAAGTTGTACAAAGGCTAAGTGAGGTTTCATCTCCCTCACGGGGGAAAGAACCTGGGGAATATCGGCAGGAGGCAACCGGTGATTCTGTGGCTGTAAGGCCCAGTCCTGAGTGAGTGGCAGAGTGACTGAGTGGAGCTTTAGACTCTGGGAAGAAGACAGGTCACAGGCAGTAAGGAGATTTGTTTGGGACTTTTTGCTGGGAGAACTTCAGCCAGAAGCTATGCATGTACAGTCAAGCAGAGGTGAAATACCATTGGGTGTTGTACAAGTGCAACAGAGTACAAATCTCAACAGTTAGGCAAGAGCAGCCTGAAAGTCAACAGTCCTGAAATTGTTCAAGTTCTACAGTTTCAGGGTATTCCATGCTCCCTAATCCCATCCAAGTTCATCATTCCCCAATAAAACCCACAAAAAGAAAACCAGCAAAAGACTGTTGAATGCTGTGTGCCTGGTTGTGTGTGTACTACGGAGAGGAAACTACCAGCAGCTCTTTTAAGGGGGTTTACTACACATTAAAAAATAAATGAATACACAATTGATTCATGAATAGTGCTGTGTTTATGTGTGCTTTATATCTGCTTGGAGTTCATGTTTTAGCCTCTCCTGTACCATCATAAAATGATAGCACAAGGCAAATAACACAGTCATGCACTTTGTGACAAAGACAGGAGAGTCCCATCTGAATGACTGCACTAGTTAATCACAAGACACAAAGATTCATGGTGACAAGAGAGCACAGTCATTTCATCATAAAGGATAAATTATGCCCTGCCTGCTACCTCCGTTTCACAATGATGGTGAATGAAAGCCCAAAGAGTTACCAGCCGTGTCCTCTTAACAGAGATATATTGTGCTTTCATTGAAAAAGGAACTCTAGCCATGAAGTTAGATTAATTTTTAGCTTTGCATAGAGCGAGGGAAGTTAGGAATCTCTTTTTTTGTTGCTGCATGATTCCCTTTGTTACATGTGTGGCCATCCGGCAGACAGTTAGAACAAATTTCTCTAAATGGGACAGTGATAAAATCCTGACAGGGGCTCCTAGGTAGTAGGGGTCTTTAAATAATTTCTTACTTGAAAAGAAATAACCACTGACACTAATGAACCTTGTGGCTATCTGGAAGGATAGCATTCTTTCCAATGACCCCTACTGCAAATACTATGCTTCCTACGGACCATCTAATGTAAGGAGCATTCTTCTTATTGGCTCCCAATGTAAAGACCATTCTCCTTACTGACCCAACAATGTAGGAAGCATTCTTCCCACTAGCACCCCCAATGTGTACAACATTCTTTCCACTGACCACCAATGTATAGAGCATTCCTTTCATTGGCTACCAGTGGAAGTAACACATTTCCCATTGACTCCCAATGTAAGGAGCATTCTTCCCACTGACTCCCAATGTAAAGAGCATTCATCCCAATGACCACCAATCTAAGGCGCTTTCTTCCCACTGACCTCCAATGTAAGGAGCATTCTTCCCACTGACCACCAGTGTAAGGAACATTCTTCCCACTGATCTCAATGTAAGGAGCATTCTTTCCACAGACCACCAATGTAGGGAGAATTATTCCCACTGGCCATTAGTGTAAGGATCATTCTTCCACTTGATGCCCCAATGTAAGGAGCATTCTTCTCACTGACCCCCTCCCTCCCAGTGTAAGGAACATTCTTCCCACTGATCTCAATGTAAAGAGCATTCTTTCCACTGACCACCAATGTAAGGAGTATTCTTTCCACTGCCCATCAGTGGGGTAACTGGAGCAAAAGGACCTCAAGTTCCAATAATATCTGTACTCCCAAGGCCCAAGGACAGATGGATGCCTACTTCCAATATTCCAAGCAATGCCTTCCATTGATACCAGACAGATCAGTGACAGACAGCTTGGAGCTGTGGTGTGACCTAAGGCCTGTTGGCACTTGTGGTGGACGTGATGGGGGGGGGGGGGGAGCATTGAAAACACACAATGGAGCTACAATTTTCCACCCCCGGCTGTCCCCTTAGCTGTAAAAGCAGTGGTGTATACATACTATTGCTATTGCTATCAGTGCAACCAACCCACAACCGTGTGCAGTGCAATGCACTACATAGTAATTTTTTGTGCTGACTGGAGTTCAGTTTTAAGCTTTTTGGATTTACATAAACTTCAAAACTTCATAAACAGACTGCAAGCAGAACTATAGACAAAACATTTTATTTTTTAATTTTGAATAGAGAAAAGAAGGGTTATAACCCTTGCCAATATTTTTGCCATTTGTATCCCATTGGAGAGATTTCCCTTTACTTCTTGTCCCATAGCCAAACAGGAAGTGAGAGCAAATCCAGGTCCCTATTGAAATGTAGTCCCCCCCAAGTTTGTGATTTTCATTTACGTTTGATGACATTGGTAAACAGGACAAATAGAGAGGCGGAATCTCCCTAACGGGGGAACACAGACAGCAATATAAACTGAAATGGGTTCTAATCCCTCTCTGTTTTATACCAAAACTAAAAACAGGTTTTTAGTTCTACGTGAAGCTTCTTTATACCGTGCTTTGTAGAAGGTGCAGTCTTTCTTCCACCTGACTCCAGCGCAGCTATGAAAATGTTGTGCGTGGTGGATATAAATATTCCAGAGTGTGGCTTTAGTGATTTGCCTGTTCATTAAAGCCGTGTTGTTTTATTTTCTTGTGCAATACATTTAACAGATGCCATATAACAAGCTAAGTTCAAATAACATCATTTGGATGTATTAGAGAAGCAATATGGAGGGTTGGATGTGAAGCTTTTACAAAATAACAGAAATTGGAATATAAAATGAATGAAAAAAAAAAGTGGCTTGAGTCTGAAAAGATTCAGAAAGTAAATTTTTTTCTGATAATTACATGTGGTACCCGGACATCCCCAGTCTGAAATGGATAAAGGAGGAAAAGCATTAGTGCTCCACACTAGGAGGGATCAGGATCCCAGACGCTGACCCGACTGGTCGTATCCGGTTGCGGAGGATACACCCCGCGATTGGTCCAGCAGGGAGTATATCCAACTTATACGCCTTCGGCCCCTGCATGGGTGAGGAGCTCTGGTGAGTGCAATCCCGAGAGGGGAGCACGAAAAGTCTCTCATATTTTTGACACTGGAACTTTGAACAGACTGTCACCATTTATATTTATATATTTTTTTGAGTTTTGCACCAGTCACTTTGGGATTTTTCATTTCAATGTATTATTTTTTTGTTTTATTTGTTATATGGACTTTATTTGTGCTTTTTGCACATGTACTGGATTGTCTTTTATTTTTGCATTTGAATGTGTTTTGCACATTAATTGGGTATATATATACCTTTAGTATTAGCTACATATCACACCATCACAATTTTTTATAGATTATTATTTTAGTTTTTTTACACTTGTGTCGTTCACACAATAACTGGGTATTCAACCCTTACTGCTTGCACAGTAATTGGGTATTTATACCTTATTACTGTACTAGGGTTACGCCAATTTATATTGTGGTTCCTGTTGGATTTATTATATTAGCCTACATACGGCTTGTCACATTTGGTTCACTTATTCCTTACATCAGGGTCCCTAGAGAGCCTCCCCCTACATTAGGGTCCACAGAGAGCCTCCCCTACATTAGGGTCCCCAGAGAGCCCCCCCTTACATCAGGGTCCCCAGAGAGCCCCCCCTTACATCAGGGTCCCCCCCCAGAGAGCCCCCCCTTACATTACATCAGGGTCCCCAGAGAGCCCCCCCTTTACATCAGGGTCCCCAGAGAGCCCCCCCTTACATCAGGGTCCCCAGAGAGCCCCCCTTACATCAGGGTCCCCAGAGAGCCCCCCTCTCCTTACATCAGGGTCCCCAGAGATCCCCCCCCTTACATCAGGGGTCCCCAGAGAGCCCCCCCCTTACATTAGGGTCCCCAGAGAGCCTCCCCCTACATTAGGGTCCCCAGAGAGCCCCCCTTACATCAGGGTCCCCAGAGAGCCCCCCTTACATCAGGGTCCCCAGAGAGAGCCTCCCCCTACATTGGGGTCCCCAGAGAGCCTCCCCTTACATTAGGATCCCCAGAGAGCCTCCCCTTACATCAGGGTCCCCAGAGAGCCCCCCTTAAATCAGTGCCCTCAGAGAGTCTCCCTCTACATCAGGGTCCCCAGAGAGCCTCCCCCTACATCAGGGTCCCCAGAGAGCCCCCCTTACATCGGTGTCCTCAGAGAGCCCCTCCTTACATCAGGGTCCCCAGTGAGCCTCCCTTACATCAGGGTCCCCAGAGAGCCCCCCTCTCCTTACATCAGGGTCCCTAGAGAGCCTCCCCCTACATTAGGGTCCCCAGAGAGCCTCCCCTTACATCAGGGTCCCCAGAGAGCCCCCCCTTACATCAGGGTCCCCAGAGAGCCCCCCCCCCCCTTACATCAGGGTCCCCAGAGAGCCCCCCCCTTACATCAGGGTCCCCAGAGAGCCCCCCCTTACATCAGGGTCCCCAGAGAGCCCCCCTTACATCAGGGTCCCCAGAGATCCCCCCCTTACATCAGGGTCCCCAGAGAGCCCCCCCTTTACATCAGGGTCCCCAGAGAGCCCCCCCTTACATCAGGGTCCCCAGAGAGCCCCCCCCTTACATCAGGGTCCCCAGAGAGCCCCCCCCCCCTTACATTAGGGTCCCCAGAGAGCCTCTCCCTACATTAGGGTCCTCAGAGAGCCCCCCTTACATCAGGGTCCCCAGAGAGCCTCCCCCTACATTGGGGTCCCCAGAGAGCCTCCCCTTACATCAGGGTCCCCAGAGAGCCCCCCCCTTACATCAGGGTCCCCAGAGAGCCCCCCCCTTACATCAGGGTCCCCAGAGAGCCCCCCCTTACATCAGGGTCCCCAGAGAGCCCCCCTTAAATCAGTGCCCTCAGAGAGTCTCCCCCTACATCAGGGTCCCCAGAGAGCCTCCCCCTACATCAGGGTCCCAGAGAGCCCCCCTTACATCAGTGTCCTCAGAGAGCCCCTCCTTACATCAGGGTCCCCAGTGAGCCTCCCTACTTACATCAGGGTCCCCAGAGGGTATCCCCCTACATCAGGGTCCCTAGAGAGCCTCCCCTTACATCAGGGTCCTCAGAGAGCCCCCACTTACACCAGGGTCCCAGAGAGCCCCCCCTCTGACATTAGTGTCCCCAGGGGGCCCTCTCTTACATCAGTGTCCCCAGTGGGCCCCCTCTTACATCAGTGTCCCCATAGGGCCCAGTCCTTACATCAGTGTCCCCAGAGGGCCCCGTCCTTACATCAGTGTTACCAGAGGGCCCCATCCTTACATTAGTGTCTCCAGAGAGCCCCCCTCTTACATTGGTGTCCCCAGAGGCCCCCTTGCTTACATTAGTGTCCCCAGAAAGCCCCCCTCTTACATTTGTGCCCCCAAACAGCTGACTCCCCCCCCCTTGCAGAGGTTCCCCTGTACCTGGCTGGTGGAGGTGGGAGGCGGCGATCGGCAGCTATATGGTGTCCACAGGCAGGGGGATCTCCCTGGGGCTAGTAGTTCTATCTCTGAATGTATACAGCGGAGAGGGGAGGGGCCTCTGACCCGGCATCAGCAACAGTGTTCAAGCAGAGTGAAAGTGAAACTGATACCTGCCTGGGTCAGAGTCCCCTCCCTTCTCCTCTCCACTGTATACACTGAGAGTACTACAAACCCCCAGGAAGATCCCGCTGCCCACTCAGGCACCATAGAGCTGCCGATCGCCGCCTTCCACCTCCTCCCACCTCTCCTCACTGCACTCTAAACGGCCAGCCAAAGGTGCAGGGGCGATGCTGTGTCTTGGGGGGCCCCCCACAGCGGTGGGGCCCTAAGCAGCTTGCATAGTGTGCCTATAGGGCCGATCGGCTCTGCTCCCAACTGTCCCTGATTTTGAGGGACTGTCCCTGATTTGGAGCAATGTCCCTCTGTCCCTCTTTCCCCCTCATTTGTCCCTCATTTTGGTCTGATCCATATAGTTTTATATAAAATGCACTTTTTATCTTTCAAAAAGTGTTTCCCAGTGCTAAACCTTTCATCCAATTTCTAAATTGCTACATTTGTACATTTTAAAAAAGCCAATATAAAGTAATAGTAGTGGTTAAAAAAAAAAGTCCTTGTGGATTTAATTAACCTTTTTTTTGGTTAATTCTCCTTTAAGGGGGTGTGGCAGGGGCGTGTCCTATGCCTACATACGTTTGTTAGTAGGTGTCCCTCATTCCCATCTCAAAATGTTGGGAGGTATGGTTTTAGGGAGGCAGCAGTTCATCTCTCTCATAAGTGCGTAATTCTTGCTCATTTTAAAAAACACAAAACGCCAACCTTCCCCCTTACCGTCCCTCTTCGGGGTGCAGCGAGACTCGGCCTTTATTGGCAAACTGATTTTGATTGACAGCAGTGGGAGCCAATGGCACCCTCTGCTGTGTCTCAGCCAATCAGAAAGGAGAATCCAGGACAACCGAGGCAATCATGCAACATCGCTGGATCAAGATGGGGCTCAGGTAAGTATTAGAGGGGCTGAGGGGGACTGCTGCACAAAGAAGATTTTTTTAATCCTAATGCATTGAATGCAATAAGATAAAAAACCTTCTGCCTTTGGAACCACTTGCCAACCAGCCGCCGTCATTATACTGCGGCAGGTCGGCTCGTTCCAGTGAATCGATGTGGCTGTACATCGGTTTGTTTTACAGCTATGGCAGGCGCGCATGCACACACTCGCTGCACAGTGGGGGAGGTGATGCGCGTGGCCGGTGGCCACGATGTCCACTGGCCACCCGCGATGTCAATGTAAACAAACAGATTCCCATTCTGACCAAGAAGTACAGAGTGATCGTCTGTTCCTAGTTATCACGAACAGCGATCTCTCCGTATTCTGTCAGTCCCCTCCCCCCACAGTTAGAAACACCTCCCAGGGAACACATTTAACCCCTTGATCACCACTAGTGTTAACCCCTTCCCTGGCAGTGTCATTTATACAGTAATCAGTGCATTTTTATAGCACTGATCACTGCATAGATGTCACTGGTCCCAAAAAAGTGTCAAAAGTATCCGATCTGTCCGCCGCAATGTCGCAAAAAAATATTGCTGATCACCAGCATTACTAGTTAAAAAAAATAATAATAATAAAAATAAATCTATCCCCTATTTTGATGACACTATAACTTTTGCGCAAACCAATCAATATACACTTATTGCAATTTTTGTAAATTTATATATATTTTTTTTAATTGTCGGTCGTTTATAGAGCAAAAAATTAAAACCACAGAGGTGATCAAATACGACTAAAAAAATCTTTATTTGTGGGAAAAAAGAATGTCCATTTTATTTGGGTACAGCGTCGCATGACCACGCAATTGTCAGTTAAAGCGACGCAGTGTCGTATCGCAAAGAATGGTCTGGTCATTAAGGGGGAAAATCTTCCGGTCCTTAAGTGGTTAAGCCCTCATGCACAGGGGCAGAAAAAATGTGGCTTTTAAAGGCATCTGGCATTTTTTTTTAACCTCTGAAAGCAGCTTTAGGCACATGGGGGTTTATTTACTAAGGCTGGAGAGTGCAAAATCAGGGTCACTTCTGCATAGAAACCAATTAGCTTTTAACCTCAGCTTGTTCAATTCAGCTTTGGCAAAAAAACCTGGAAGCTGATTGGTTTCTTTGCAGAGGTGAGCCTGATTTTGTACTCTCCAGTAAATAAACCCCATTGTGTTGTTTAACCACTTGCCCACTGGGCACTTGAACCCCCTTCCTAACCAGACCAATTTTCAGCTTTCAGTGCTGTCACATTTTGAATGACAATTACTCAGTCATGCAACACTGTACACAAGACATTTTTGTCCTTTTTTTCACACAAATATAGCTTTCTTTTGATGTTATTTTATCACCACTGGGTTTTTATTTTTTTTGCACTATAAATGAAAAAAATACCAAAAATTTTGTAAAAAAATAAAATAATTTTTCTTAATTTCTTTTATAAAATTTAGCAAATTAGTAATTTTTCTTCAAAATTTTGGCCAAAATTGATATTGCTACAGATCTTTGGTAAAAGTCTACAAGCTATGGTGCCAATCATTGAAAATTTATCACACTTGATGTACTGACGGCCTATCTCATTTCTTGAGACCCTAACAAGCCAGGACAGTACAAATATCCCCAAAATTATACCTTTTTAGAAAATACAGTCCAAGGTATTTAGTAAGAGGCATGGTGAGTTTTTTGAAGTTGTATTTTTTTCACACAATTCTTTTCAAAATTAAGATTTTTTTTTTCTTCACAAATTTGTCATAACAAAAAGTTATTTCTCGCACACAGCATATTCATACCACAAATTACACCCTAAAATACATTCTACTACTCCTCCTGAGTATGGTGGTACCACATGTGAGACTTTTCCACAGCCTGGCCACATATAGAGGCCCAACATGCAGGGAGCACCATCAGGCGTTCTAGGGACATAAGTTACACACATAATTTCTAGACTACCTCTTACACTTTTGAAGGTCCTGGAGCACCAGGACATTTTGGAAAGTAAACCCCCCAATGTATATTCTATGAGGAAAAACTAAAGAGTTGCGCAGGGAGCACCATCAGGTGTTCTAGGGACATGCATTTCAAATCTAATTTGACACTTTTGTGAGGCACTGATGGGCACTTTAGTGGCATGGATGTGGCATGGATGAGCACTGATGTGGCATGGATGAGCACTGATGTTGAAAGGTTGTGGCACGGATGAGCACTGATGTGGCATGGATGAGCACTGATCTGGCATGGGTGATCACTGATGTTGAAAGGTTGTGGCACGGATGATCACTGATGTGGCATGGATGAGGCACGGATGATCACTGATGTTGAAAGGTTGTGGCACGGATGAGCGCTGATGTGGCATGGATGAGCACTGATCTGGCATGGATGATCACTTATGTTGAAAGGTTGTGGCACGGATGATCACTGATGTGGCATGGATGAGGCACGGATGATCACTGATGTGGGACAGATGAGCACTGATGTGGTATGGATGTGGCACGGATGATCACTGATATGGCATGGATGAGGCACGGTTGATCACTGATGTGGCACAGATGAGCACTGATGTGGCATGGATGATCACTAATGATCACTAATGTAGCATGGATGAGCACTTATCGGGCATGGATGATCACTGACGTGGAAAGGTTGTGGCATGGATGTGGCACGGATGATCACTGATGTGGCACGGATGATCACTGATGTGGCACGGATGATCACTGATGTGGCACGGATGATCACTGATGTGGCACGGATGATCACTGATGTGGCATGGATGATCACTGATATGGCACGGATGATCACCGATGTGGCACAGATGAGCACTGATGTGGCACGGATGAGCATAAATGAGGATGGATGAGCCAGGGATGGAGCATGAATGTGGATGGATGAGCCAGGGATGGAGCATGGATGAGCATAAATGTTGATGGATGAGCCAGGCACAGTAGTGTCACCAGGGTTGGTGTCCCCGGCACGGAAAAAATTGGTGTTACCCCCGCCCCCCCCACCAACTATAGTCCCCCCTCAATGCAGACCCCCCTCCATCAGTATAGACCCCCCTCGGTGAAGACCCCCCTCCATCAGTGCATTGCCTGAGGCTAAACACCTCTCTCCCGGAAGGGCGCGATGGGCTCTTTTCTTGTCTAGTTTCAATTACATTGTCTCATTCTTACCCAGTACTAAGAATGTAAGGGCTGATGCTTTGTCACAACATTTTTCCTCCACTTCCAAGATGGAATCGGTTCCGGTTCCTGCGATTCCTCCTGATCATATTCTGGCTATGGTTCGCACCAGTCTCATTTGTCTTTTGAGTGACAAAATTCTTGCTGCTCAAGTTCATGCTCATCCTGAAAAACCTTGTGACCGCTGCTTTGTCCCAGAGAGTCTGCGTACTGCCGTGCTCCAGACTTACCATTTCCCCAAGGCTGCTGTCCACCCTGGGAAGAATCAACTCTTTTGGGCCATTTGCCAACAATTCTGGTGGCCTAGTCTACATGCTGATGTAACCGCCTTTGTAGCTGCCTGTTCCATGTGTGCTCAGAGTAAGACTCCATTGGGTAAGGGTTGTAGGAGGCCCACTGGAAGGTGTCAAGGAAAGAGTTCCTGCACCCACCTGTCTATGGATTTCATTGTAGTTACCCAACTTCCAGGGCAACACAGTTATCCTTATGGTGGTTGGTCGGTTTTCAAAAATGTCTCATTGTATTCCACTTAAGAAATTGATCAATTCTAAGGAACTGGCTTCCATTTTTGCTCGGGAGATCTTCCGCTTACATGGGCTTATGCATTAGACATTCCTTCTAATATGTGTATCTCAAATGTATTTCATGTCAACCTTTGGTCTGAAATCGATTTACCACCTCAGTGCCTCGTCCTCACCCTGTACAGGTTGAGAACCATGAGGAGTATGAAGTACAGTCCATTGTTGACTCCCGTAGGCGCATACAGTATCTGGTGTAATGGAAAGGGTACGGTCCAGAGGAACTCTCTTGGGTTTCATTCTAG